>OY282452.1:9714166-10314166 GCA_958295655.1 Palloptera scutellata | reverse complement strand
ATGAGTATCAACCATCTCACCAATAACTGAATAGAACCTACAAATTCCCCGGTGACCGTCTAGCGCGCTTTCCGCTATACTATCGAGGTCATCTATCATCTTCTTCGGTTTAAACCGTAGCCAAAAAACCGGTAAAAAAAAAGTAATTAATGTAAAAAACCGATAACAAAAAACCGGTAACTTAGCTTACGAAGCATAAAAAAGAAAGAAAATATTAAAATTCACACTATAGAGTAAAATACTGGATAACAGGTTAATAAAGTTAAAATACAGAAGTTATTTCGTAGTATATTTTAAAGGTCCATTTTACGTTTCCAACTTTTTACTTAGCATTTTATTGAAAAGTCGCAAAAATACTCGATAAAAACAGATTTCTATCAAACCTTAAACCTACCGATTTTTTACATCCCCACCACCCTTACTTAATTTACTCCCAGTACTGGTAGTAGTCCTTGATTTATTAACAAGTATTGGCTCAACACTGGTGTAACTTGAATAATCGTGCTTTGGTTTCGTAACTCAGCCCATACGGGGACAGTGGTAAATTTATGTTGATTTGGTACTGAAATGGTATTGTAGCCCGACAGTTGTCTCCATGGTCAATAACATTTAGCAGGATGAAATATTTCTTACTCGCTCAAGTTCTGAAAATATAGTAATCTACAGCATATCTAAATTCGTAAGTAAACGCTTGTGGAAAAGCGGGAACTTCTTCTCGCTTCAGCCCCGGAAATACTACTATAATAACCGCGATAACATCATAGAAAGCAATAATATCCCACCTTGGTATTTTAAAAGTACTATATCTCAAAAAGCGGATAGAACTTAAGCATTACCTAATTGTACTGCATTCCGATGAGGGATGTTCTTTATACATAATTTTACTTTGAAATTACAATATACCTAGTAGGACAGGTTAGTCAAAACTTGATTTGTCTAAAAGTACAAACAATTCACTACAACTCAAAGATACTATAAGCTCATACTATTTACCAGAGAAACTGTTTCAAATCCAAGTAACACCGCACAGCAAAAGTCATTTTCTCCAATACCAGATATCATCAGAAAGTCACAACAAAATTGATTCATAAATTTTTTTAGACAAAATTTTTTATTCTTATAATACAAGGAAAGATATTTAAAAAATGTCACAACTTTCAATATTTTGGACATCTTAAAAAAAAAAACCAATAATAACAAAAAGATAACAAAAGCAATTTCAAAAAACAAACAAAAAATAAATAATAAAAAAATTACAAAAAAAAAAAAAAAACTAAGTGAATAAAACCACAAAATTTATTCCGGAAAAGAAACAGAAACAATTGAACGTAAACTTTTTTTGTAATTTTTCTAATTGAAATTGTTATTTGCTGTGAAATTGAATAGAAAAAATTAATTATGGATATCTGTAATGCAATATGTGAAGACCCTGTGCTCCAATGCCCGGTGATAGCAAAAATTATGAAGAAGACACAACTGCCCGCATTCGATGCATTGGGTCCATTTCCCGATGAGACCATAATGTCGGGCATAGATCGTGCACTCTTCTTTATGGGAGCGCGACGTGTACAGGAGTTTCTGCATTTGCCCACACCATCGATGGATTGTTGCTCGTCGAGTGAGTGTTCGTTTGAAATTGAACAGATGCCGTGTCCCGATGAGCATAAGGACTGTCGCAGTTGTAGCACCATAATAACACGTAAGCTAAAAAAATCGATGATCGAATTGTCGGAGGGGGGTCGACAGACAATTCGGTCCCAATTAATTAGGAAGTTAATTAGTTTCTAAAAAATAACTAACTGTAAATAATTTTTGTTTAGCATGCAAAAGTCCTCCACCACGTGTGGTCAGCGTTTTAAAAACTAGTTGTTGTCCCAAATGTCGGTGCTGTGCTTCACATATCACGACATGTGACGATGGTGGTGGTGGTGGTGGTGGTGTTGTTTGTCGAGGAGGTGGTTCTTGTTCCTGTGCTTCACGTTCGTCGAAAAGTAGCGGCATTTCACGTGTAAAAATCTGCGAACCATCTGCAGTAAAATGTTGTGGCGATATATCAAGCGGTATGCCATCACCCAAATCTCCAGGAGCATTGAAACGTTCTTTTTCGCTATGTTCTTTGGCATGTCGGAAGCTCAAACATATGCTAACCTTTCAAACGGGCAAAGAGAATAAACCGAAATGGCTGTGGACACGTTTGCAGTCCCACGACAATGGCTGTGAAGTGTACGAGATCTTCAAAAACTCCAACGTCTGTACGCACCCGTCACAAATCGAGAATAGAACAACGCCGCAAATTATATTTGTTGTACTGCAAAATGGTAATATTATGCCATTCGAGATATTGGCATGCCATTAATCCAACACTTAATCGAGTTAGTTTACGAAAGAGGTTATCCTTTCCCCTTTCCACTTTCCAATTATGCAGTTGATCAAAAATAAAAGCTTATATTGTATGTAGATATGTAATACAGAAAAACAAACAGGAAAATGTTTTTTTTTTTTTAGTTTTAATATAAATCCTAAGACGAATTTAAATACTACGCAATTCCCAACTCTACCCAAACAACTGACGACTACCCACTTCGCCTTGGTTTTCAATAGTACATAAGTACTACATAAAAACACTTCAAAATCAAAATAGAAATACATACTCTAGATTCATAATTATAGAAAAAATCAATTTCGAAAACATGGGAAAAGTTTTCAACGATCAAATTATACAAATTTTATGTACAAAAAATTTAAATAAAATTCAAAACGAAATTGGCGAACCGCATACAAAGCAGAATTTCCCATGTTTGCGACGCGGCGAAAGTTATGTCGTTTTTCTGGATAAGGATCATCGAAAGCAATTGCAACGTCAAATGGGCAACGTCGACTTAAAAGCCATTGGTGCTGAGACCTCGGTATGCACTTTGAGTAATAAACAGAAATATCAGGACGAAGCTGATGATATAGTGACGCCTGGTGCCAGCTATTCAGCTCCCGGTGTCGAGAATTGGGTGAATAAAGCCATCGCCCGAAGACGTTCGTGCGTTAAAAAACAAGGCTTGCGTGAAAGTTTGCTTTCTTTGAGTAATCTATTGAATAGAGTGTCAAATGGTCGCATTGGCAAAGAAGCTTTACGTGCAACACCGGCGGTATATGGTCCATTTTTGGATGAACCTTTGATAGCGGCCGCTGATCGTATTTGTTACTGTCTTTTTATGATGATGGGACGTGACTTGGAACCAATCGAACTGCAAGAAGAAGAATAGGAGAGGGGGGGACCATGCGTGTCGTATTTTGAGTTCATTAATTTGTGATATATTTGGTTAATGGTGAGCCGAGCTCATTTTGTTTATGTATGTATATATAATATAAGAGTTGAAAAAATTGCAATGTTTAAAACACCCTTTTGAAGTATGAGACTAAAATTTTAATGGAAAATGAGTTAAAAGATAATGGGTGCGGCTTGCATGAAGAACCAATGAAAGACTAACAATCCGAAGAAAATTTAGCAAATCATTTGTACTGTGATCTAACTGAAATCTTACATATGTAAGGAAATGATTCTTGGGAAAAACTGACGGATAAGGGGGAATAGAGCGTCTAACTGTACTGAACTCGCATATATCCTGAAGGTAGAAAATTTCCAACTAGTTAAACCACAAACTTCATTACTTTTCTTTTCGATCCTGACAAATCCATGACTCGCACGAATATTCGCTTGCTCAAGAACGCTTGAGCTGTTTAACTAGCAGCTACAACTCCCACAGCAATACATACTTCTTAAAAAACAAAATACGTGGATACATAGGATACGGAAAATAAAACTTGAAATCAAATTTAACTTAAGCGCCAATAATGAATACTTAAGCGCTAATCCTAAAGGATATATTCAGCTTTATTCACAAATGCGCCTCATTTTTTTCACTTTTCCCCCTTAAAACTGTCGACTTTCGCTTCAATATCAACTCAAACTCAAATAAAAGCAGCAAAACAAAAACAAAAAAGCAAACGAAGATGTCAAAGGTGTGATATTAGGATTTTCATCACAAAAGGCTGGGCGAGATTTGTTGTCGTCGTGCCCCCTGTACCCCCTGTACCCCCTGTACCCAGTCTGTGTGTGTGTGCCAAACCAAACAAAAGATAAAAATTCTATTAAGGAAATGACAGAAATTACTTGCATTGTCCTTTCATTTAATGCTAAAGGTTAAGATGCGTTGCGTTAAGCAAAAGGATATTTAATTTCCCTAAAGCAAAGCTTACCTTTTATACGGTGGCTATGAAAATTGAGGGAGGAAGTAAAGAATACTGTTGAACGTAAATGACCGTTAAGAGCAGCGATTTTCTCTCTTTTTTTTCAAATGTAATCACAGCGAAAATAAAGCAATCATAATGTTGATAATGAGCTAGGAAATTAATTTATTTAATTCTCCCGTTTTTCGAATGGAAGCAATATGGATAAATAGTTTTCAGGAGTTCATAGTAAATTCTTTAGACAATGGCCTCGATTTGTTTAAAGGTTAAGAAATATAGTTTAATATTTTTGAAATATCCAATACGGAACTAAATGGAATGACGAGCTTTTCAAAAAGACCAAAAAAAAGCAAAGTAAGAAAGAACGAAAGGAGAAAGGACATGAAGAAGCATGGTGGAAAGGATGTAAGCCGGAGGGAACCAAGATCTGATTTTCTTCTTAATATTTTTCTTCATACGTCTTTCCCTCTTTACGATTTTTCTTCATCTTTCCTCTTCAATATTATTCTTTTAATATTGTAGTAAAAAGTACGACTAAGTAGTTCGCAAATCGTTGAGTCCGATTTTGTTTGAGTTAAAGAGAATAGATTTGAGGACACCAAATAACTTAACTACATCTCCTAATAGCGCCCCTGATGATAAGTCATCAAAGAGAAAACTAATATTACAGCAGGTTTTTCTTGATCTTAATTTATGTACGATTACGAAACATACGCTGTAATTTCTAAGCAAGCAAACGTTTAACCATTTGACGACGAGATTTTTCCTGTGGAACAATTTCCAATTCTTGGTTTGAAAGAATTGATTATGAGCTACATTATGCCTTGCTGCCACCCTCTTAATGGCACAACAGCCCATGGAGAGCCTAGGCCGAAATTTTTGCATACGTTCATCTTGTGCGAGTTATATTTGGAGGGTCGTAAAAAAAAACTTTTTCAGCAGGTTTTTCTTGGAAGTTTGCCATTGTCTGTCAAGAGGTTGTTTCGTCTAGAAAAATTGATATTTTAAAATTTTTTTTAATTTTTGGCTGTGACGTGTGTGCGTAGCATTGTACTTTTATCTCACTTGGCATCCAGCTGGACCTGGGTACAAATATGACGTCCACTAAAATTTGCAGCCACAATTCTCGAAATTCTCTATAATCTACTTTCTAAGTTATAAAACAAAAAACCTGTGGGCGAGCTTATTTACCTGTCATCGTCAAAGTATTAAAGGACGAAGATATCGGTATGCACCTGGAATGTCTGGGCTCTTAATACGAAAAGTGGTTCTAAGTGGTTCAAAAGTACAGCTGTAGTAAAACTACAGAAACGCGAATTAGTTTTAGGGCTTGTCGTTTGCGAGAGGTGCCGCTATCTGGTCTTCAGTTACTTACATGCCGGTAAACGACGAAAATGCTTCAACATTAGGCTATGTATTGATGATATTAAAATCTTGACAAGCGTGAAGAACCTATGTATGGATGTGGATGATATTAAAATCTTACTCTACAACTTTAAAGCCAAGATGGGTAAAGAGTCTCGATGTATCAACGATTGGAAATTTCTCTCTGGCGAAAAAAGCATTCGAAACCAATAAGAAACTGATCGATTTCAGCAAGAAACATGACAGTGAGTAAAAACGAAACAATTTGATATGTCCATCAATAACCAGGAGTCTACGAGTAGAAACATTTTTCAGCACTGAAGGACTTACTTGACCTTACCAACTGAATCCAGCTTATAATAGATTAGACATCGGAAGCTTTAGCCGGCGAAGATTGATCATCTGCTGTATTAGGTTAAAATACCTGGTCTGACTTAAACTGGTCTAATTTCCTCATTTTTATACTCTTCTATCATCAAACCGGAGTATACACACTTAAAGATTATTTCCCCTGAAAAAACCCGAATAATAATAGCATTAGAAGAACAATTTGGCATTAAAAGTTGAGAATATTCAAATAATAGCATCAATAAAATATCACTGCAATCATTTATCATTGAGCAAAAACACCATCAATATAAATACATACGAGTAACTAAAGCCAACAAACAGTAGCGACAACAATCTTATCTGATTGTGAATAAAATGTAATTTCCGAAAAAAAAAATAATTCTTCCTTCCCTTTTGAAAATAACAGCAACCCTTTGATAATATTAGATTTACCCTTGTGTGTTACCTACATACACATGATCACACGAACCAAAGTGACATTTATATTGAGTTAATAGAAAAAGTCACAGATACATAATCATATTCATTAACGTGTTTTTATGTAGTGGTAGCAGTACTAACTTTCGTATTGCAATAAAGCAGTGTTATGTGTTTATGGAGGAACAGTTTTTTATACGCCCACCTGTTTCAGCAATTTATAAAATAAACGACCCGCCGACTAGACCGAAGAAGGAAGGGAGCGAGTTGCAGGGGGGTTGAATGAGCGGCGGTTGCCATTGCACAATATGAGCAGAAGATTGTTTCACTTTGATGACAGATTATTTTTTCATTTGCCACTGTGTGTCAGTGTGCGTGCGTGAGTTTCTTCCTTCATCGACTATCACTCATTTGTGCCATGCATTCATTCATTTATTCATCTCTAGATATCTGCCTAATGACGTACATACATCAGTCATGAACGCCGTTTGGCTTTTGATGAATTTCGATAAGAAAGTATGTATGTACATGAAATTTTTGGTTTATTTTATTTTTAAAGGTTTCTTTTATTAATTTTTGTTTCTACTCCATCCAGCCCAGTGTTAGTGGCTGAAGAAGGCGAAGTAACATTAATTATTATTTTAATATTTTTGTTTGGCTATTATGTAAAACATGACAATGAACATGATATTCTTATTAACCGACAAAAGACCAGCACAAATAATTACCAGTTCCATTTCCTTTACAATACAGCATGAGTATTTATAAGTATGTAGTATGTGCTGATGGCTAGTGGGGTGCCAGGTGATAGGAGTGTGGGGCTCAGTGTATGCAGTGTTATGATTGATGTTGTATAGAATTTGTCGACAATTACTTTTTGTTGCAGTTGTTATTGCTTGTAGACCAGTAACGAAATGGAAAAAATATTTACATCAAATCAGTTGAAATCCGATTTAAGTCATTAAAATGTGAAACCTTCAAAAAGGAGTTGATATGCAAGTATGTACTCGTATGTAACTAGGTAGTGCCTATTTCATTTTTATTTGTATGTATTAATCTTTTTCATACTTATTTTGTCATTTGTATTTATGTATGTTATATGTTTGTACTTAGTACATACATATGTGTGTGCGAGTATCTATGCATGTATGTGTACATATATTCAGAATGTCATATGAAATCCAGTCATCACATATTGTTATTGTAGTTGTTGTTTTGATGTTGTTGTCTTCTGTTTGTGAAGAGGCTTACTGCGTCTCGGGGGAAATCTGTTAAGCCGTTCATAATGAACATTTTTTCCACATGTTAGTACATAAACAGATGGAGTTTTCCATTTAGAGATATGTACGTAAATATCTTGTATATGACTAGTTTCGGGTGAAAAGGTGCTAAGTCCAAATTATTCATATTTTACAGAAGAAATAAAAACGTTACAAGGTCTTTTATTGTAAATATTAAATAAAACACAAAACATCTACGAATAATTAAGCAGCAATACGAGATCGCAGTTAGTGCGAGTGCTTAATTTGATTGAAATTTGAAACCATTTGTTCTTTTTGCACGAAATTTTGGACTAGTTAAAACAAAACAAATGCATAATTTCATTTGCAAATGATGTAATTTGAATTTATTTTTCTTCCTGCAGCAAAATCTAAGTTTTCATAAAAGTGTACTTAGTGCCTTTTCATTCTAAGCTAGCGATATATTTTTATTCTCAATGTACATAAATTTAATGCAAAATGTTTTTTTGAAAAAAAAAAAAAAACAAATCATTTAAAATGAATTATTTACTTTACTTTTAATGGCACAACAGCCCATGGAGGGCCTAGGCCGAGCTTTTCGCATCCACTCATGTTGTGCATGTTATATTTGTACATGAAGGGAAGGGACCTATAGTATAATGCCGAATCCAAACGGCGAAGTCAAAAGCTTTTCATAAACAATTTTTACTCTTGTAGGTTTGCCATTGCCTGCCAAGAGGTAATGCCGTGTAGAAAAATTATTTTTTCTACTTTTTATTTTTAATTTTTTTTTATTATGAATGAATTATTAGTTTTAGTTATTTGTCCTCTCTCAAGAAAGCGAACTTTATCCAAATCACTTTAAACGTCAACGGTTAATGACAAGACTTATACTAAAAAGTATTAATAAGGCATTGGAAGTGTAGGAATTGGAACGTTCTGGATTCATGTATAAGCTACTACGAATGGACTCTTCCCATTAAATTAGCCATTCTATAGGTATTTCATTTACCTATATGCTTCCTTCATAGAATTTAAGGAACTCGTATAGCTTCTGAATGAATATTCACTGCTTCAAACAAATATTTCATAAAATGTACCTTTATGATATATATGACATGATATTTATTTGGACCAAATACAATAAATCTGAAGGGTTAGTTAGTTATCCTACTCTTGGAGGGCTTGATGACTGTTGTTACTCTGCTCTTTGGTCGGTTTAAAGGTCCTGGATTTGGTCTTACTTAATGTTGGATTTTTGGATTGAATTTTGGACCAAGTTTTGGTATGAATTTTGGTTTTCAATTTCAATCTGAACTTGGTAAGAAGTTTGGTCTTAGTTTTGGTCTGACTCTTTGCTTGATTTCTAGGCTTGTTTTACCTTGAATTTTGATACGATTTTTTGAGTTTTGATCGGAGTTTGGTCTTCTACGGATTTGAATATCTTGTGTGAATATTATTAAGATTTCCACGTACTATATTACATTAAGTTAAGGATACACTTGGTAACAGACAATCAAATAATTCCTATTACTAATATTTGTTAACGTGAAACTAAAAAACAAACAGAAAATAAAAATTAAATTGCCACAGAATTTATCGCAGAAGATTTTAGGACCAATAAAATTTGTTTGCTGCCATTACACATAAAATATTCTCATTGGAGAGCTATAGAATAAATAATTTTTTTTCTCAACTCAAGGGACATCACAAGGAATACAACGCAAATTCTGGACTTAAGTTAAAGAAGCACAAAGAAATTTGGGCTCATTCGTTTGCGCAACTTCCAAAGACTTGTATCAAAACATGACAGTCCTTTTTCAAAAGCAACAAAATCTCACTTCTTCTTCTCTGCTCGCTTGACCCTGCATAAAAGACATGACTTCCAGAAATAAAATTTTTTTAAATTCACAGTGGGTTAGAACTTAAAAATTGACAAATTCAAATAAACGAATTTTTCCCTCTGACATCTTTCAATTTAATTTAAAAAAAAAGAAGCGAAATGTCTGCAAAGAGTCTGAATGTTTTTATTTGGTATTTCTCTCTTTTAGTTTTTTTTTTACAATTATTAGGATTGGAAATATGTTTTTCTTAACCCTTTCTGGTTCAATAACACACGCACACACACACACTTACAAAACACTTGGGATTATGTACACCCACCACAAGCATAGCGCAAAAATACATAATCAACCCAGAGAGAAATTCCCTTAAAAGGTTTCAATATCAGCACAAAAAGTACCTTTTCACACATGAGCGCCCCCCGCACATTGAACAATGATGATGAGGACGATGACGTCGAGTCTGTGTGAGAGTAGACTGAGAATATGTATAGACCGTGTACGATATGCTTCTGGGATTTAAGCTTTAAATCAAAACCGAAAAACGTTAACATTTTGCGGTTACGCTTACGATTTCTGTGATATGGGCGGTTGGGAGCAAAGTAAAATGCGGCAAACAAACTCATTTCATTTTACGGTATTAAATGCATGCATACGTCGCAACGTCACTCGGCAAACTTCAGTTTATACGAAATAAATGGTACAACATACATGAAGGTGGGTAAAAGGAAATAGAAACGTTTCATTGAGCAACGTGCGTACGTAACGGTAATGTAACGGTATCGCAACGACAACAATCAACTTTATGAGCATTTAAGAATGTGCACACGTAGTGCAGTCATTCAATACCCAGTGGGAAAAGAATCGCAAATCGTTGGAAAACTTTTCGCATTAACTTTTAATCGGCAGGTAATACGTCAAAACTGGTATTAACTGATCTTTCAAGAAGTGAGTTCTTTCTTCACATAATATTGAAAATTATTTGCTCCATTTCTAATTTATATTATAGTGCTGTACGGAGATTCTTAAAAAATGAATTTTGATACTCTGTAACCCTTGATTTAGTGAGGATGGATAGGAAAAAGCATGAGCCAGATAATTAGAGATGGTGGTGTCCCATCGAGGTTAAAGTTCAAAAATATGTCAGGAAAGTCGACAAATTAGCACACAGCTAATCCGGAGTCTCGTCGCTCCTAGCGGGTTAAAATGTAAGACTGACCGCCATTTACTTTCAATGGACAACCTTTTCCCCCAACATTCTTATCCTCCATCTCCAATTCTTAAGGGAGCCTTAATACAAAATGTTCTTCCTTATGAAATAGGCTCGCAGTGTTCCCAGGGTTATCCTAAAGGGGCAAAATGTATGTCCAATCGCCATTAATATTCATTAATACATTAAGTAGACATTTTTATGAATATCGACCAGTCACCTAACAGCTGGTCAGGAGTCACTACTGGAGGGTTAAAATATAAGTGGAGCCTTAATTATTTTTCACTCTCCACTATTTTCCCTCAACATATTTATCACTCATCTCCAACCCTTAAGGGAGAACCCATACAAAAATAGCCTCTCTCCGCTCTCAATGCGATCTTAGAGGGGTCAAATGTAAAACTGACCTCCATTAATATTTCTCTTCAAAATTTTTTCAAAATGTACTTACCTCCATACCTTACCATAAAAAGGGGGCTCGCATGCAATGTTAACATTTTGATGAAAATCGTTTCTTGTCTATTTACGTCTGTTAGTTTAAGTTAAAATGGATACCACGAAAACGACACTTTATTTGTAACAAGCGCTTGAACTCAAGTTGCGCCTGTTCCTACTGGGTTCATATGTGTTTGTGAAAACTTGAAGTTAGAGTAAATTTTTCTTATTTTTAGCAATGTTTATGCCGTTTTTTAAGATATCAAATGTAGACATTTGTATTGTTGTTAAATTTTTTTTTCTCAATATTAGGGTTTCTTTTTTCTAACAAATCGATTGGGGGTTTCACATTACCTCAAAAAAAAAAAAATTAAAGCAGTTAGATGAGAAAGAAAAATCGTTGCTGCTTTTCTTGAAAAACATGCGGCAGTTTATTTGTCAAAATTTCTTTTTACGCTAAACACTGAAAATCTACCAAGGGTAGGAGGCTGAGTGACAAGACGAAGTGGGGAGGGGGAGGGCGGGGTGTGGAAGTATATACATTCGTTTACACAATGATGCATAAAGTTTGAGATTTATTTTTGAATGTAGTACACAGCAGCATGTGTAGAAAAAAGTATTTGAGGCATAAACTGTAACATGTTTTATAAAAAAGAAAAACTCACATATACTCGTAAGTGCAGAAATTAATCTTCTTAATGATATTAGAACAAATTGATTTTATTTTAAAGTACTTTAATTTTAAGCAGATCATTTTCTAAGACAAACTTTTTTATAGCAACAATCTTCTCTACACTTAAGATATCACAAAAATAATCACATCACACACAAAGAATAATAACATAATTATCAAATTTTCATTGACCAAGAAAAACCTGTGCCGTTTTTAACATTCTTTTCCTACAAGCCCCACGCTATTCTCTGTCTTTCTCTCTCTCTCTCTCTCTCTCTCTCTCTCTCTCTCTCTCTCTCTCTCTCTCTCTCTCGCCTGATTTATACACATACTTAGTTATCACAACGATATTTATCGCTATGGTTTCTTAATGTTTAATTCCACTTTAGTCGCTTGTGTATGTGAGTTGTACAAGAAACGGATGTACCGTCATAGCAACGCATAATCATATCACCTTCCGCACGATTTAACCGAAATCACTGCCATTGCACCCTGACTGCTGGCTTTTGTCTCTTGCCGGCACATCTAAAATCTCTGCCCATTGTATCCAATTCATTTTCATGTATTCACTGACATTTTTCCTTAATATTTCATTGTGGGTATACAAAGATGTACTCGTATGTATAAAAAAAAAATCATAGAAGCACCGGAAGTGCAACCAATACGAAAAATCTGCGAAAAGCGTTTACAATAATGAGGATAATATTTTTGTTTTTGTATTGTTTGCAAACGAAAAATGTGAGTTCATTGTGCGTATGTTAGAATTATGAGTATAATCTTTTCCAGGAAGTTTATATTTGAATATTTATTTATATCTTTCGAAAACCGGCACAACAAAGTTTAAAACCGGCAGCATGTAGTGTAAACAAGGATTAAATATATGACTTATAATATAATATTGCATTGATCGTGTTACAACTCGTTTACACCTTTAGCCTCACGAAGTAGTCGCTGTGAGCTACTTAGGTTGGTATACTCGTAGTTTGTATGCGTGCTTACCCACAGACTAGAGACCCTGAAGTCAGCCTTGGAATGTCCCGAATGATTGCAGTCACATATGAGTGTAAGTACCTGGTACTTATAATGTTGTATTTGATGCTGTTCCTCATTGCACTTCACATGGGAAACTCGAAATACTTGAGAAGAAGTGATCTACTCTTGTTTAGCTAAGGGTAGAGATATCAAGAACTTTTGGAGTTTTGTAAATATAGTATAGAAGAATCCGACCTCATCAATCCCACCTCTTTTCATGCTACCCAAAAATTAAACAACAACACCGTAGTAGTGAGCTGTTCTGCTACTCAGAGTCCCCGGGTTCAAATATATAATATATAACTCAAAGAAAAGCTCGGCCTACCGAATTGACGACCAGACTTTTTCCAGTGAAGATAAGGGACCTTATATTAGTCTGATTACAAAATTTGAAGTCACTCTTATGGCGGCTTGGGGGGAAAAATTGGCCTATCGGCGGCTATGCTTAGCAGGACTCAACTTAATGCGGTCAAGTAGGATTTTATGAAACTTTTATTCATTTAGATATAAAAGTTAGGATTATGAGATACAACATTCCTTGCTTCCAACCAGGAGCGCACTTCCAGCACCCTTTCCAAATTGACCATGAGTAAGAAAAATGGTTTGACCAACATTCATCTTATTTTTTAGCAATCTAGAATCAAATAAAAGTATGACGCTCACTTTATAATTTACCGTTGAACAGAAATGCTTTGTATTCTATTTGCAAATTTTTAAAAGAAAAAAAAAAACGCCCTCGTTTGCAAGCATATTTGCCTAACATCGTCAAAGGGCTAGGCCAAAGACGAAGAATAAAAGATTGGTATTTATCGTAACTGGATTTATTATTATTATTTTATACTATTTAAAGAACAAAAAAAATTAATTGGAGATATGTGATTGAAGTATAGATACCTACTTCAGAACTACGATTAAAAACAAGAACCTCGCATCAGGCTGATAGTTCTTTCTCTGTGGAATAGAGACCCTGCTTATATTTCTGACTTTGTCCAATTCAAAGCAAAGAGCTATTCTTGATCTGTTCTGAATTTACAAACTTATGCATAATATTTACTTCTTACAATACTTAGTATTGAATACTCATCAAATCAAACTCCATTCTGCTTGCTAATAAATGTTTTATCAACACTTTCTTAAATGCTTAAAGACAATAAGTATTAAAAACTTAGTTATAACATGAAACCTTCATTAATCCACAAAATAATAATTTTATCATCCTCAAACAACATCATAAACTTTATCATCTATCATAACAACAACAAATACATACTTGTACATACTTACATTAGTATGTATTTATGAATCATTTGATGAAACCAAAAATAAATAAAAAGGAGAGAATTTTGCTGGAACGCGCCAAATAATTGGCGCGGCAAAACAACCAAAAAAGGATACCACACAAATTATGATTTTATTTGAAGCCTGAAATCTAAGGGTTTCAGTTACAATTCTGACGAGCACTAATTACTGCCAGTGAGTTAGAAAACTTCATGGTGCTGTCAACTTTCTGGTTGATGATTTATTTTTTGCTAATTCATAATTTATGAGACAACGGCTTTCTTTCACGACACATAGCTAAGTAAAGTTTGAAGAAAAATTATAGCAGAAATTCGATTATTCTTCATTTATGTCAATCATATTATATTTTTTTTTTTTTATTAATATTTATTTTTTTTGTAATAACAGCACTTTTACAGTTTTCATTCACATCTCTGCCGATATTTACTAAAACCAAAGAAGCTTTTTCCGCTTCACAACTCTCGTTGAGTGTACGAGTATGTAGAGTGTAATGCACCCTTAATCGTTTTGTTTAAATAATAAAGCAAAAGTTTTCCACTTGCAACACGCAGCAAAAATTGTTGAAATTTAATATCAATTTTTTTCCAAGAATCAAGACTCAAGTTCAGATTTGTGGTTCAGATGGGTGGATTGATGTAGGAGGGGAGTTGGGAAGAGGTTGAGTGGCGTTGCTCATAGTAAAGTCTTTCATGATGGAAGATATTTTGTGTTGTGTATTTGCTTATTGTCTGTTTGTCAGCACGCTCTACTTGTCGAATAAGAGAGACTACTAGCATCCCTTTTTTCTGTTCTGCACATATTTATTTGTTATTGCGTTTAATATTATTTTTCCTTTCAGGTTTGTTGACTTCCGCAACTGTATTATTGCTTTTAGTAACAATTTCTATGTTTATTTTATACTTATAACGTTTAATTTCAGTACTTTTTATTCAACGTAGTTGCGGAGAGTCTACAGGCGAGAAATCACGCATTATGTATGCATTTCTATGATTTTGAATTTGGATCTTGTCAGGAGTTCTCTACACTACATATAGTAAGATATGATTTGGAAGTAGGTTCGCCTTGTAACAAACATAACAAATTCCTTAAAATATTCGATCGAAAATTAAAAATTATTCTACAGATTTTTTAATTGCGAAATCCCAATGGAGTTTCATTAAATCTTTAAAGCTAATTTTTGGTCTCTAAAGCTAATTTATGTACATTCTATCATATACATAGGAATTACTGGTGTCCCCGCTTTATTTTTGCCAACATATAACTTTCTCTAAAAATGATTGTCATATTATACTTATAAAGATACATTTCCAGAAAATACCTCTCAGTAATATATATTTGCAGAAACTGAACCCTAATGACATTGCAACTCGAATCCGCAACACCTACATTTAGCTTGTGGGCTGTTGTGCCATTAAAAGTAAGTAAGAGGAAATTGAACCACTTGAGATTGCGCTGTAAAAGTAAATCAGATAGCCGCTCCAAACTTAAGAAGTGAAACGTGATAAAGTATTTTAAACTTGCATTTTCTCTTTACCTTCTTTCTACATCCGCTCCGTCTCACCATCGCATACTTAACAGTCTTCCAAAATACACATACATACACTCATATTTCTATAGAGACAGGCCTTTTCTACTATATTGTGTTGAGAGTCGTGACGGAGTTTTTATTTAGCTCTCTTCTCACAAGTAAAGAAGTTTTAGGTACTACAAAAATGCTTATCAAGAATAGGATTTGCAAGTAAGAGAAAATGTTGGTCGCTGTGCCGTAGTGGTAGTGCGTTGGACTGCTACGCAGAGTGTCCGGGGTTCGAATCTCGGTACAAGCAAAATCAAAAAAGTAGAAAAAAATAATTTTTCTACATGGCACCATCTTTTGGCAGGCAATGGCAAATCTACAAGAGTAAAAATTGCCTATGAAAAGCTTTTCACTTCGCCGTTCGGATTCGGCATTAAACTATAGGTAACTTCCATTCATTTATACTGTAACACGCACAACATGAGTGGATGCGAAAAGCGAAAAGCTCGGCCTAGACCGTCCATGGGCTGTTGTGCCATTAAAAGTAAGTAAGTAAAGTAAGTAACAGGAAATTGAACCTGCTTGAGATTGCGCTTTAAAAGCAAAACATTTTCAATATTTTAAAATGAATAACTTTCTCCCAGCTACCAAAAGTGCAATATTTAAAATGAATACTTAATATTTTAAGACTACCATATTTTGATTTCCGGATATATGATATATACATATTCACAATAAATAACAGTATACACACTCAATACTCAAAGATCTACAAAGTAGACTAAACACAGTTTCATAAATATCAACCCAGAATTATTCTGAAACTATTCATGAGTCCTCATCTGGGACTAAACCTCGAAAATAGGCTAATCCTTTACCGTCTGGGTACCGGTCTTGCAATATATGCCCGTGTTGTAGTTGTTGCCTTCTGAATATCGATGGCCTAATGCAGGGAAATATAAACCAATTAAGCAAGAATGGACAACTCAGGTTATAAGTAATACGAGAATGAACTAAAAATACAGTCCGTCAGTATCATTTTATTTATCTCGAAGGGGTTGACTTAGGAGTTGAAAGTACGAAGATGGATGATACTGGTCTGAGATTCGGTCTTAAGAAATGTATCAATGTGACTCCAACCCTTGATGAGCCTAGTGAATATTGCATGTCTCGCTTGCCAAAGCTGGCAAAAAAAAAATTAACAAAAGAATGGACTCCTCAGGTACATACGAGGAAGAGCTCTTATATTAAATGGCTCCTAAGTCATTCCATTTGAGATAGCTAAAATGATACTGACTACTACAATTTCTGGAAAAAATATGAGAGTATTCTTCAATGACTTAACTGACTTAAGCATTAAGCATTAAAAAAGGTTAAATTGACTGACTTAAGCATTAAAAAGGTTAAATTGGGTATCGATCAAAACTTTTTGGGCTTCTGTAAAAAATATATAAGTGTACAGTTAGTACACTTTCTGTTGTGAATAGATTGATTCAAGCCCTTGCTAGGCTTTGTGAATATTGATTAGCTGAAATCTCGTTTGGTAAAAACTTGGCATTATTGATTGTGTACCCGAACATAGACCAGTCAAGAGCCACCAGAACAAGAAAGAGTGGATAGCTCAGGATTTGAAAGTACAAACGTGGATGCACTCTGACTTCAATAGTTTTTCAGTTCTGAAGAATTATAATAGTATCACTTTACGTATGCTAGATATTAAGTATATATGTATAAAACTCGTAAATGCTTAAATATCGCTGTAATCTTTAAAATAGCTTATTTTTTATAATATTTTAAAATGTACCTGCGAGTGTCTTTAACCTCCGTGAAGGTTAAGACTCCCAAACAAATAAAAATGATTATTCCCAGAAGTTCAATTTAATGCGGATATTAAATACAAAACCTACAAAATAACAAGAACAACAACAACAATAAAAACAACAAGTGCTCGATGAAAATAACTTTGCTACAAGTTATATTAAAACTGTGTGCAAATAACCTAAGGTCATACATATGTGCGTGTATGTATTTGAATGTACGAGTATGTAGGGTACATATGTATAAGTATGTATGTAGTACAGTGTAATGTGAAACGTACGCTGAAGCATTGTAGCCGTAGCCGTAGCCGCTTGTTGATTTAGCAGATTCATGCTGTCAATCCATCAAACCACCCACTCAATCACTTTTCTAAACGATTTCTTTGATACATAATAATGACTGGCTGACTGACTCAACTCGGCAGTCAGGAGTTGATTATTGATAATGATGACGATGACTGTGATTGTGTGGTGAAAATGATTACCGATTACTTTGTTGTGGATTTATTTGTGTTTACGGTTTGCTTTCTATTTATTTTGATTTTTTTGTTTGAATGAAAATAGTTGGAAGAAGTCATGATAAAAATAAACAAACACGCTCATGTGAGTTCCTCCTTATTTGATTTTTCTTTGCATGAATGCATTTACCGATATTACGATTTTTAGGTTAGACATGCAGGGATGTATTTGTATGAGAAACTGTTCATTGTTTATATCTTCTTTCTTTCATTCAGTTGGCATTCAAGCCTTTTATTACATTTTTACACTCAGTCAACTTGAATGAAATGACTTTTTTACTCTGTCACACTTTTTCCTTCGTCTCTTTCAATTCGCTTTTGTTACACCGTATATCAAAGCTTCATTTAATTTTTCGCTTAATGTAAAAATACTCATACCAGCTTTGGTGTTTGTTTTTTGTTTTGAGTCTCTCGAAATGTTTTTACGCAAAATGAAAAATGACACAAAAGCCAAAATGCCACAAAATGCAAAAGTCGCAAATGTGGTAAAGTTGCTGAATGTGCAGCGTGCACACACGCATACCACAGTTTTTTATTATTATTTTTTTTTTGTAAGCTACAGTGCACACGGCACACTTTTAAAGGAGAGTAGAAAGAAGGTAATGGTTGGCGTCACCGGAAACAGCAATATAGATGTAGACGTTACCCTAATGCATTAAAACGTTCTTTTTTACTCGTGGCATGCATGACTGATGTTAACAAAAATGACGATGAATATGGTTGCTGTTGTTGTTGTTGTTGATGATTATTATTATTGTCGTCAATGTAGCTCTTGCTGTTGTTGTTGCTGATGGTCGTTTGTTGATTGCTTTTGCTTTTTATCCTTACTAATGTTTTCGTATTTATTGCTTATTGTAAGTATGAAATAAATACGTTGCATGCATCATTTAATTTGAAAAATAATATATGCATAAATTTACTTGGACTAGTAACTTTTTTTCATAAAAGTTCAAGAATTTTTTAGATCTTCGATTTCAAACTGTCCCTGTTGTGAACGTTCTGAAATTTCTTTAGATTTAATAATCCGTAAGCAATCGGTAAAACCTTTTGAAAACAACGCACCTACTTAGAATCTATTTCTAAAACAGGTTAAGTTTGTTAAATAGTGGAAGTTTTAGCCTGGGTCTTGCAGAAGGGCCGAAGCAGGAAACGTGGCTGGCGCACTAAACTTTACCTCACTTTTTAACATACTTGGACATTTTATTTTATCTATCGGGAGAATGTCTAATTAAATCCAACCCTAAATCACCCCTTAACCTCCACTTCCATAATCTCTGAACCCACTGGTAGTGGCATAAAACTATGTAGTATAATGAAACGCCAGCCTGTAATTTTGTATAAGTGAAGCTATCCTTTCACCCCTAATGGAAGCTCTGAACGTATTAGTGTAACTGCTACCTTTTGAACTATGTAATAAAGTCATGCCAGCCACAGTAATAACCGGTAAAATACGATGCCCAGCGCACTGAACATATATAGCGAAAAAAAAACGAAAATACACAGTAAAGAAATTTGAAAGACCAGCCTATCCACTAGACACCTAAGGTCAGTAAGTGTTACAGAAATTCGTGCCATAAGCTACACATATGTACATAGATGCAACTTATTTTGATATCATTGAATTTGAAATTTAATTTTCAGAACATTCGTTCTATAAATTATCGCTCAATGACTAAAAACACCTCTAAGTAGTCAATGTTTATAACCTCTAAAAATGTATCTACAGCGCAGCTATAAATATATAATAGACTTTTGATAGAGGGATACTAAATATGAAGTTTCAGGAACAGTTTATAAATTTTTTACTTTTTGTCCCTCTGACGTAGTTGTTAGAGTGTTGGCCTGCTAAGCAGAGTGTCCGGGGCTCAAATTTTACAAATTTCTTCCACTCGTGTTCAAATACAACACACACAACATGAGTGGATACGAAAGGCTTAGACCTTGCCCCTCCATGAGCTGTTGTGCCATTAAAAGAGAAGAAGAAGAAGAGCTCAAAATTTCTTTTTATTGGATCTATGATTCATTTTAAGATTTAATTTGTTGTGTAATTTTAGATCTTATTTTTTTAAGTATCTGATTTTTAGTTTGAATTTTAGTCTGATATTAGATTTGAGTTTTAGTCTAAATTTTGATTTGAGTTGTGATCTGAGTATTGTTCTAGATTATGGTTTTAACTCCAGTCTGTTTTTTATATTTTAACTTATGGTCTTACTTAGGTTTGAACTTCGTGTTTTTGACAGATTTAAGTCTTGCTTCTCGATTTAGGTTAATTTGTGGACTGCCTTTTCTTTGATTTTTGGTATGATGTTCGATATATTTTTTTCTCTAATTTTTGGTCTGAATTTTAATGTGAATTATTATTTAGATCAGCCCTCCTAAACCTAAATCGTACATCTGCTACTGATCAAGGACGTTCAATAACATAAAACTCAAACTATATTCGTCATGCTTTGCTTAAGAGAAATTAGATTTACGCATTATGTTGAGTAAATGTGATTTTATATATTCAACTTTTATCAAAAATGATATAAATCAAACAAAAAACTATCTATAAAAAGCTTCAAAGTCAAAAATTACTAAATTCTGCATCCACAACGATATCACGTTCCACTTGTATAATGTAAAACGGGTTGCCACCCTTCCGCACTCCGACTCAAATACACCTACACACACACACACACATGCATGTACACCAATTGTCCAATTCCCTGCCATAATGAATCTAATCACTTACGCTTGAGTGCATCAATTATGCTACATATTATCCATGCTGACAAGCTGAAGAAGCGTAAACGTAACAAAAGCGTCACATCATAATCGTGATGTCTGAAAATTTGTTTGCATCGTCATCATAATGAAAATGATGATAACTTTATGATGTTGTCAAACACCCCCCTCCGCCCTCCCCCCCTTCCTCTCCCTCCTCCCACATCTTTCCGCCGAGTTTTGTTTTTTGAATAACAACAATAAGGGGAGGTTTTTGTATAACAAGTTAAATGGATTTTAGAATATGCATAAACGAGACAATTGAAGTTTCTCCATTATCGTTCAATCACGTGTTTGTTGCAACAGCTACAACAACAACAACCAAAAAGTGGTCATTCATTTAAGAGCATTTTGCCAGTAGAGATCCATGAAAAGATTGTAAATGATATAACAAAATGTACAACAGCAACAACAACTCACTTCTAAAGTTTCTTGAAGAGCATTTATCAAACATACATAATCATCAACATCAATTTCTTTAGAAAATGAGCTTATATACATTTTTAAGATAAGCAGGGAGAGACAACCAAGAAGTTTATTAATTTTACAAAAGCACCGCCGCTAAATTATGACTCAGAATTTTTAAATATGATTTTTTTTTGGCAGCAACACAGTTTCATTTGTGACTTCTGTTGCTGTGATATATAACTGCTTTAGTTTGTGGCTACTAAATTGTGCTTTAAAAAACACTTGCGGTTATGAATTAATAAGTTTCTTTCTTTTTCTTTACAATTTCATTAAGCAAGTAAGATGAAACAATATTAAATTACATAAAGGACTTGCGCATTTATGCGGTTTCTTCTAAAGCCAAGTTAAAAGAAACTCAATTAGTGTTTGCGCCTGTTGCTCCCACTACTGTGTTGCGTCGCATTAAAAAGGGCGCAAGATTTCATTATAGAATGTTGATATGGTTGAAAACCATTTTAATTCAATAGCATTTTAATTTGTTGACAAGGTTGCCATGTTTACGTACATTGAACAACAAACAACAACAAAATATAGAAAAAAAACACCGCCTTTGAATCGATCAAAGGAATTTTTAATTGAAATTACCTTTTAAAGTTTCCGTATCATGCAAAATTATCTGCGTGCGTATCTAAGCTATGTGGGTATGTGTGTATATGTATTTTCTGTGATTGCCTCTGTTTTCACTTGTTGTGTGTGTTAAACTGTGTTCTTATGCTTTGTTACCTCTATAATGAATGTGAGCGGTGAAATTAAATGTGCGGTTGTGATAATTTTATTCCAGCGAATAATTAAAACAGTATTTTGAAGAATGTAAAATTTTGGTCTTGGTCTTCTATTTTGGTCTTCAATCTTGGTCTTCGGTCTTGGTCTTGGCCTTCGATCTTGGTCTTCGGTCTTCGTCTTAGTTCTTTGACTTCGGTCTTTGTCTTATGACTGGGGTTTCTGTCTTTGTCTTCGATCTTGGTTTTCAGTCTTGGTCGTCGGTCTTGGTTTTCGGTCTTGGTCTCCGGTCTTCGTCTTCAGTCTTGCTTTTCAGTCTTGGTTTTCGGGCTTGGTCTACGGTCTTCGTCTTCGGTCTTGGTCTACGGTGTTGGTCTGCGGTTAATTTTCGGTCTTGGTTTTCACTTTTGGTCATCGGTTTTGGTTTTCGGTCTTGGTGGATCGTGGTCTTCGGTCTTGGTCTTCAGTCTTTGGTCTTAGATCTTGGTCTTCAGTTTTTGGTTTTTGTCTTGACGAGCTGCCTTTGATATTGGCTTTTAGTCCCGGTTTTTATCCTACTAAGTCCCATGTTCGTTTTGTTTTTGATGTCTATTTTGGTTTTCGATATTGGTTTTGGTCTTCGGTATTGGCCTTGGTCTTCGATATTGGCCTTCGGTATAGGCCTTCCTTCTTGGTCTTCGGCCTTATAGTTATGTTTCGAGTCTTGGCTCTGTTCCCAGTTGTGATCTTGCTATTCGGCATTGATCTTATTCTTCAGTCTAAGTTTTGTTTCCATTTATGATTCCATTCTATAGTAGTTTTGGTGTTAGTCTTGGTAAAGATTATATTTAGCTTTAGTCTTAGTCTTAGTAATTACCTAGACCATGTAAGATTATAATTGGCCTAGTTCTTCTATCTAAACAAGGCTTTCTCCTATGTGATCTGAACTTTGTACAGTAGTTAATTTTGTTTTGCTGTATTCTTTATCGGTTGTATGCCAAAAGAATTAATTTCTCTAATGATTTCTTTTTACGTCTAGAATGACAAAGAATGAAACTTACTTACTTACTTGGCCGCCTCTATAAAGCTTCGCCAGTCGCCTCTGCTATGCGCTATGAACTGTGCTATGCTATGAGCATATAGCTCATCGTTCCTTTTTATTCGATCTTTCTCTCGAACGCTCCTAGCAGCCTCTCATCATTGAAGGTCAATGTCCACGTCTCGGCGCCATATATTAGGACTGAAAGGATGGGGGACTTATAGAGAGTTATTTTCGTCGGCCGAGAGAGGGCTCTGCTTCTGAGCGCGTAGTAACACCTGTTGGCAGGAGTTAATCTCCGCTTGATTTCAAGATTGACATTATTGTTGGTATTAATGCTGGATCCTAGGTAAACGAAATCCTTGACGACTTCAAAAGTATAATTGTCAACAGTAACATTTTGCCCAAGACGCCGTGAATCTTTGTTTGTTAATTAAGAGGGTTCCATATCCGAGGCTTCATTTGAGGATTCATTGGGGAATATTTTAACGTGCTGGGTTCCAAGCCCGACCACAACCATTCATTCAAGGCCATGGAGAAGTCCGCCTAACACATTAGTTTGCTCACAGACGGGTGTCAGATCGCTGTCCAGGGGACGCCACGAGGAGGCTTGAAACATAGAAACGCAAGGAACGAACATGGACACACCTGCGACCGTCACGATATTTACCTTGTGTGCTACGCCCCAGGCCATCAAATTGGTTGCCATCAATTCTGGAATTCCTATTTAATTCCTATTTAATCCCTACGAATCCGCTCATTAAACGACAGTTCATAATTTACTATACACACTCCTAAAGTTTGTAGTAAAATACCATTTTAGGGGATTTAATCAAATCAACGCTGCGGCAAGTTCGTGTCTCTTGGCATGTAAAACAATTACAGCAAACATGTTTACGAATTTCTTAGCACAAAATCCCAAATACCCCACGCCTCGCCTAGTACTGGTAAGAGTGTTTAGAAGTAAGTATGTACATAGGTATGTAAGTAAAGTCTTTGCAATGATATACCCATAAATCCATGTTAATATCCTTTTAAGATGAACAAAAGCGCTTACCACGCATCAGGTTCTTGCCTGTCCCCTGTCTGTCCCATATCAAGAGCCACGAAAATGTGCAAACAACATTACGAAATTTAAAATTCAAAAGACATTTAAGTAGATTAAACGACGAATTTTATGTTGTCGTTGTCGTCAGCTTCTTAAATGCAAGCATTCGGCAATAAAACAATTCAGCAATATCGTAAATTTACAGAGAATACTTCAATTCAACAACAACAACAGCAACAAAAAAAGCAAGTAGGTATGGTAAACAGATATGATTGTTGGATACTGCCAGGTTTATATTTACAAAACGATTCATTTTGCGATGATGACGCTGACGAAAATGAGTGAGACGCCAACGTAAGATTTAAGACAATGAGAAAAACAAAAAACCAGGAAGGTAGAAGGTAGGTAGTAGGACGTAGGTAGAAAGACTGCCACAGAGGGAGGCAAGCAGTTGCAGCGGGATTCAGCAATATGCCCACTCAAATATGTAAAATATTCAAATGAATTTGAAATAGAGGGGCACTGACAATCAGTCCTCCGGACCAACTGAAAGGATAGTACTGAAAGAGATAGCAAGCACAATTCTGTTAGATTTTATTGATTATCTTTATATCTGTTAGTCTGTCCGCCTGTTTATCGTCTCTTAGGTTTCACTTTACATTCGATTTTTTTTCCATCTCCTTTTCATTTTCAAGTGTAATTGAGATACCGAGCGAAATGCATAGAAAATGAATCAAGGGAACGACTAAAAAAAAGTGTTGCCATTGAGCATTTTAATAATAAGCACAACACACTTTCTGCATGTTGAGTGTAATAAAATATGCCACCCACCGTTGGCGACAACGGTGACGACAAACAGCGCCCCCTGGAGAGCGATTTGTAATTTTATGTTGACGGTTGCGCTTTTCTCTTTTTTTTCACCGTTTCCTGTTTTTTTTTTTGCTGTTGTGGTTGACATCGTTGGTTTTGTGGGCGGGAATGGTACTTTTCTATTTTGTTTATTGAAAATTGTTGATGCGGCAGATTTCCGCTTAAAATTCAATACTAAAAATTTGAATTTAAAATTACATACAAGCAGAAATACACTCAGTTGGATGCTTTTAAGCGGGAGAGGGTTCACAATTAGTGGGCGGATTTCAAGCTGCGTGGTGCAACCAAAAAGTTAATTCTAAATAAGTAAAGATTTTTATAGCTTATTTTTCATGGTAAATTTATTATTTTAGTTTTAGAAAATGACAATGAGAAGATATTTCAAAATAAAAAGTAAACAACTTTTATGCAAAACAGAGTCCCTATATCCTGAGGGAAAATCATGAAATACGAATTCTACAGTATGAATGAGTCAATTACCCTCCAACTGTTGGAAGGTTACTTGCTGGTTACTTGCCGACAAGTTTTTTATTTACTCGCCTAGATAGATCGAAGTATCTATTAAGCCTGCCAAGGTGTGAAATCCTTCAAATCCATTGTAAGGTTCGACACAGGCAACGATTTTCTCTGGTGTCGAGCCTATGTGATAAATGTCTGGAAAATTTTATAACTGCCGAACATTTCATCTGAATAGTCTGCCTTCTTTCGGATGAGATTAACCCGGAAAGTTACGACAGCCTGAAAAATTCATACCAGAACTCAAAAATTCCGAAAAAACGGAATAAAAGTCATACTAAATTTTAGTTAATTTTAGAAAACAAAATTTAACTTAGAATCGATCCAAAAGTCAAACCAAATTCACACTAAAATCGCACCAAAAATTAAACCAAACTTCAAACTTAGACAAAAACCAAAAGTCAGATGAAAAATCATATTAAATCTTAGCCCAAAACTCACAATAAAATTCGTCCAAAGTTTTGTACTTTGGTGCTGACCGAAATTAAGTACAAAAATCAAACCAAAACTCTGTCCAAAAATTAATACCAAAGTTTAGACCAAATTCTATCTATAAGTACATACAAATAAATATGTATATCAAACCAAAAGTAAACCAAATTCGGAAAAATTTAAAACAAAAGTAGACCAGAAATCAAAACAGACTTCATACCAACGGTCAGATCGTAATTTAGTCCAATATCAGGCCAGTATCAGTCTAAAGTTTTGTCCAGAAACCAGACCAGAAATAAGATTATGAAATCAAACCCAAAATCAAGACAAAACCAGACCAAAACAATTTTCAAGCTCTCCAAAAGTAAAGCATCTAATGTAGCTCAAGCCTGTACAGTATTCCCACTTTTAATTGCGTTTTCTGTTTAATTACGTCATAAACATTGCTATTGTTATTTCAAAATGTAGCCAAATTAGTCGGTTAATTGCTTTCCCTTGTTAATTGAAGTATAAATTATACATTTTCATCTATCCAACATAAGTATATACATTTTCATCTATAAGCGGCGATTACTGTACGAATAACAATTGAGCTATGGAAAGAGTTTCATAGATTGTATGCTGTAATATAATTGCGTGATGCTGCAGCTCCCATATACTTCTTTTGTGAATGATGCTGGTCTCTAATGGGTTAACAGACTGTTGCGCCATGATAGTAATATTACTTTCCCCTTAATCTGGTTTGGAATATTTTGTTTTCCGCCTGTCCTACTTGCTCTGCGACTGAAAAAGCAATACGCCTTAAGCTTAAAAATAATCGAGGAGAAAAGCATGATTGGGCTGCGCCATCAAACAAAATTTTTAATTCCGAATAAAATCGAATGGCAGAAAATAGTTATTCGATTATTCAATAGTAATTTTCCAGCATTTTCTCAGCATCTAATGAGCAAACTGTACCCCATGTACCCTACGATTTCTCATCTAACCTCTCTAATGAATAAAAATGCCATTTATAGCAAATATGATGACAATTTTCCAAAACGTCCATAATTTATGCTGTTCATAAAACTACATGAATAATTCAATTATTAGGAATGCTATAATCATATAAAAACGAATCACTAAAACCAGCAATTACCTGTTGAATCTCTTAGATTAACCCTCCTCAGAACACGTAAACACATACCTGCATACATATTTATGTGTATTCTTTTTTTCGGAGGGGTGAAAACACTTGAAAAATATATATTTTCATGTTTGGAAATGGGCAACACAGACATTTCACACGTACTACATACATTACAAAAGCTAAAAGGTAAAATGCAAACAATTTGAAGAACATGACATAGAAAATTCGGTAAATTTCAAATTCCCAGAGGTCATATAAAATTTATTAAGTGGTAATTCATACCTTAGTTGATGTGAATTTGTTTCGCATAAGGAATACAGGCATGTCTGATAGTGATGTGTTAGACAGAAAATTATTTGGAGATTTACTTGTATGGCGGTCGGTTTGATTTAGAAATTTTGTGAAGTGAAGTTTTTTATGTGCTCCATATTTTATTTTCAAAAATTATTCTTTCAAACTCTGTGAGCGAAATCAACAGCTTAATTAAGGAAATTAGAAGAGAGCTACCAATTCCAACTGTCCCTGCAAAGCTTGTTCGTCTTTGCACAATGACACTGACCGACACCACCAGCGCAGTGAATATTGAGAGTCTCGTCGAGTGGGTCTAGTGGTGAACGAGGATGAAATAATTTGTGTCAACAACCGAAGAGTCTTGGGCAAAATGTCACTGCTGAAGTTGTTTACCTAAGATTAACACCAACAATAATGTCATCCTTGAGATCAGGCGGCGATTAACTGTGCAATTGAGAAACAGAGCGCTCTCGCGACCGACGAAAATAACTCTCTACAAGTCCCTCATCCTTCCCGTCCTAATATAATATATCGCGTTGAGACGTGGACATTGCTCACCACTTCACCACTGATGAGAGGCTGTTAGGAGCGTTCGAGAGGAATATACTCCGTAAGAGCTATGGTCCAATATGCGTGGACGACGTAAGTATATCGAATAAGATAGAACGATGAGTTGTATGAGCTGTACTTCACAACAGATATAGTCAAGCGTATAAAAATCCGCTGGCTGAGTCATGTTGTGTGAACAGAAGAAAGTGCTCCAGCTAGAAGGGTGTTTTATTCGAGCCACGGTGAAGGAACACGCAGAAGAGGACGTCATAATTTCTTTTGGAAAGACCAGGTACAGGGTGACCTGACTGTACTTGGACTTACCAACTGGTGCCAGAGCGCGCATTGCAGAAACGATTTTTATGAGGTGGCCAAGACCGATCATTGGCTGTAGTCACAGACTGTAGTTGCCAACCTTGGAACAAAAATAATCCCATTTCTGTGAGTTTTTATTTTTCACGTACTTGAAATGAATTCGTATTATCGTAAATCTTAATTTATGTACCACACCTGAAGTGTACATAAGTATACAAAATATCACTTTTTGTAATTTGTCACCACAGGTGGCATCGCCTTTTTACACAATAGCATTTAACGGTACAAAAATCAGTGTTGCGGACAAGCTTTAACTAATACCGCTAATACTATGCGATTGCTGTTCACAATCCTACTCTATCAAAACGCTCAAGCACACAAACAAAAACACACACAGCAGGAGCAAAATGCTCTAAATGCTTAGTAAGAAAGTTAGAGGGGGTAGAAAAAAACGTGCCTCAGAAATATTCTCGGGGATTTCTTTTTAAAGTAATTCCCACACGATTTTTCTTAGCATTTTCATTTCAATTTGTGCGCACAATTTTCTACATTTTCTTTGATATTTGCTGTTTTTATAGTCGTTTCAATTTGTTTTTCTTTTTGTTTGTCTATTTGCTTTTGCGGAATGTGTTATTTACATACTCATTTTCACCACACGTTTTCACACTTATACTATTTACCGGGCCAAAATATGTGCGAGTATGTATGTAGAACCCATAAGCGTCTGAGGGGTGAGAAGGAGGAGGGGAGTGAGAAGAAAGTGGCACTCCAGGAATTCGCTAAGGGATATTTTGCATTTACTATTATTTCGAAAATATTTGCAACACTTATACACTCTTTTCCTCTCTCTCTCTCTCTCTATCCCCCCTCGAAGCTTCACAGATTGCATTAGCTCCACCGTTAGCACTGCCGTTCTTTAATGGTTTTGCAACACATTTCAATTAGCTTAATGCATGTTTCAGCAATTTGGTTGATTGCAATTTTTAAACCTTATTCTAGAGGCCAATGTCCTTTTTAGTGGACAGTTGTGACAAAACATGTATGCATGTGTGATTGTTGCCAAGTTCATTGTTAACGACCAGTGTAGCCTATTTATTTTATATTTTGAAATGTTTCTCCATATAAATTACTTTGGTTCATTTAAAAATTTCATTAGGTAGAGTATCATTTTGGCACATTTTTTCTTTCCTTTTTTTTATAATTCCATTTCTTTTCACTCTTGAAGCATTCTTCAGCATCTTCTCAATTGCACTTAAATTGGGTCTTTTAGCAAAGATTACTATCGTCTCTGATTCTTCCTTTGCTGTAATATGTACTTAGTAGTATTGCCATTTCAATAGCAGCACTCTTGGTAGTGCTACCCATATGTGCTGGTAGTATGTAGTAGTACTACATAGTTACAGATTGGTAAAATGCTTTGGTGCTTTTAAGAAAATTATGCAATTGTATTAGCGCAAATTGACAACAAGATGTTTTGACAAGTGCTTGTTGAGATTTTTATATCAATAGATAAAAAGTTAAGAGAATTTTTTCGTAACGAAACTTTATACTTTTGTTTTCAAATAGTAAAAAGTCAAGCTTTACTAATATTTTGTTGTTTCGTTTTGAGATGCTGAGCAGCCATAGGCTTAGTATCTAGAAAAATGAGGCAGCTTCTTTAACGATCCAAGAGGAAGAGGGGGATTATTGCTTCCCTTCCGCCATATCTAGAGTCGATAGTGATTGTATATCTACTTCGTTTGGGTTCATTGGGTTTCAATTGCCCAATCAGAATCGTTTCAGTGCAATGAGTATGATTAAAAACTTCTCAATATGTGCATGAGCAATTTCAGCTATTTTGAAGTGAACTAGCTATCGTTGTTGTTATTATTTGCGGCATAAGTAGGAGTATTTTCATGGATCTCAGTAGGGATAATCGTTCCTACCGTTCTGCAAAAAAATCTCTAGATCCTATCAAAGAGATATGATATTAACATAAAAACAATTAACGCGTTTAAGGCAGTGATGGGCAAACAGCATAAATACATATCTTCTCTCTTTCAATGTATTGCGTATGGCAGCTCAAAATTCATTATGTTCACGAGCAAAGGATTGTCTTATAATAACTTAGGTCATGCTTTAGCTGAGGTCCAATAAGTGAGTATAAAAACTTATCGGCATAGGTATCGCATCTAAAGCAGTGACGGAATATGGATAAGGGAATGCCCAAAAACCGTTATGTACGCATTCAAATATCAAATAAGGGTATTAAATGGAATTACAACGGGTGTATCGAATATCTTTATTACGCAGATGACATTCTCCTACTCCCTAAACAAAGCGAACTGGCAACAGTCAATGTGTTTTACCAACCTTAACACTAAGTAAGAGATGAATCGGCTATGCTTTATGTAGGCGTTCCACTTAAATTTCCAGCATAATAAAGCAATTCGTAAGAAAGGTAGAAACGTGGATGCCCGAAAAACAACGAAGTTTTCCACGACTCGGAGAAATGTTGGATAAAACAGACGACAATCACTATGAAGCACCTCTTTTTAAAGCCTAATTTCCTGCGAGTTGTTTTATTCGAACCACGGTGGAGGAACACGCAGAAGGGGACGTCCTAATCTCCGTTGGAAAGACCAGGTGCAGGGCAACCTGACTGCACTTGGCCTTATCAACTGGCGCCAGCGCGCGCATAGCAGAAGTGACTGGAGAAGCTTTGTAGAGGCGGCCACGATCGGTCATCGGTTGTAGTGCCAGCTAAGTAAGTAAGTAATTTCCTGCAAGAAACAAATAGTCAAAAAAAAAAAAAAAAAAAAGATAGAGAACTTACGTTGTATCATATTGTATTACTATACTGCATATCACATAGAATATATTTTGTCTCACAGCTTCAATCGTTTTCTTCATACAGAAAGAGAGAGATAGAGCAAAATATAGATACTCAAGAGAAAGCTTTGTAAAACCTCAGCTCTTATTGCATAGTAGTCCATCTACAAAGAATTACTTCACATTATTGTTATGACATTATTATTCTACTTAACCCATTAATGATCAAAGTTACTTGAAAGTAACTACAATATTACGAAAATATCGCAATCGTATTACTATTTTGATTCAACATAAGATATCATTGCGCCGGAGAATCGCTAAGCTAATTTGGCGGCAGCTTCTGTCTTCCCCTACCCAATTTTTCGTTTTTTTAATCAGCTAAATTTGTGATTGTCACTTATTTTAGGTCTAAAATTTAATAACAATTTATTTGCTTTCCCTGTTCATTCATTTACTTTGAAATCTTATCTAGGGTAATCAATAAAACAATATACAAAAAAGGAAAAAAAAAAACTATGTGAATTTCAAGAAAAGTTTTGCATGCAAAATACGTACGCATTTTTTCCGCGGAGTTTATTTATTTCTTCTCAAGTTGTTCGTTTGAAATGTAATACAATTTCTATAAAAGAGAAAAAATATAGGAAAACTTACGCGACAATTTTACCAGAAGAAGAACAAATACAAAGAATTCAATTAAATGTAATCGAATATTTGCAGCACGAGTTAATAAGATAACAAGCTCATTGGTATTATATACAATATTTATTTGTTTTTTATTTTTCAGAGGGTGTTCAATTGTAGCGTGTAGAATTCTTAATAAAAATTTGTGTAAGTAAAGCAGAAATTTGCATTCAATATTAAATTTTCCTTTTTATTTACAATTTCCAGTTTGTTATACTTATTTAAAAGTATTTAGATACTTCAAAGTATTCACATAGAGACATATTCACTTTCTTTTTAGACATTGACCAGACAAACAAGACAAACAGGCAGACAGGCAAATAGAAAACAGGCTAGCCCCAACCACTGCATTTTAAAATGCTCCAAAAGCATAGAAAACAAGAAAAGTCTTCATAAGGAAATGCAGAAAATCCACTTGAAAAAGTTTTGATGCAACAAATTTTTCAGCATCACGTTTCCACAAAATCCTTTTAATGTGGCGCGACAGTTTTCAAGTTGCTTTCCCTATCAAATCATTTCGTTAGTTCAAAGACAATGGCAAAATTGGTGTTAATGTGACACTATGCCGGTAATATGCAAGCATAGGAAATACTTATTAGAAAATGAATTTTAAAAAAATATATATAAAAAAAATTTTATAAAAATTAGGAAGTCATTCGAGAATACAAAGAGACCCATTGCATTAAGAAATCTCTTCATATATTTAAATTAAATTTAATTAAATTTGTAGGATATGAATAATAAAACTTTTCAATTACTTTCAGACTCAATTAACTTTTGAATCTTTTTTATATTAAAGTAGAACATCAAGAAATGCTTGAGAAAAAAAATACCACTACCAACAAAAGCCAGTCAGCAATTTCTTCAATTCATAAAGTTGTTTATGAAACCAGTAAGTGAAAAAAAAGAATATATATAGAGAAATTCAATTAACATCAAGTGCTGCCATAGAACAAAACACACAAGAACAGACACTATAAAGCACAGAAAAGTTTATATGGTGTGTTCACACCTCATCAGCATCATCATCATCATCGTCATCGAAATGGAAGCACGAGCAATAGTGAGTAGTAGGAACAGCAGTAGAGCTAGTAGCTCTACTCTACGTTGTGATGCTCTGCCACAATTTAACCCTCTACTCAGCAAATGATAGCAGCATCTTCTCATCCTTGAGTAAATAAATATGTTTAGCAGTTTACTGTGCAGCGTTGCTGCTGAAGAATCAAGACCCTTTAAGTTTTATTAGAGCATTATTAACCTGTCAATTTGGGTGAATGTGTGTGGCTAGAGTAAAGAGATTTACATTAGCAAATGTTTAGCATAGATAATAAATATGCGCCTTAACTCTTGTATTTGATTTTAGCTAGAGATTAACTCTAGTACCAGCAACTTACTTACTTACTTACTTATTTAGCTGGCACTAAAACCGATGATCGGTCTCTATAAAGCTTCGCCAGTCGCCTCTACTATGCGCGCGCGGGAAGCTGACGCCAATTGATAAGGCCAAGTGCAGTCAGGTTGCCCTGCACTTGGTCTTTCTAACGGAGATTACGACGTCCTCTTTTGCGTGTTCTTTCACCGTGGCTCGAATAAAACACCCTTCTAGCCGGAGTGGAGCGCTTTCTTCCATTCGCTCAACATGACAGAGCCAGCGAACTTGCTGGATTTTTATACACTTGACTATGTCAGTGTGGACGTACAGCTCATACAGCTCATCGTTCCATCTTATACGATACACGTCGCTCACGCATATTGGACCGAAGATCTTATGGAGTATCTTCCTCTCGAACTCTCCTAACAGCCTCTCATCACTGATGGTCAATGTCCACGTATCGGGGCCATATATTAGCACAGGAAGGATGAGGGACTTATAAAGCGTTATTTTCGTCGGTCGAGAGAGGGCTCTGCTTGTCAATTGCCTACTGAGCCCGTAGTAACACCTGTTGGCAAGAGTTAATCTCTTAATCTGGATCTATCTGGATCTATCAAAGGGAGATATACAACATTTCATAAGTCTTCCTCTTCTGATTCACTAATGGGTACAAAGAAATTAAATTGGTTGAAACGTCATACACGGAAACTGTGGATAAGAAGTCGGTCCATTTATTTACAAATATAACTGACTCAGCATGAATGTAGACAAAATTCATAGCCTGAATCCTTCATGTGCTGGTAAGCCATTATATAAAGACGAAGAAAGAGAATGATACAATTGTATGAGATATTCTTAGATTTTATCCCGTAAACAACATGCTCCTTAGCTCCTTTGTAGCTGCTAAGGTCTATACGTACTATCATACTATCAGAGGCTATGCCTAACTTTCGTACATGCTCACTACTACTAATTGCTCTGTAACATAAACTAATCATAAGATGCTTTACTTTTTCAATGCCTTCATTTGATCAAAGTTCTTCACTGACTACATGCTCTCATATGCCACTGAGAATTTCTAAGCCGGCGATGGAAGTGGATGTCTTTTTTCTCTATAAAATTATCTGAACCGTTACAAAAGGTTAGATTATCATGTGCAGCATCTAAGATTTTGCAGCTTCGCCTGAAATTCTTAGATCAGTTAAGAAGTGATTTTTAATGGTAGAGTTCTCCGGGTAACGGAATCTTAAGATATTCCAGATTTATACATCTGACTAACTATAATCTGGAGCATATAGTGAGCATAATTTGTTTTAAAGATAATGGAGAAAAAATCATATATTTTGTTTCAAGAGGACCCTAAGTCGACTAATTAGTAAAAGGACAGCGACGAAAAAGAAGATGAAGAAAAAAAGAAAAAAGAAGAAGAAAAAGGAAAGTAAATATATATGTATGTAGCATACATATGTACATACTATTCATCTGCATGTATATTTTCATATACTCATGTTGAAGATAAACTAATAATTTCCAGGTATATAATTTTTCGATCAAAAGATCAGCAAATAATCAAATAAAAAAGTATACACGTGCCACCTTGCTCTACACCGCACGGAAAAGGGAAGGACAGAAGCAAACTGAATGTGAATAAAAGTGCGGCAGGGTACAATTTGTTTGCTTGAAAACAACTTTAAACATTATAATAGTAAAAATCAGAAACCAGGAAGGGGAGTTTAAACCAGAAGATAAAAAAGGGGGAGAAGACATAAAATTGACAGAGGGAGACAACTCTCTTTAAATCTGTTGTTATTTAAACTGGTTGTTTATTTATTTAGCTGGAAGCCTATAGTATGAAGACTCTGCTGGAGTATATTGAAATGTATCTATTAAGTATCTTTCATATAAAATTCCTTAGAGGCGTTAACTTGGGTGTGTGCAGCTTCATACTGATTTCAAGTTTAATGTTTGAGATTTTCTTTTTATTTATTTTTTTTCATTATGTGGTTTTAGCGTTACTTGTAATTAAACATTTTGAGAATTTTCAATTTTGTTTTTCATTTTGTTTACCAAGTTTCGAAAAGAGAAAAAATAATTCCTTTTTGCTGCATATAATTTCGGGGGGCAAATGTTAAAAGATACATGTATAAATCATTGGTACTACCCCGGCTTTGTTGTTTGTTGACATATGCAAATAATTTTTTTGTGTTTGAGTTTTCAACAGTTTATCATTGCTTACTTTTCTATCTGAGCACTTTATTACATTGTCTGCTTAATGGATATTTGGATATTTTCTCAGTTCAAGTTTTGTGTTTTTCAATATGTGGACTTATGTAAATTTTTTCTTTATTTAATTGTTTGTTTTTTAGAAAATATTGTAATATTTTGTATTAAAATATTTAATTAAATAATGCAAACAATACATAATAATAACAAAGTTGAACTTTCAGTACATGTTCTGGATAGTCAGAACGATAGTTCTGAAGCATATTTTCAGCCGCGGTTAGACAAATTTTTATTATATTCAAGTAAATATCACTAAACTTTTCATATTATAAAAAAAAGGTATGGATATTTTCCTTAATTATTTTGAGTAAAATTATTTCCGAAATAGTTAAAATGGGCCTGTAACTTCTATTAACTAATCGTTTTGAAATTCTCTTTAAAAATGTAAAAATATTATCTGCATTATTTTCGAAACTGACCCTTAAACGAAAGTAATTAGTATAAGTATTAGTAAAAACAAAGTCAGACATCAGCCCAGAACTAAAAGATTTTAATTTTTTAGAGCTTTAGTGCAGGGAAGAAATTGTTTCTCTATAACTCTAGCGAAACTATATTCTTATAGAGATAACAGAAACATTGGGCGAAACAAGAAAATTGATGAACTCGCTAAACTTGTATATACTTTAGACATTGCAGAGAAGCAATCGATGCTAATTTCTCAGGACAAGGGTAAAATGGGTTTATGTTTACTCTAAACTAAACGATTCAAACTTATATAATATCCAGAGGAACTTGGCCTTTACTTTACTTTACTTTTAATGGCACAACAGCCCATGGAGGGCCTAGGCCGAACTTTTCGCATCCACTCATGTTGTGCGTGTTATATTTGTACATGAATGGAAGGGACCTACAGTTTAATGCCAAATCCGAACGGCGAAGTGAAAAGCTTTTCATAGCAATTTTTACTCTTGTAGGTTTGCCATTGCCTGCCAAGAGGTGGTGCCGTATAGAAAAATTATTTTTTCTACTTTTTGATTTTGCCTGTGCCGAGATTCGAACCCCGGACACTCGGCGTAGCAGTCCAACGCACTACCACTACACCACAGCGACCACACTTGGCCTTACCAATTCCAAATTGTTATCAAGTTATCAAGATTACTATCAGTATTATCAAGCATTATGCTTTTTATCTTATATCACTTTTTATGAAGTAGTGATAGGTTTTTTCAGTTGCGATATGAAAAACAATGGTTTAGATTTATCTACAGAGTGTCTCTGGTAGCATCGGATTCAAGAACATTTTGAAGTTTATTCGAGAACTTAAAAGATTAAAGAATCTGCTATATCCTAATAAATTTCAGATTGATTAATTTTGTAAGTGTCTCTGAATCTTATCCTACGATGACCTTTAAAATTTTAGGCGAAAACTTAAGACTTAGAAAATCTACCTATATATTTGCTTTCCTAACTAGATCAGAATGAATTCGCTAGAGATTTATTTACATATGTATATTCTGGGTACCCCTCCACCTTAAAATTGCAGTCCGGAGCTTAAAATATTAGAGAATCTACAAACATATTTGTTGTACTAGATCAAAATCAATCCACTACAGATTAATTTATTTATTACCCATGGACTCAATCGTTCTTCTTCAGTGGAAATCTAACAAACTATATTGTGAAAAGGCATGGTTTAGAAATACCTATTGAGACCTTTGAAATCAATTCCTACATCGATCGTTTTCAGAAGTGCAATCGCTTATTGATTGGGAGCTTCTGAACTTACTCCTAAAATTCGATCATTAGCTTAAAAGATTTAATCCAATTGTATATTTGTGGTCGCTGTGGCGTTGGACTGTCACGCAGAGTGTCCGGGGTTCGAATCTCGGCACAGGCAAAATCAAAAAGTAAAAAAAATAATTTTTCTACACGGCACCACCTCTTGGCAGGCAATGGCAAACATACAAGAGTAAAAATTGCCTATGAAAAGCTTTTCACTTCGCCGTTTGGATTCGGCATTAAACTGTAGGTCCCTTCCATTCATGTACAAATATTATAACACGTACAACATAAGTGCTGGGCTGTTGTGGCATTAAAAGTAAGTATATTGTTTAAATGCTCAAATAACTTCAGACACCTTTGTCAATTCTTATAAATTGTAGAAGTTTAGGGATTATTGAGTAAAATATTGATATTTTCTCGAGTCTTTGCGCCAAAAAACCTAGATCGATAAAACTGTTGCTCTGATTCCAATGGATCTATGCTTAATGGATAAGAGAAATCACGGGTAACAAGTTTGAGCTCTGGTTAAATTATAATTAAGAAAACCGTGTCTAGAGACTTAGACTTATATAATCTTTCATGGGATCGTTCAGTATCTAAGACAAACTGGTTGTCTATTTTTTTTGCTCTTTACCTGATTCTTTTTGGGTAACTCTCCAGACATTTTTATTACAATTTTTACCCATAGTTATTCTACTTGCTCTAGGTAGTTCTTTGTGTTAGTATCTGATGATGACTTTAGTATTTCCACAGAGACAGAATTATTCGAGAACTAAAGTACTACTTGTAACTACTTTGGGCACAATATCCCACAATGAGCTTTATATTTTTTCTATTCTATGTAGAGCTAAAACAGATTTTAATTTTTTTTGATATTCTGTGAATATTAAACCACGATAAAGTGGTCCATCATTCAAAGCTAATAAACATCACTAAAAATCACAACTTTCACCATTTACCAACTCAATCGTTAGGCAATTCAAAATGAATTTTGAAAAGGAAACAGAAAATATTTATTTTATTTAGAAACTTAACTATATTGAAAACTTAATATCTATAACATTCAGATTCAGCACATTTATTAAACATATTATTAAATATATTCAAATTTAAATTAACATTTCATTATAAACAATATTTACTTAACTTTTAGATACACTAAACAATGATATTCAATCATGATATGATTAGTTATGATATTCTTAAGATTGTTTCATTTTATTTCATATGTAAGTTTTATTCTTTATCCTTGGCGGGTATTACATTTATCTCGTATTCCGCATCCTCAGCTGGCACTGCATTTTTCATGTTAATTGTAGTAGTTTCAACACCTTTTCCAGCCGTATCAGAATAATTCGTTACTCTAAGTCCAAAGCTTTTAATACACAACCAAACTGCCGATACAATTGTTGTAATATTTTCTATGAGACTCATGATTTCGATGATGAAATTAGAAAATCAGCAAAATCAGCTAAAAGCCGTCGGCAAAATGCGGAATATCCTGGTATATCTAAGTAGATCCTGTTGAATGTTGCACGAATTTCCGCTGCTAGTCACTGCTAAATATGCAATGCACTCCAGTGAGTGTTTGTGGTATGTATGAAACTCACCAAACTTGGCAGCGTCTATTTATACCAAAGAAAATGTTTGCGCGCCAAAAAGTATACTAGAGCCAACGCGCAAGAAAAGCTCGCAAGCTTTTTGTTTTCCTCTTTCTTCGTGGCTCTATGCACTAACATGAAATATTTGTATAGCATAATTACCCAACAACCACCCACTATGAAGCAGATGGTAGGTAAGTAGTTATGTGGATACAAATGTTTCCATACACTTAATTGGGTGGATACACAAATACATACATGGTAGAGTATATACACAGAACGACATATCCACACACACAAACACACACACGCATACAGCTGCTACAGGTACCAAGAACAAAAAACTACCTACGTATCTATGTATTTGTGACCTTTACAAAGTACTATATATGTAAATAAGTAATTTGCTTATGTATGCGTGTACTATCTTCTCCATTATAGACATACAACACACACATATCTACATATATCACACAAGGACATTTTGATTTATGCAAAGGAGGAGCTAAAATTAAATTTTCCATTGCAAAATCCTCAAAGTTCGCTAGAAAAAAGAAAAATAATTATCATTATGCAACTACTGCAATAAAATTTGTGGAACAAAAACTAAATGTTCGCCATTGATATGGCTTTTCCCAGTAGCTATGTACAGAAATAGCAATGAAATAGAGAAGTATGAAACAAAATGTTGTATAAAATTTAAATACCCACCTAAAGTTTTAGTCTGACAATTTTCATTATGCTCTTTCTTCAATTGAACTTCCTACCTTTTGAAGTGATTTTCTCTAAGCCGATTATATTAAATATTTTTCAATTGTGTTGTTTCGTCAGAATCATTTTGTCAGGCTTTATTAAAATTAAATTATGTTCAATCAATTTTTTTTACAAAATTTGAAAAGTAAAGATTCTGACCTTTGAAAGTTTCTAACAAATTTAGCTTAAGTTTGTAGCAAAGGTTGATCTACTTAAAATTAAATGAATTAGTTTATACTATAAAATTTGAGATATTTTCTTCTACACAGAGCGGAATTTCAATTAGAAAAGCAAGGTTCGTAAGAACAGTGGTGGGATACTGTGGAAAACGTGATGGGTGTCCGGGTGCGAGACTGAAAAAATCTATAATTTATTGTACCGATTTTTCTATGCGCCACCATTTCTTGGCCAAACTACAAAAGTAAAATTCCTCTTCACATTGTTGTTCAGATTCGGCAGAAAGGTTCTAGACCCTTTCCATTACTGTTCAAGTATAACACATTCATGTGAGAAGTCTGGGCCCTCAATGGGCCGTTGTGCCATTAAAGAAGAATGAGAAGAATGCATGTATGTGAATGTGGTGTATAGAGATTCTTAAAACTAGGATTTGGGTAGGCTGGATCCCTTTATTTTATGAGATACGATGAAAAAAGGCGTGAGTCAATCATTTTGAGGGTGAGATGAGGATAAGTTTCGTTGCAGCGAGGTCAAATAGGCAAACTACACTACAGCTGAACAGCAGTCACTCCTAGAGGACTAAAATTTAAAATCAAAATACATTAATTTTGAAGGACCAACATTTTTCCCCAACATGCTTACCCTCTCCCTCTCTTTACACTTCGCTGATTCGGCATCAAAGTGTAGGTCCCTTCCATTCATGTACAAATATAACACGCACAAAATGAGTGGATGCGAAAAGCTCGGCCTAGGCCCTCCATAGGCTGTTGTACCTTTAAAAGTAAAGTAAAGCTTACCCTCTCCAACACTTAACCTCTTTTATTATTGTAATAGGCTCCCCGTGTTTCCAGATGGAACAAAATTTAAGACCGACCTACATTAATTTTCTCATTCTTCAATATATAGGTACCCCCATATGGGGCTCCCATAGAAAAGATGATATGTATTTCTATGAAAATCGACGTTCAGCTGATCAAGATTCGCTGCAAGAGGGTTAAAATGTAAGATCGGCTCCCCAGCATTTTTCGTGAACATGCGTATCTTTTCTTTTCAACCATGAAGGGGGCTCCCATAGAAAATAAACTTGGTCTAGCTCCGCTCCCACTGTGATTTTAGAGGAGTAAAGCGTAGGACCGACACCCATTAATTTTTGTTCATTCAATATTTTTCGCGAATGTACTTACCCCATCTCAAACTCTTAACATAACACATAAATAAACCACCTGTAAACTAATTTCATTTCATTTGTATTAGTACAAATGAGTGAGAAATTGGGTGTCATAAAACACAAATATGAATTATTCAACTCATTAGACTCAAACAAATACCATATAAGTAGTATATCATTTGAAAATTCCATTCTAGGGCTAAATAAAAATTGGAATTTGTGTTTATCGTAAAAATAACTCGTGATATGATTTTTATCAAAATTTGACCACTACTGGGAACTTCTCCCTGGAGTTATAATCTTCTGAATTATTCTAGATTTACTTGCTTTTCATCACACATAAAATCTATTGCGCTGGTATATGTCGATTATCTGCTTACTTTTATATAGTTGAAGATGTATAGATGAAGACGCACAGGAGTTTGTCTCTCACTTCCTATGCTCCTATCCAGCCTTGACTAATTGTTGGAAATACACCCTCAACAGCCTATTTTGCTTGGGTTTAGGTAGTGTCACCTAAGTTTCTAAAATAAATGATAAAGTATGAATGACTTGGATAATTTGGTTTTACAATGTGTCGGGGAAAAATTATCACATAGTATCACATCTCTTGAACCACGTGCATTCCGATATACAGCTGCGAAACCTTCAAGATATATTTTCATACCCATTTCGTGCAGGCATTAAGTGACTACACAAATCACTTCGAAGTTCTTTAATATCCAATTTCTCAGTATACATATTCAAACATTGATTTTAGGTATTTACATATCGCTATATTATAGATAATTTACCATTTCACTCTCATCTAAAATTTTTCCATACTAAGTATTTATAGATTTTTACATATCAAACGGATTCGCTGATAAAAATCGATGAATGAGTCTGTTATTTTCAATTCCTACAACTTTGATAGCTCAAGCAAAATTACGAGGTATTTAAAATTTTGTTATTTCACATCAATCGTCCACCTCCTCTCCATAAAGTTTATACAATAGTTTCGTAGGTCAGGGGCAGTTTTGATTTTCTGGTGCCCAAAGATACATAGTATATCACTTTTGCAATTGTTATCATCACCCCATAAAATGAAGGGTGAAGTCAAAATTGTAAATAGGACTTCAATATGATAAATTTATCCACCAATTTCCATCAGATCACCATAATTCATGACAATATCTCCATTAATGATGGCATTCCTTTTTAGAATAACAAATTTAAAGCTCAAGTGATTCAGAAAAAGGAGAACCACTGGGCCTTGACCTTCTTTCACTGAATCCCAATCGAGAAAATGCAGCCCAACGCAAGAAAAAAAACTATTTTGAAATCATCTGCTATAAAAATAACTCATCACACAATATCATGATTACTTCTACAGGGTGTTTTTTTTAGACGTGTGGTTTTCAAGAAGAAATAAAACGCATATAATTTAATGTTATGGCCAAGAATTTAGCAAACCAAACTGACCATAAATCAAGTGACAGCTGTCAAAAGTATCAACTCCGAAAAAAGTATTGCCAGATTGAAAAGGACACTTCTCACAAAAAACACCCTTTATTATTTAGCATAAAAATTTCACAAATTTTATGCTTAAGCTCTCGAAACGAACTTCGTGAATTCACGAATTTGCCGTACAAAATCCTTTAAGTCCTCTAATTGAAAAGAAAAAGAGTTGCATATCAGCAAATTCATACAAAAAAAAAAAGAAACACACGACTGTGAAATCCTTACAAAAACAAAGCTTTGAGTGATTAATGCCATTAACGAAATTATCAAGGATTATAAAGATTTTCCAACATTTTCATGCTGCTGCACATACAGCATCAGCAACGCCACAACCAACACCAACACAATTACATATGTACATTTCAATATACCTTAAACAAAATGTTATCCAGGCACTGCAGGCGCACATTTCCTGCCGAGCGTAAGGCCAGAGAGGAGAAGGAAGGGGGAAATGGTGTAAATGAGTGAAGACAATACAATTTAACGTAATTCTTTGGCTTCAATTAGTGGTAGAGGGGGAGAGACAGTGGGAGAGAGTGAGTGGTGTTGGGAAGTGCGAGCGCGAAACCCCTTCATAATATTTTTGTTGCCCGTTGTTGAAGATGGATACAAACTACAGGCAGCAGACACAACCCTTTTCGGTTGCCATTGTTGCGCTGTTCCTCGAATACGAATTGGGGTTTGTTACAATAGGTAGAAGTGACACACGCCGTCAAATCCATTATCACTATTACATGTTGAGAAATGAAGGGTGCCAGGGTAGCGCGGATTTCGTCCGGCACTTAAAATCTCATTTTATTAATTTTCACGATTTTAGAAGCATTTTGAAATTTGCAAGTCTTAACTTTAAATACTACTATTAAGTTAGAAAATAATTATTTGAGTGAAATTATGAAAATTTAAATTCTATTCGTCCTTCAAAATGTCATTCGCTAGAATTTATGCTCTGATTTCTAAATAATATATATTCATATGTACATAGATAGGTATTGAAGTATGAATGGCACAAACAAAGTAATAAAAATAAATTCATATGTTTTTCTCACTCTCTCTCTCTCTCCCCTCTCTCTCTCTCTCTTACCCTTTCTTTGTACAAATTTATTGATATTGGATATAACGGGTGTTTTTTTTAGAAGTGTGGTTTTCACGAAGAAATAAAACGCATATAATCTAATGTTATGGCCAAGAATTTAGCTTTATTATAAAGATAAGGATTTGCCATTATGTTTTAAAAACGATTTCGAGCAAGTGGCAGCCGCGGCTGGTTCGAATAAATTCCAATCGGGAGGCCCAATTTTCGACCACTTTTTGCAGCAATTGGGGCCATATGTCAGTAATAATCAACATCCTCCAATTCAGGCACGGAAAAGTCATTAATCATGGTTCTATAGCGTTCCCCATTGACTGTAACATTATGACCGGCTTCATCTTTGAAGAAATATGAACCAATGATTCCCTCTGCCCATAGAGCACACCAAACAATGACTTTTTGAGGATGTAATGGCGTCTCAAAAATGGCTTGTGGATTATGATCACTCCAAATGCGATAATTTTACTGATTAACGTACCCATTCAACCAAAAGTGAGTTTCATCGCTGAACAAAATTTTCTTGTGAAAATCGGGATCGGTGGCCATCTCGATTTGTTAATAAATTTGCACGATTTGCAAAACGTTGTTCAGGAGTAAGTCTATTCATTATAAAATGGCAAACTTAACTGAGCATAAATCAAGTGACAGCTGTCAAAAAAACTAACTTCGAAAATGGTATTTCCAGATTGAAAACCACACTTCTCAAAAAAACACCCTTTACATAAATTTCTTGTGAAAATCCATTCAAAATGTACAGCATACTAACACAATCCATACAAGTTCTACTACATAGTATGTGTTGCATATTTTCAGGCGACACTCGTCTTCACTTCCGTTCACTCGTCCGACGAACGACACAGTTTAAGCTACACCCACCCCCTTCCAACAGCATTCATTGATATTAACTGTATGTTAATATCTTTTTTACTTACAGACAAAGGATAATACGTTGTTTGAAATAATGCATTTTTTTCATATATATATTTATATATATGGATCTATGGATTTGTAATTTCAATTTTAGGTCCATAACATAGCTGACCACCTACTGGTTGTGGGACAGATTGTGCCAGTGTTAGCAATCGAAACATGCAAAACATAGTTGATATAGGATCTGATTTTCACCCAAAGCTTAACTCTCCTCAAAGGGTTTACCGGCCACAACCCTGGAAAAACGTGTTGACCTAATTTGTATAAGTATTCAGACACATAGTCCTACATTATAAGTAGATGCTATGTTGATACCCAGACTGAGGGTTAGAAAACTTGACCTTCAGAATTCAACAGTTTCAACGTTCTATCCTGTGGATGGTGCTTTGTATTAAAGAACTGCAAGACATAAGTTTAAACCGACAAGAACTTAAGTTTCATGTTTGGGAACAATAATTTTTTATAGGGGACTGTGCCAATCAAACTTCAGTGCAATAGTAAACCGTTTTTGTTCAGCTAAAGCATGTATTATGCCCAGTTTGGGTTCATGTACTTACTTGTGCCCAGTTGGGTCCAAAATTGGGCTCGTAGCTGATCATCCTTTCCCCCACGACCCTGCCCGTACGTGTATGTAGAGTCCACCTATTTGGACAGCTTACAAACCTAAAAAAACCGATTAAATTTTTCATAACTTCTTAAATCAATTCAATGGTCGTTTCGATTTTGGACCAAACCCATTATTATTGAACCTGAGACTTTCAGAAACCACTTTCCCTATTCATAAAGTTATAACATTGATATAGTTTTTCTATTTAACTAAAACAAACTGAAGGCAATCTATAAAAAGAGTTTTCGGATAGAATTTTTAATTTAGACGGCTTGAAGAGTTCTTTCTAAATTGCAAATGAGAGTATTTCGGGTAAATACTTTTAGAGATTGTGCCTCAATACATTTCTATGGGAAACCAATAATAAAACAAAGAAAAAATTCTTACATAACTTGAACCTAGTACACCAAAATGGACCTGGTAATAGAAATCGTTACCGATAATTCAATATTGAAAACAGATAAAATAAGTTTATGTCGTGTCAAAAGCCACGGATATTAACAAGAGTTTCAAAACTTTTTTTGAAATAAATGTTTTCCCTCTTCTCCCGCATCTGCTATCAGAAGTGTAATGTAAATTTTCTTTAAGCCCTTCGAACCGAAGAAATTTTTTTTGTATTTCTCCCACCGATTCGAGGTGAAACTTTACAAATTTTCTAAATAAAAAACTTTTCAAATATCAGTTTCTCAAATTCCCGTTTAAACATTCGTACGTGGTCAATGGAACTCCATTTAATATCAAAGATCTGGTAAGAAGAAAGACCGTTTTTGAAAAACTGAAGAAAGGCCACATTTTCTAAAACAAAGAATCATATCGGTTTTCTTTTCTTTAAGATGGCCTATATACATATATTACTTCAATTTCTAATTTTATGCTATACTACGAGTATACTCGTTTAAAATTAATGCAACCACTTTTACTTTTTTACTAATATTTTCTACTTCTTTCCTACTAGTTTATCTGTTTGTTTTCTAATAGCTTCCATCTGATCTATACCAAATTTCGTACGTACTTCCGTGGCTATTCAAAGGAGGTTTCAAGACATATATAAAGAGGATAAATGAAGTGGACGTGGCACCTCCCACACAACCCAAATGTTGCTTTGCGAATATGTTCGAAATTACTTACAAGACAGAACTGAGATTTGGTACAAGGATGTTAGTTGGCAATGCCAATTTAGAGCGAAAATGTGGGTATGATTGAAAAAGGAGTGTGTGGCACATCCCATATAACTTGAATGTTCATTGTAGGATATCTCTGTAACTATTAGTGATACTACCATTTGCCAATAGCTTTATGGATAGGCTTGAAAAAGTGGGCGCGGTACAGTGCATTACTGAGACAATGCCATGTTACAGAAAAAAATATAGTTGAGTTTGAAAAAAGTTTTGTGAGACCTCTTATATAATCTGGAATATTTTATTATGTGGTGGTTGATTTTGATGTAAGTAGTAGTTTTCGTACAGCAGGGGCCTAAATTCTATTCCAGAACTACTATCTATACTACTACTTTCTACTAACTTTTCTACTACTATTTTCTGCTACTTTTCTACTACATTTTACCACTATTTTCTTTACTTTTTTACTAATATTTTCTACTTCTTTTCTACTACTTTTCTAATACTTTTTTACTACAAATACCTATTATTTTCAATTACTATTTTTTTTTACTAATATTTTCTCTTTCTTTTCTACTACTTTTCTAACACTTTTTTACTACATTTTACCTATTATTTTCTACTACTTTTTTAGAAATATTATTTCTTTCTTTTCTACTACTTTTCTAAAACTTTTTCTATTAAAATTTTCTTTTCTATTGTTTTGATACATTCAACACTGAGGGTGTACCCCTATAAATGCAGAGCATTGTGTTATTTGCAAGGAAGTTTGATAAGTGGGAGGAAGAAGGAGGGAGAATGAGAGAACAGAACACCGATAAATATTAGATAGACTATTACTTTTCTACAACTACTTTTCTACCACTATTTTCTAATACTTTCTACTACTAATTTCTAATACAATTTTTTACTACTCTTCATCTACTTTTTCTACCATTTTTCTATTAATATTTTTTACAACTTTCCACTACTTTATCGAGGTTGTTAGTTAAAGGTATTGACGATTGCACATTTTTGGAATAAATATCTAGTTGCAAGACTCCGTAACTAATTTACCGGAATTCAAGGGTTAAGTGAATATACATAAGTATCTACAGCTTATAACTTGTTTCCTAGAATCGATATATTTGGTCTTGTACCTCGGATACTAATTTATGTCTTCAACAGTTAAGTAATTTCAAGTAGCTAGAGCTTAAATTTCTTCTTAGTAACTAAGTGCAACCAAAATATTCTTCTCTTACTTGTCTAAACTAAAAAGAAAATTCTCCTTAAAAAAGTACCTACTAATGGAATAACAATGTAAGCTACTTTCCCAAAAAGCCATAGTAGTTTTTAAGAGCATGTAACTAAAAAAAAAAAGACCAAGAAAATGTTACATTTTTGTAACCAAAGTGTAGACTATTAATAATACCTACTTGGACATACACACAGAGTACATAGCTGAGTATGTGAAAAAAAGTTAAGAAGTATCATTAATTTGGTGAAAGAAATAAATACTCGAACATTGAAGGTACTTACATCTCTAAAAGCCTTTTCAAGCACAATAATTTATCAAACAAGTGTGTACAATTTAAGGAATTTCTACAATACTTACTACTACATATACCATATAACTAAGATATAAAGTCCAAAATAAAAGTATCAACTTGTTTCTTTTTATCATTTTATGTTTTATTATTTGTTGAAGTCATACATTTGAGTATTTCACTACTCACAATGTAGTGCGTAGTCATCACGAAATGTGTTACCTGGCAACGGTGGTTGGTTTCCCAGGTTTCAAGGACAAAAAGTTAATATATGTATATTGTTCAACTTCATAACGCTAAATTAACTTGCAGATATTTTCATTTCACTACCTACCTATTCAAAATCAAACGAATAATGAAAGAAGATGAAATCGTTTATATGTTAATAAAGGGTGTTTTTTTTAGAAGTGTGGTTTTCAAGTTGGTCTTTTTGACAGTTGTTACTTGATTTATTCCCAGTTTGGTTTGCCATTTCAAGGATTAAAGCCGAACGACCATCAAGCGAGTCGCACGTTCGGTGAATGGGCCCACCGATCCCGATTTTCACAAAAAAATTTTGTTCAGCGATGAAGCTCACTTTTGGTTGAATGCGGACGTTAATAAGCAAAATTGTCGCATTTGGAGTGATCATAATCCACAAGCCATTTTTGAGACGCCATTACATCCTCAAAAAGTCATTGTTTGGTGTGCTCTATGGGCAGAGGCAATGATTGGTTCATATTTCTTCAAAGATGAAGCCAGTCATAATGTTACAGTCAATGGGGAACGCTATAGAGCCATGATTAATGATTTTTCCGTGCCTGAATTGGAGGATGTTGATGTGGACGACTTTTGGTTCCAACAAGACGGCGTTAGATGTCATACAGCCAACGAAACAATCAATTTATTGAAGGAAACTTTTGGTGAACGCATTATCTCGCGTCGTGAGCCTGTGGCGTGGTCTCCAAAATCGTGCGATTTAACACCGCTGGACTATTATTTAATGAGTTATGTGAAGTCGCTCGTCTACGCAGATAAGCCTGAGATGATTGACGCCTTGGAAGAGAATATTCGGCGCGTTATTACTGACATTCGGCCCCAATATCTGCAAAAAGTGGTCAAAAATAGGGCCTCTCGGCTGGAATTTATTCGAACCAGCCGCGGCTGCCACTTGCCCGAAATCGTTTTTAAAACATAATGGCAAGTCCTTATCTTTATAATAAAGCTAAATTCTTGGCCATAACATTAAATTAAGTATATGCGTTTTATTTCTTCTTTAAAACCACACTTCCAAAAAAGACACCCTGTTTAAGTACGATGAGTAACTGGTGTAATTCTTGGTAATATAGAGACACGGTTGCATGGTTCCCAATGATATTGTATAAACAGGACTACTTAGGTTTATTGAAAATGGCATAGGCAATTCTCACCCTTATTCTTTGCACTTCAAATCTCAGTTGAGACTTGTATCGAAGCAGGGTACACTTGATTCTAATGAATGCCGTTGGTTACACGCTTTAAGTGTCGCCTGTGTGTGTCTGTGTGCTTAACTTTTTCATTGCAATCTCAAAATTTTCATCTTGATTTAATGAATTAAATGAAATGGGAAAAAAGCATTTTAGGTGAAAAATTGGCTAAATTGAAAATTAATTCTATAGACTGTGATGGATAAAGATATAAGAGGAAAAAGTCACGTGGCTATTTTAACTTTTACAATTAAAAATTTTTAATATATTTGTTATTCCTAATATATTCTTAGGTATAACTCCTACTACTTACTTAAACATCTGTTATTATTTTTGGACTGAATTTTTTATCTCTTATTAGTATTGATATTTCAAATCTATATTCCGATTAATTCTAACATTCAATCTTAGGTCAATAATTTAACTTTACAAGTGTACATAAATCATAAAACTATGATGATTTAACTAAGTTTTCTAATGTACTACTGTGGGCAAAAGTTAGTAAGACTTTGTTCATAATTTCAAATTTGTTTATTCATTCTTCCAAATCTATTTCGTCCCCTTCAAAGTAATCCCCCCCTCCCCGGCCCCAATACACTTGTGCCAACGTTTTTTCCAATTCTCGAAACAGTTGTTAAAGTCAATTTCCGGAATAGCCTTCAATGCGCTTAGCGATTCATGTTTAATGTCTTCAATTGACTCAAAACGGTGTCCACGAAGCGGTTTTTTGAGTTTAGAAAATAGCCAAAAGTCACACGGTGCTAAGTCAGGCGAATAGGGTGGTTGCGGAACGATATCAGTCGAATTTTTGGCAAAATGGTCTCGTAAAACCAATGCAGTGATTTTGGAACCAATCGTGCATTCACTCTTCTTAGGCCCAAATGATGTTTTAAAATGGTTTTCACTGATCCTTCCGATATTCCAACGATGCCAGTAAGGTCTCTGTCTCTGACTGTTAATCGTCGATTCTCGAGCACCAATTCCTTGATTTTATTGACGTGTTGATCATCAGTTGATGTTGATGGCCGTCCTGGACGTGGTTCGTCGTCAACGCGTTCTCGACCATCTTTGAACAATTTGTACCAATCAAAAACACTTGCTCGCGACATACAATTATCACCGAAGGCCTTTTGCAACATTCTGAACGTTTCGGCACCAGAAATTTGGTTCCGCACACAAAATTTAATGGAACTTCTTTGTTGAATAATTTGTTGTGAAATTGTGAAAATCGCCGAATGCACTTTTTGTACTTCAGAAAGACAAGCGTATACTAAACACTAATGATTATTTTGATGTGACATTTGGCACAGATGTCACCTACAGTCATACCAACCTTAAAAAAATAATATTTTGATGAATGGGTTTCCGTGCGAAATTTAAATTAAATAGTCTTACTAACTTTTGCCCACAGTAGTATGAATGCATTAGGATTTGTAATGTAATTATTTTCAGTCCGACTTTTGCTTTGCTTTCGGTCTGGATTTTGATGAATTTTTAAACGTGACTTTGAGTCTAAATTTTGATTATTTTTGATCTGATTTTTATTTTGAATTTCAAACTATTTGAATCTGAACATCTGTTCGAACTTATTAAAGCCGAACGACCAACAAGCGCGTCGCACGTTCGGTGAATGGGCCCAAAACGAAATGGCCACCGATCCCGATTTTCACAAGTAAATTTTGTTCAGCGATGAAACTCACTTTTGGTTGAATGGGTACGTTAATCAGTAAAATTGTCGCATTTGGAGTGATCATAATCCACAAGACATTGTTGAAACGCCGTCGGCTTCTTCTTCTGCTTTTAGTCTGACTTTGCTATCTGATTTTTGATCAGAATTTGGTCTGCATTATTGATTTCTCTAGTCTTAGAATTTTAATCAAACTTACGTTGAGTCTCGATCCAAATATCAGTTTGAGTTGTGAACCCGATTTTTAATGATTTTTGGTTAGTCTTTTGGGTACAATTTTACTCTAGGTTTTAGTTTTATTTGATCTGAATTTTAGTCAACTTTTCATTTGAATCTCTGCTTTTAATTTTATTCTGCTTTTAGTCGGACTTACTGAATTTTAGTCAGAATTTGCTCTGGCTTTCAATTTGAGTATCTGTTAGAGTTTTAGTCCGAATTTGTCATGATATTTGATATTTTAGTTAGAGTTTCGGTTTGTGTTTTCGTTATTTAATTTTTAATTGAATTTGATCTACCCTCAATCTAAATTTCTGTGTGCGTTTTGCACTGCTTTTAGTCTGGCTTTACGCCCAATTTTTAGTCTGAATTTTGGTCCGGATTTCTGCCTTTTGAATTTGATCTACTTTCAATTTAAATTTCTGTTTGCGTTTTGCGCTGCTTTTAGTCTGGCTTTAGGCACAATTTTTGGTATGCTATTCAGTCTGTTATTTCAATGAAGTGTACCAAAATTTCGTTCCATATCACTTTTAGTTAATTTCACTTGTATGGGAGGTATGACGCCCACTTGACCGATTTTGCCCATTTTAGAATTTAACCTCTTTCTAACTAGTCTCACTCGAGTTATCGTGTCCAAAGACAGACGAACAGACAGTTATAACATATTCGACTTCGCCATGCAGGTAAATCAATATTCTTGAAATTTTAGAGGAAAATCCATAATATGAAAATTTTGTGGCCTATGTCATAACATGAAATCTAGTACAGTACCAGCAACATACTTTTTTCAACAGGTTCTATCGACATACATACCAATACCAACAACAACAAAAATCAAAGACATGAAAATATGACAAAGATTTGTGAAAATGTCAAATCAACGTTTTGAATAAAAATTCCACGAAAATTTTCCAAGCTAAAAAACAGAAATGTATTATTTCTAAAATATTCTACATAAAGGAAAAACCGGAGTATAAACACAAATAGAAGAGAGTATGCGGAAAAATCAAAATGGCTGCCTTGATTCACTGTCTGTCTGTGTATGTATGTGTTTTTGTGCGTATATGTGAGACACGAAAATAGATATCTCTATGTGAGAACGACAACAGCTAACAGATACCTACAAAAGAATTTAATACATACTCGTAGTACATCACAGAATCGACAGCTAGCTGTGGAATGCGGCTCAAAGACAATAAAGGATTCATAGCCCTGGCAACAATCAACAACAATATATGTATCTTTTTAACGCACTATGATTTCTTATTGTTATTGTTATGGACCAAGAAGTATGTAATTATTTTATTTTGGAAGCTAGTAAGAAGAAATTATGGGCATATTTGGTAGTGGAAAGGCTACCTGCTACCAAATGTTATCCTTGTTTGAAACGCAACACAGCTCCACCTTACCACGCCTGCGATTGGCTGCTGTTATACACAAGCAGGTGGAACACAGAAAAACTCGTTCCAAATTGTATTTTGCACCAGCAAGTTGTATGTAACTGATACTGTTGCTGTCGCCTGCCTGCCTGTGTATGTGTGCGTGTGTTTGTGTGTGGACACAGCAACAACCAACCCTCACATTCCATAACATACCTCGCCGCTAAGGAAGCAAGCTTTAACGCATGCTTTGTAGCGCCGCCGCCTGCTATTTCAACCTGCTCATTCCATACAACTCTCCATCCCAATAGCTTAGCTTTTCACCACACTTGCTCTATGCTCTTCTCTCGCACGCAGTGCGAAAGAGATACGTTGTGCGCATTTTTTTGGATTTTTAGCATAATTTGGTCCAACATTGATAGTATCCTAGTAGAACGTAACCAAAAGGATTCCTATGCTAGTACTTCGTGCGTTGTCCTGCTGTGTGGTGTAAACGGTGAAAGCGGACCTCTTTAATGACGGTGGAAAAAAATAAATTATTTATTTGAAAAAAAAATAAAAAATTAAATAAAAGAAAACAGCAATTCAGAGCAAATTGTTACTTAACAGTGTTTGCAAAAAAATATCGATTTTCTATATTTAGTTTTGAGTTTCTAGAACCCACACAATTTTTGTGCATACATAGTGAAAAAATTTAGTATACTTTATTTACTTGACTCGCTGGGAAACTACTAGCATTCCAGCAGATTTTTTCTCTCTTTTTTTTCAGATTTCCAATGCATATATCTGGGGTCTTGCACTAGAAAATCAGTACAAGCGCGAAAGAGATAGAAAAAGCTCTACTGCACTCGCTTGCAACTCACGCATGTATTCACCCATGTTGTATATAAGTATATGTAGGAGCCTTAACACATCCGCACACCCTCTACATAGTATATACTCTCGCGTGGAATACTTACATAATCAAATCATCCGATCTTCAGTCACTTCAGTCATTCAGCTCTCAGTATTATGCAGACACTTTTAACAATCCTCCTGCTCATACAGTCTTCAGACAGAGCTCCATCCGGGTCGCTGGTCGGTGGTTTAGCCGCGTCAACTCTGTCTGAATGTTGTTGAACGCGCTGCTGAGAAGATTTTAATTATTTTTTCTCCCTTAAAACATTTTTGATTTTATTACTTATTATTTTTTGTTATAAGTTTTCGATATATATTTTTTCGCGGTAAGCGTTTACAATATCCTGCAATAATACCTCCTAAAAGGATATTCAATAAAAAAAAACTGAAAACTTTTTGAGCTCATACAGTTTTTTCTTTTGCGAACATTTTCAGTGAAGTATACGTAATCACAAAATATCAATAAAAAAAAAGTTTAAAGTTAAATAAATTATTGTATATAAAAAATATAAAAATTAAATCTGTGTACCTTTTTTGTGATAAATCTAATGTTAAAACATAATTTGAATCCTAAACAAATAACCTAATTTTCGTCCTGGGATATTGCATATATTGTAAATCTGAATTATATAATCAACGAATAAATGGGGATTATGCAAGCAGTTAAATGTAAGTATTAACTAAAATATTTCGAAATCTTCACGTTTCATAAGTATTCAAATAAAAATCTAATTTTTATCAGTCTCCACTTTCTGTAAAATAAAATCTGAACATAAAATTGTACATTAAAAATAGATTTTGTAACTAATGTGCGCAAGGTGGTTAAAGAAAAAAATTTAAAAATGTAAATCTTACAGACCCCCCCGAAAAGTTAAAAATCGATGTTACTCATTCGTGTATAAATATAACACGATGAACACTTGTGAATGCGAAAACTTTGGGGTAGGATTGACACAGACCAAAAATCTGGCCAAAATTCTGACAATAATTTCAGTTGAAATTCAGACGAAAAATTGAGACCAAACTCTGTATAAAATTCAGACCAACAAGGATTTTAAATTTTTTTTAGGTCACAGGATTTCATGGCTAATAGGATTTTTACGTAATAGACTTAAAGAATTCAATGGTGACAATCGTTTTATCAAATTGATTCGACTTTTCGAGGTAACGGTAACGAAAAATGGTAAAATTTGAGCAAATTTCCTTAGAAAACTTCGGAAAAATGTGAACAAATTGTAAATGGACTGTAAATTGTTCTGATATAAGTATCTCATATAATGTTATGTATACCAATGGCGTGGATAGGATTTTGAAATGGGGATAACATTTTTTTCTGGTTCTATGTAATGGCTCTAAAAAAGTCAAAGCCGATTAATATGAAAACTTTTTCATAAGGTGGGATACATCCCCTTTTTTCGCCCCTGATGTATACGCACAGATTTATGAAATAATAAGAAAAAAAAGGGCCTTTAAGGAAAACATTGAAAGCACCGTTACCTCAAAAACTCAAACTGACAAAACGGTTGACACCTTGGAATTCCTTGGGAACAAACCCATTAAGATTACCCATTACTCTTTGCCCAGATCTTGAACTTGCACAGTGTAATTAGACAGAAATTTCAGATCAAAGGTTAGATCAAAACTTTAAATTCTTATATCAAAATTCGTAATAAAAATCGATGCTGACCATCAGCTGTCATAATTATCATAAATAATTCTTGAATCTTCCATTGAGGTATATACTTATAAGTCCCGACGATAAAATCATTCTATTTGTTAGTAGTTTTGGCTAGTAGTTTTATCCCTACATAGCTTGCCACAGTTTTCAATTTCTTTTAGAATGGAGCATTTCCTAGAAACTTTGTGGATTTCTTGAGGATTTTAGCCTATAATCGACATGTTACCTCTGGTGGTTGTATATTTGACCACCCCTCTAGTATTAATGTATGTAAATATGTATTAATGCCATCTTACGATTTCTTGATGTTACATTTCATAACTAAGTCATTGATATTGATGATTTTGGGCCAGAAGATCGTGATATTCCGACAGTTATAATAATTTACAATGCCCTGAATATCATTGGTGAAAAATCGGTGGTCAGCCAGGGATTTTATTAATAAAAAACATTGACATTTATATTGAAGACACGGTATTTTTGTGTAAGTTAATAATACTGATGCGTCCCCCACTGGTTGATGCTATGAATGAGTTTTATCAATGGATAGTTTTTATAAAAATCTTTTTTCCTTTTTCTTTCGGTTATGGAACAGATGAATTGCCAATCCTAAACTGGCAAAGAATCAGTGATAAAATACATGTTTAATGTACTCACTCTGTGATGAAACTTACGGATAGGTGAACATTGTGCAAGAACTTGCAACAACCAAAATGTGTTGCAATGGGCTCGAATGAAAAAGTAAGACCCATAAAAGCTTTAAACAATTCTTAGACTTTTACTAATTTTTTCGTGAATTTATCAAAAAATGTCCTTTACATTTTTTTAACGTTTTAGTTTTAAAATCAATTAGATCTCCCCATATATTTCCGTATTTCAGGTCTGAAGCCACCTTACTGGTGGCTTTACAAGCTTAAATTAAATAAAAAATATTTGGAACTGATAAATATTGTGAAAAAGGTTGAAAAATACTCGTATTGTATCATAAATTAAGTCTGTTGTGACCTGAAACAACAAAAATGTTTCTATTAATTCCATGATGAAAACTTTATCTCTTTTTATACTTTAGCTCCTCGATACAACTGCTCCATTGTGGTCGGTCGTTGGCCAATGTCATCAGTTTTTTCTCCTGACTCACCAGTTTCTTGGTTGATGAATGCTTTCGGGTCGTTTTGGGTCTACCGCGTTCCCTTCCTATCTTGTCGGGTTCCGCATCAGCAATTGTCGACAAATTACAGTGGCAGACCAACAAATTCTCAAAAAATTCTACTCGAATCCGATTTAGGTTTTACAACCTCTAGGTTCGATTAGGTTAGAGCTGGTGGGGAATGCCTCATCAGCGACAGCATCAACAGTGTTAACACAACTCTCTAGAGTAAAAGAGTTTGTACTAGCGCAAAGATTTTTAAATAAGGGGGGAAAAGCACTCCCTCCTTATGCCTTCAATCTAGTCCTAGCTAATTTTGGATAATCACAAAGAATATGTTCCAAATTTTCCGTCTTTGCAGAGTCATTACAGTTTTTGCATAGGTCGTTTTCCACCAGATCAAGAGTTTTTCCGGGGCTATTTGAAAAGCAATGTCAAGAAACTATGCCAATCAGTACAATCATTTTTTTTACAAGAAATGAGAACAAAAAGTCGCTGTGGCGTAGTGGTAATGCGTTGGACTGCTACGCAGAGTGTCCGGGGTTCGAATCTCGGCACAGGTAAAATCAAAAAACAAAAAATATAAAAAATTATTTTTCTACATGGCACCACCTCTTGGCAGGCAATGGCAAGTCTACAAGAGTAAAAATTGCTATGAAAAGCTTTTCACTTCGCCGTTCTGATTCGGCGCTAAACTGTAGGTCCTTTCCATTCATGTAGAAATATAACACGCACAACATGAGTGGATGCGAAAAGCTCGGCCTAGACCCTCCATGGGCTGTTGTGCCATTAAAAGTAAAGTAAAGCGAACAAAAAGTTTTGGAAGAGAAGTTCATATGACGCGCTCGAAAATTTTTAACGATGAGAGTAAAACTGAAATGTTACGTGTAATTTCTGTCAATCCCAAAAGTATGCACTAGTTTTCCGTTTGGCCATTTGCTCATCGAGACATGGAAGTACTTTCGTTGTTTTTTCCATAGCATCCTAAAATTCATGATTATTTTATATCTGCCTTTGCTATTTTTATACATAAAACAAAGATAATCTGTAGTTCATTTATAGTTTTCCCTTACCACGATTTTTGAACGTAGTTTCTAAAAATAAATTGTTCGTTTCTTTCACTTCCCAGAAATTCGCACAATAATTTTTTTCAGATCTGTCCCTATAAGAGATTATATTACCTTGCAGGCCAACACAATTTTATTAAATAACATAATCCACTACCAACAAATAGAAAATGAAATTTATCTTCCTCAATGAAATGCAAAAGAAAGAAATCCTATATGCAAAGAAAACTTTTTCCACATAACTCATCATCTTTGTAAAGGGGAGCAAGCGGGAAAATTTATTAAAATAATCCGCTTATGTATTTTGCAAAACTGTTGCCAAACAAATTGTACCTACAAATATGCAGCACAACAATATTTTTCTTATCAGCAAATGAACACACACACTTGAATAAATCCCATTTTTATTATTTTATTTGCAGGAATGAAAATGACCCGTAATCGCCGATTGTGGGAAGAGGAAGAAGAACTTCAACTTTATCAGCAGCAGCAACAAGAAGAACAACATCAACAACACTACCACCACCACCAACATCAATGCCATCAACAACAACAAGAAAAACATATTAAAAGGAATTATGTAAACAAATGAAACGAAAAGTAATAATAAAAATCGAATTAAAGTAAGAGAACTCAGCGCGTAGTCGTTCGGATTCGTCATTGTAATTCAAGTCGTGGGTGTACAATTTTCAAAATAAAAATCAAAATATCTTCCAAAGTACTGTATGTATGTACTTAGTTATTTCATATACGTATCCAAAATAAAGTGAAACACAAAAGTGAAAAGTGCTTTGCATATTACATAAGGAAGAAGGGGGACTTTGAGACCACCCACAGATCGCGGGTGTCATACAATTCCGAAGAACCAACCACGAAAGTACAAAAATAAAAACCACCATCTCAGCAACAAATTATAGCAGCAGCGTAATAGCAGTGGCAGTTGTAGCAGTAACGATAGCAGCAGCAGTAACAGCTAAAGAAAAATGAAGGGCTTGACTTCGTTTAAGGAGAAGGCAACGGGCGTTTTCACTGGGTACGTAGGGTAAAATGGATCATCATCATCATCAGCAACAATTTCATTATTATTATGAATATGAAGTTAAGCATAAATATTTTTCTGAAAAAAAAAACAACAACAAATATTTTCTATAAGTCTTGGTTGCATCCAACAACGAACAACGTTCGAAATTTAATTTAACGGACCAGTGACTGGACGTGTAGATTGACACTGCGCACTTAGTGGGGGGCGAAAATATGTATACGGCCGAAAATATACAACCGTAACAGCTGAGTTAGCGGAAAATGATTTCATTTGTCACGGTTTATTATTGCATCAATTTTGTAATGTGATTCATTAATGTGAGCTAAAATTAAAAACTTTTGAAATTTTGTGCCGAGGTAAGAGAAGAATATACCGACGTACATACGTGAATCGATGAGTCCAAAACAAAACTGGGGATACAATGGCCAACAATGTTATCAAATCAGGAGCTAAGGCAAAGAAAGGGTCAGTTTCAGAAGAAAAGAGGATGGGGTTTGAGGATGGGGTTTGAGGATGAGGTTTGAGGATGAGGTTTGAGGATGGGGTTTGAGGATGGGGTTTGAGGATGGGGGTTTGATTCTCTTCTTGGTCTAGTGGTTAATTCTCATAAAATCTTCTTATATTTCTACCATTATGAAGTGTTTAAGAATTATAAAAAAGTGTACGAGGTATGATAAAAAAATAACCGTTATTTTCAAAAAGTATTTATTTATTCATCAACAACTATCTTGTCCCTTCAAAGTAATCCCCCTCAGATATAATACACTTATGTCAGCGTTTTTTCCAATCCTCGAAACACTTCTGAAACGCGCTTTTTGGTATCGCCAGCTCCTGTTTCGATTTTTCTTTTATCTCCTAAATCGTAGCAAAACGCTGTCCTTTCATCGGTGTCTTCAGTTTTGGGAAGAGGAAAAAGTCAGCGGGGGCCAAGTCCGGTGAATACGGTGGTTGAGGCATGATAACGGTTTTGTTTTTGGCCAAAAACTTACGCACAAGCGACGTTATTTTTGCTCAAAATTTAGCAATTTTGGAACAATCTTCGCTGCCGCACGTTTCATGCCTAAAACATCCGTAAAAATTGCTTGGCATGAGCCGAACGATATGCCAACATCATCAGCAACCTCTCTGATAGTGATTCGACGATTATCCAAAATCATTTTCTTCACTGCTTCAATGTTTTCATCGGTTGTTGACATGCTCGGGCGACCAGGACGGGCATCGTCATTGACATCTTCTCGGCCTTCCTTAAACCGCTTATACCACAATTGAACTTGTGTTCTGCTCATAGTAGACTCGCCAAAGGCCACAGTCAACATTTAAAATGTCCTTGCGCATTTTATTACCTTTTTTACACATAACTGAATACAGTTTCTTTGATCCATTTTTTCGAATAGTAAAAAATCGAAGAGCACATCAAAACACGACTAACCTTTTTATCTGTCAAAAACAAACTGACAATCCAAAATGGTTGATATTGCCAACATATATAACAGACATGTGTACCAACATAACAGAAAAAAAATGCGAAAATCGAACATACGTAACTCACGAAATTTGAAAATAACGGTTATTTTTTGATCACACCTCGTATACTTAAGTATACCACTTGCCAGGTAATGGCAGAAACATCCACCCACCAACCAACCAACCTTCTACTACATAAGTATTGTAAGTGTAACGACATGATTTTCAATTATGAGAATGGTATCAAAGCATAAACAAAGTTTCGGAAAAAATAAATCATGGGCGGAAATATTCTCAGTATTTTAAATTCCTTTGACTCTTTCGGGACTATAAGATAGCAAGAGGAAATAATGAAAACCGAGACCGAATTCAGTATCTCTGACTCCCAATTTTTCCCTCTAAAACTGGTAAATATCGGAAGGATATCGAACAGTTTTACATTGCACATCACAAGAAAGTGAATATTTTATATGTGTTTTAGTCAGCGAATTTTAGACCGCTATGTGAACGCCATTACCCAGGGCAAAAACTTAAATAAGTTGTACAATATCTAAAGGATAAACGAATCACACAACAGTAAATTAACTGGTCTCGAAAAATTTAGGGAGGATTTTCTTCTATTGATTACAAGAGCCACTCACTAAAAGACAGACAATTAATGCTGTCGTTTCCTTTTCTCTATTTAAATAAAATAGGAACTCTTTATTAGTTCTGACAGTTTGATCTCGTTAACTGATTATTACAGAGTAGAGGAAAAAAGGTCTATAACTTTGGTCATACGATCTCAGGGGGCTTGATAGCATAGAACAACAAATTAGAACTTGTTGATTTCCTATACGGTAAGTTGATAGTTTTTTGAAAGAGGACACTTCCTATATACGTTAGTTGAAAGCACATATACGAGTAGATTTCGCAAATTTTTGGGTAGGTGGAATCATTGTCAGTCCACTACTTCGTTGTTCTATTTATCCCACAGTAAAGTTTCAGTCAACTGCAAACTGGTCTTGAATTGACCGAAATCTTTATCGGGGCTGCATCCCAAATTCAAGTAGTTGTTTTTAATTTTGTATTGTAAGCTTTTTTATTTTCCCGATCCACTACCTACCTTGGCTGTTATTGCATACAGAATTATAAATATTTGCCACCATTTAGATAATATTTCAATTTCACTTCGAAAATATGAATGCAAAAACAAAATCCTATTCTTAATTTACTCATTGAATCCTTTGTTACTTGACGTTGATGCAGTATGAACAAAAAAACCCAAGTCAATAACTTAATTTAGCGTCAGGCAGACGTCTACTTCTTAATAGTCTTAATAGTCGCGTCATAGACTTAGATTCGAAGCACCTTGTGGAAAAAAAGTACACGACATTGTAGAAAAACTTAAAAATTACCACAAGAACGAGTATTACCAACAAAAGTATTTGCCGCCGGAAAGTTGTAAAATTATTGGCATGCTTAACAAAGTCATTAGAGACGATAACTTTCACCAACCACAGCAAAAATGTGTGGCTTTTACTACATGCCCCAGATGCAACAGTGGAACAAAACAAAAAAATTCCATAAAAGATGACAGTGAACGCATTGGCATCTCAGTGATGCCATGTGCCGTGCACCCATTGAGTGAGAAGGATATAGTGAGTGAGTGTGAGTCAGAAGAGCATAAGATGACGTCGCACTTGTGTGTGTTTCAGAAATTCCGTGCACGTTTCATGCACGTGTATAACAAAACGGAAACGGTTATGAAGTGCCGAAAGTAGAGGGCATGACAACTTGGAATGCAATTTAAAAGATTCAAAATCATAATGAAGCAGTTGATGAAGAAGTTGATGGAGATGATGATGATGTTGAGGATGAAAATGAGAACTTGAGCATAAATAGAAAGAATGAAGGCACTAAATATATGAAAGTATGAAATGATGTAGAATAAAAAAATATTGATGACAAGGTGTTGCTTCCACAACGATTTCTGATGACATTCACCTAAATAACTCAGAAGCTACATATATATATACATATGTATGAATGTATGAGCTTATAAAACCTTGTATAGGTTTTTATTGAATTCCACTTCAGTTGATAGAATATATTTATTTTAATTTATGAGAAATTTAATTTGAGCAACAGGAAAATATTTACCAATTGAAGTGCATATTAGAAATTAATATGTAAAAGTTTAAAATATTCAAAACAATTAACTTGTATACATATGTACTAGTCAAGTATTTTATTGCATACCTTTAGTTGCATCAAGAAATATGACAAGATATTTTTGTAACAGCAAAACTTTTTGAATCGTGTGGAGTAAAATTTTTCACACAACTGTGTTAGTATTTATAGCATGGGAAAGCATAGGAAAAGCGTAGTCCATATTTATACATTTCTTAAAAACATATTGCATGCTTTTAGGCGGCGAATAAATAAAGTATTATAATAAAATAAGCTTTCCTATAGAAACCTTAATTCAACTCTAAAGTTATTAACTTCAAAGAAGTTAAGAAATGTCTTCAACAGCTTGCAATGCATATCAAAAACATTTCGACACTCTCACAAAAAAAAAAACATAACACTACAAAACAAAATTAAATGAAATTCAATGTCGGTATGTAAAAGGAAATGAAATTGGAAATCATATGAAAAGCGTGGAAATTTATATTCATTCATATCAAAAGCAGAAGATGCCGTCGCCAGTTAACACATTCAAGGATTCACGCGCGCGAATTGTTCTATTGTCCTACTGCCTGCCTGCCTGCCACACAAACACACACACAGACAAACACCACAAACCGTTTCTTAAGTGCTTAAGTCATTGTGTCACTACCTCCTCACACAAATCGACATGCATTGAATGTGAAATTAAAATTAGAATAGAGTTTCGTAAATGCGCTGCCAGAGAGAATGAGTTGCGCTTAAGTACGTGTATCTTCATAGCATCATCACAGAGTATTCGTATGATACTTTCACTGAAGCTGTGATACTTTCCAAGACAACTCGTTGTATCTTAGTAATACGACACTTAAAAGGTCTATGCATTGCATAAGTATAAAGCATTTGATTGTATTGGAGAGAAGCAATTGATTATGCGTTGAAAATTACAGATATTTTCGTATTTACTTATTTATTTGCATGTTGTAATCGTTCAAAGTATAGGAAATAATTCAAATCTACCATTAACTTAAAATTGATGTAAACTTCCAGCATCAAACATAATAATACTAGAAATATGTACATACTATAAACATATCATCTTCAAAGCAATGATGGCGATTGCCATGCTTGCTAGCGATTACTTAGCTTCAAAGCTTAAATCTTCACCACGAATTGAAAGCTTAAAACGTCATATTGATAATAACTAACTCAAAACCCTCAACTTACTTAGTTCTGAACACTCTTCTTGACAGCAATACGTGGAAAGGTTAAATAAATGAAGGGAGAAGTGGTGTATCTTTCTTCGTTCTCCCTCACCTTTCCTCCATTTTATCATTCATTTCATCACATTTTTATTTTTTCTATCACAAAGTCCCACCAAAGCACAAGGAATGCTAAATTCCTCCTTATTTCAAAAGTGTTTCCTGTTAACCGTAATTAGATTTCCTTGGTCATAATTACATTTGACAGTAGCTTTTAAGCATATGTTTATCATATAACTAAACTTTTTATTGCATCAGCTATAAATAAATTAAGTTTTCAATGCTGTAATTAGATTTATGAATAAAAACTGAAGTTTGTTGAGGTATTTTTAAGGAAGACCAAATTACCACGGTTTGTGCTAAGCAACACAAAGATGGGTTGTTAAATATTTATAAAATCGAAGTCAATATTAAAGCAGAAAATTTTAAAATTAAGTGGGTGGTGTATGTCGTAAGGGGTCCAAGAGAGGAGGAGAGGGTTTTAAAATGCATAAATGTGAATGCTTGTTCCACAACTATTTATTTTATATAGTTCATTTCGACTGCAATAAATCTAAGAATTCCAGGGTCAGGCCACGGTTGGTCTACCTTTGCCGAACTTGTTCATGGTTTAGTACAGCTTTCGAACGGTTTTTAGGTCTGATTTTATAGTCGGTTTTAATTTTTGTCATAAGTTTTGGTTTGATTTTTAGTTTGGCTTTAGTCAGAATTTTGGTCAGAATTTTGATCTGATTACAGAGTATGAAAAGAAGAGTTTTTGAAAGAAGACTCTGTCCTGATCAATATCTCCTTAGACACATATGGATTTCAAGTTCATCATAGAGGGCTGATGGGAATCGGTGAGAGTGGTTTTTATTGGTGAAAAGCTAAATATTTTTTTATTTCAGTTTTTCAGGGATTCTTGGTACAAATGTCTGACAAAATTTTCCGTTTCAGAATAAGTGAGTAATTTTGATTCATGATCGCCTACTTTCCTTTATTATGCTTTGTAGTTTTGTCTGTAAGGTTTTTCTAAATGTTGCTCTGGGTGTTGTTCTGAATGCCAGATGGTTTTTAATTTGAATTTTGGTTTGAGTTTCAGTCGGAGATTTTTTATGGTTTTGGTCTGAACATCAGCGGGCGGGAGTCTAAGATTTGGTCGGAATTTTGGTCTGAATTTTGGGCTGATAATTGATCTGAATATCGAATATCGATCTGAATTTCGTTTTGACCTTTTGGTGTGAGTTGGAGTCTAGATTTAGATTGAATAGAGATTTTGTCTAATTCTTGATTTGGTTCTAATTTTTATAGTATTTGTGTTAGATTGTTGGCTTCTTTTCGTTTTCTCCTATGAAAGAAATGTGTTAGCTTCTTAATGTTTCTTGAAATTCTTAACCCAATTCATTTCTTTAATTAGTTAAAATCAGCACCCAAATCCTACATCTGCCACTGGCTGAATGCTTTTATGACATTAATGGAAATGGTATTGATAGGATCGACAACACAGTTTACTGTTCCAGAGCAAACAACACTTCCATGCTGAATAATTCTTTTGAGAAATATCTCCAATACAAAAATAAGATCTTGAAATCAATATGAAACCTAATCCGTGTTTCATAATTGGGGAAATGCTTGTAATCATTCTATGTATGTACTACAACAGTGTTTCAATTACAAGACAATCAAAGAGCCTAAAGACAGTACAGCATACTTCTAGGATGAGAAAAGTTTTATAGCGGTAGAAATATGAAAACTACAATAAAATAAAAGTTAAGACGCTATAACTTACTTCCCTCATCTTTAATATGAATAAATTCTCTTTTACGGACGCTAAATATTCCCGCATATGAAAAATCTATAAAATTTTGGCATTTGCCACAATTCCACAACGAACGATGGCGCCACTACTTTTAATCTATTGGACGCCATAAAGTCTACAAGAAAATGTTTACTATTTAGAGGCAACGAATGAAACAAGATAGAGCAAATCTAGAAAAATAAAAAGAGTCGAATAAAATTGGCGTCAGACTAGCTGGCATTAGAGGGTATCCAGCACTAGACGACACACATGCACAGAAACGAACAGTGGCAGTAAAAGTTTCGCTAGTTATGTTCATTTATCCCCTTCAAAACAGAAAAAATTCCAATGATGCTACAAAATAGAGCAGTGAATAAATTTTTGTACCGCACAAAACAAAAAAATGAAGAAGAATAAAGACAAAAAAAAAAAAGAATGAGCGACATTTGAGTTATGAGATAGCAGACAAATACAATATTTATGCAGGGGTAGCTAACTGGCATTTGTGGATACGCTTGTAAGTGGATTTGATGATGTAGTAGTAGTAGTAGTGGAAAATTAAGTAGGCTGATTAGTGTGTAAAGCACGGTTTCAGGGGTCATTTTTCAGATTCATTGATAGCAGTGGTTTGTTGTCAATTTATTGATAGAAATTATGTAATTGTAACAGGAATAAAAGTATGTATTTCAAAACTGATGTTAAAGAAGTGAAAAAGAAAAAAAAAATGGATACAGAGGAAGCTAAAAATGTTTTGAAAAAAAAGTTTTATGAATATTTCTATAGATTTGTATTAAAATATTTGAATGGGAGAGGAACTTTTTAAAAGTTATTTATCTTTTTGCTGGCAATTGGCAATTAATATGGCTTCTTCTTGTTTAGGTACTTCTGCTACTATTTCTTAACTCAATACAGACAATATTTGAATACTACCATACGTAAGTACATAAAACATCACCGGGTGGTGGTGGTGAGATTTCTTCCCAGAAATAAAATCTAAACGATAAAAATTTATTGAATTTCAACTACTTATATGTATGGTTTTACTAAGGAATTTCAACTTCCAACGTTGTTGTAGTTGTAGTTGTTATTGTTGGAGATGCTGGCAATTGTATAACGTCTGCTGTTAAGATGACTGAATGAGTGACGTCTATAACTAAATTGTGTGCAATACATAAGGGTCAAAAATATGAATACATAATAATAGCTGCTGTTTGCAGCCATTGTCGAAAAAAGTGCTATATGAAGCACTTGAATGTGTTGTCGGAAGTGAAAGTATTTCGCTGTTATGACAACTGCTTTTGTTAAGTTAATTGATTTTTTTGTTGTTGTATTTGGCAGGGTGAATGTTTTCCAAAGTATGCATTTATGGTCTTCTGAATCAATTTATATGAATTATATGAATAACTTCAAAATAAATTTTTGACGTTGTATGGATGCTTTCTTCCCGGCACAAACATGAACGACTGTGCGAGGGAGACAGGTGGAAAGAAAGATATTGAAGTTTTGTGCTCTCTTTTTTTACTATCGTACCTCACATTTCTACTTGCGCCAGTGTAAACAAGCAATTTAATACTAATTACCAATACCATCAAAGAGTACCAATGAAATTTCATCAATCAATCAATAATTGACATTTGGTATATGTATTTAAAATCATGTGATTTCGCTTTCTCTGAAACTTGTTACCTACAAAACAAAAATGAAGTGAAATGAAAAGAAAGAGAAATCAATTTGAGTAATACTTAGTAAAGAACTGGTCGCTGTGGCGTAGTGGTAGTACGTTGGACTGCTACGCAGAGTGTCCGGGGTTGAATCTCGGCACAGGCAAAATCAAAAAGTAGAAAAAATAATTTTTCTACACGGCACCACCTCTTGGCAGGCTATGGCAAACCTACAAGAGTAAAAATTGCCTATGAAAAGCTTTTCACTTCGCCGTTCGGATTCGGCATTAAACTTTAGGTCCTTTCCATTCATGTACAAATATAACACGCACAACATGAGTGGATGCGAAAAGCTCGGCCTAGGCCCTCCATGGGCTGTTGTGCCATTAAAAGTAAAGTAAAGTACAGAACTTAGAATATTTCCGTTGAGTAAACGACTTACGAAGTCTTTTTTTTAATGGCACAGCAGCCCATAGAGGGCTAAGCACGAGCTTTTCTCATCCACTCATGTTGTGCTTGTTACATTTGTACATGAATGGAAAGGGCCTACAGTTTTATGCCGAATACGAAAGGCGAAGTGAAAACCTTTTTTTACTATTGTATGTTTGCCATTGCCTGCCAAGAGGTGGTGCGGTGTAGAAAAACTGTTTTTTGTTTCCTTTTTGATTTTGCCTGTCCGGAGATTCGAACACCGGGTTAACTTGATTTATTGTTAAGTTAGATAACGTGCAAATCTTTATCAAAATTGTATTAATGGGTTTAAAAATAAAATGCGATCAACACTTTTGAAAAATTCTTTGCTGTTTTTTAGTTATGAGTTTAAAAACTGATAACTGGTCAATGGTTTGACCCAAGAACCTAAAAGACCTTCAAAATCTGTTTCAGGAAGTTACGTGTTAGGAACTTTAAAGAGAAATCCTTTCCTAAAATAACGGAATGGACTAAAAATTTAAAAATTGTTATATGATTCGGCACAAGACACTAAACGACTCCCTAAACCCTTCATTTTTAGGCATGGCATATTCGAGCGAATTCCTTGAGAACTGTAATTTTTTAAACGTTTCAGCAGTGTCTTCGCCTTTGGTGTACTTTTGAAATTCCAGACTTTATTGTCAGTATATTTCACCATCCGAAATTATAAGGCTTTTAGCTTCTTTACCGCTCTGTGCAAGTCAAACAATCTCCTTGTTCTATATTATTATAGTTGAGTTTACTTAAGTAGCAGCCGTTTCTTTCCCCGACTTTCGGTGTAAAGTGAAAAAATCAAAATCACTGCATTTTGTGTGATAAAAATATATATTTATTTCAACTAAAAGATAATTCCTGATCAATATTAACACTACAGTTAAATTCAGTTAACGTAAAATACAACAACATTTCAATGATATCAGCGCACTTAATAAAATTGAATTTCATATCAATTGGACACGTCTGTGTGTTGCTACTGCCACTACACTAGTAATACCCTGCTGCTTGCTTGCTTACAATATGCCATCAACATCGCAGCAACCCCTTTTGCCAACGCTCACTCGATGTTGATGTTGACTCCTTGGGGAATTTTCGGTGGATAGAGAGAGAGAGAGAGAGCGGCAGGGGCGAACACCAGCAACACACGTCAGCAATATCGACCACAAAATACATAGAATCATGTCTTATGCCGTTGATTACCGTGTGTATTGCCGTGAAAATATTTGTGTTTTCTTGTTTTTATTGCTCAATTGCAAATGAAATCAACAGGTTTTCTGGTGAAACCTCCTCTGTTCTCCCAAGTTTTTAACAGTATGAAATATTTCTCGGCACTTCTGATTTTATGAATATTTCGTTACCTGTGGCACGTAGCACCCGATAAATTTTGCACATTGGCACGTACATACTTACGTAGTTTATATATATGCCCTTTGGGAATTTCACATACATAATTGTGTAAATTTGGTGATTGAACTCTAATAGTAATGAAATATGAGAAACTTGTTAATACCGATAACTATTCAAAGAAATATGATTACTGATCTGGTATTTTTACTGCTTCATTGAAAATCTGCTTATCCTTAAGACGCTCGTTTAGACTGTACTGACTTATGCCTGCATTAGTTAATGCATAATTTGTTTATTCTGAGGCTATATCCGTCAACTGACTTTTTGCTTTCCAGATACGGCCGTGCATAGATTTGTCCTACAGTGTCAATATTTCTGCCGTGTAAAAGTTCAGGGTATCACTGAAAGCCTGAAAGTCAATGTCAATATTTCCTTAATATGGTTCCTACCCTGTGATTCGAAGTATTTCAAACAATAGTCCAACACTCATCACTGAGTTCTTTCTTCTTCTTTAATGGCATAGCAGCCCGTGGAGCGTCTATGCTGAGTTTTTTCATCTAACATGTATATTTCAAATTTGAAATTTGCAAGACTCTTCTTATTTTTCAAAAATAAAGCCAATGTTTCATACAGTTCACGAGTCACTAGTATTTGAAAACCTTCCCTGCTTTATGTTTTCATTGCCCAACTTTAGTCTGAAGCCTTAATGTAAGACTCATCGCCTGAATGTCTCCCTTTCGAGTTTTTTCTCTCTTCATTAATGGTACAACAACAGCCCATGAAGGGCTTAGTGTGAGCTCTTCGCAACCAACATGTATGTATATTTCAAATTTGAAATTTGTCAGACTCTTGCAATTTTTCTAAATATCTCATTTATTTATCCAATATCTCATACAGTTCACGAGTTGTTACTAGCATTTGAAACCAATCTCTGCATTATGTTTTCATTGCCCAACTTTTTCTTTTCTCTTCCAGCATTAAACCGAATTTGGAAAAGTTCGAAATTTCGAAAGGCTATCATGGTGGTCTTGGCGGTTACGAAGAAATGGAGGGACGTGAGGACGCTGGCGATGGCCCGGGTGGCGGACACAGATACGACGACGATAGACCCGATTCGCCGGTATCATTTGAAGAAATCGAACGTCCACCATTACGTAAAATCGACAAATACTTTAAGGCTGAGTGTCCATGCTTGCCGGCACGTTACACAATTGCGGTAATGGCGTGCATCGGTTTTATGATAGCTTTTGGTATGCGGTGTAATATGTCAGCGGCGAAACTGAAAATGGAACATAATGGGGTAAGTAAGTTGAACAGCAGTTATGGAGAGAATTATATAAAATTAATCGTGTATTAATAGCAGTGGGCGGGGGGTATGTGCTGATGAAATTTAATTCGGCCAATTTGCTGTAAAACATTATGCTCGAGAAATGAGACTGTCAATTAATTTTTGACAACTACTCGTATGCCAAAACTCTAAAGTCACGTTTCATTTATATTTTGTAGGAGTTGAAGGACCTTTGAATGTGTGTGTTGGATGAGTGGCTTTTTCAGGGCATATCACATGTTGTGTTCGTTGCTCTTCGCATCTCTCACAACATCACTTTGCATTCCGTGAAAAATATTTACGTTTTGTAAAACTTTTGAAGAATTATATACGTAATTCCGTCACGCTCGTTAATAATGCCTTGAAGGCTTTTTCGCTTTTTGTTAGCGTTGGCATCGGCAACAGGATGCTTTTCGTTTGCTTCCTGTTTTTGTTTTGTATGTGCGCCCTTCTTTACTTTCATTGTATGTATTTCACTTCATTTGTGGCAAATATGTGAAAATTATATTTCAGTTGCCATTACAACCATGCTTTATGAATCGAAGTTACTTCTTCAATTGTTACATTTTGATACTTGTATTATTGTTGTTATTTTATTTTTTTTTATTACAACTGGTTACATTTCACTCACTGCTAGTGCTATTGACGATATGCCATTGCTTACAAAGTCGTGGTTAGCAATCTATGAGAATTAACCTCCAGACCAAGAGGGGAATCAAACCCCCAATATACTGGCTAAAAATCTAGTACTCTACCCATTAGACTATCGAGGTAGTCTTTACAATCTTCTCTGCTGGCACAACAGTCCATGGAGGGCCTAGGCCGAGATTTTATCATTCATTCATGCCCTAAAAAGGAACCCATGACTATTCAAAGTTAGTTTTTGCTAAGTTTGAGACTAAAGGCAGCTCTTTTGGGGATGATATTTCCAATTATCTTAGGGCGGTGTATCCAGTAAATTATTAAGTATACCTATCAGGGGTTCTTTGCCGTTGCGTTTCTTGCTAGGTGATTGGCTGTCGCATTTCCATAAATACCTGTGTGCTATAGCTCTAGGCATTCTCATATTAATTTTCACGATATCTCAAAGGAATATTGTGTCCTGATAGCGTCTTGACTATCTGAGTATATTCCTTTATCTCGAATATTTACATCCACGTTCAAGGTTTAACTGTGCACAGTACTGAATGGTAAGTATGATACTTTTCAGATCCGTTGACTTCGTTTGTTAGGAGAGAAAAGACTGTTCCAACCAACTCAATAAAATTCATCAAGAGCACTCTGGGTGGGATAGTTGTTAAATTGCAACAACATGATAATGGCTGGAAGCTCATGAAAAAGCCAGCATGTAAGCACTTTATTTTAACGTAACCTATCGACGACCGGATTCCAGTTAGGATATGTTTTTCCATACAAATATGTCTAATAAAAGTTGCAATTGACTACTTATTTGATTGATTCATACTTTGTTTATAAGGACAAGGCGGGATCCTAGTAAAGTCTATCCCGTTTACAGCTGTCCACTATAGATCATGTCTTAAGCTACTGTTAAAGTGAAATGGAAAAATGACCGCTCTAAAGAGGTTACTAATAATTTCTGAGTTTCATAAAAATGTAAGTGAGAAAAAAGCTTTGGGCGATTCAGTCTGATCCTCTTTTTTTCCTACATAGAATTTTCCTTTTGTGCTAAGTATTTTTGCGGTTTCAAAGCTGTTTGTCTTTGTTTTTACTATTTAATAATTTCTTTCCATTATCCCTACATTACAGACTGCCTTCATGAATTGGACTATCGCGGTTGAGAGTCACGTGGATTCATCGTTTTTCTGGGGCTATCTAATAACGCAAATACCGGGCGGCTTCATAGCATCGAAATTCCCAGCTAATAAAATCTTTGGATTGTCCATTGTCAGTTCGGCAACATTACATTTGATAGTACCTTTCGCGATGACATTAATGCATGGACATGTGGTGATAGGTGTACGTGTAATGCAAGGATTATTCGAGGTAAGTGGGGGAATAGTGTATAGATTCGGATACAAAATTGAGCATGGAGAGAAAATGGAATATAAGAAGAACAGATAATATAAAAGAAAAATAATAATATGCATACACTGGCCTATTACACAAAAATTCGATTTAGTTTAAATCAGATCAAAGCCACTTGAATGAGAGCTGCTTACAGAGCGACATCATGCATATCATTTTGTTCCCCATTTAAATCAAATCATATTCTGTAGATATGTACATGGATACATATGTTGTTAGACACAAAATGTTTTGGTATTAAATTTTTTTTGCGAAATGAAAACATGATGTAATCTTCTAGTAAATATGTTTGCTTATGAAGAGTAGAAGGGCATTATATTCTTTATATCTCACTGCATTGTCGAATTCAAAGACTTTACCCTCATGAGTATATATTATATGTATGATTTTCACATATCCTTGAAATATCCTTTTTCTTTTTTTATCTTTTTGATAAATCATACAATAACAATGGCATTTAATTTAATACGTTTTCTTTGTATTTTCTTTGCAATATTTCTATAATTTTCGCCTTCATTCAAATTCATATTTATTTTTTCTCCCACTATCTTCTGCCGGACAGGGTGTTACTTATCCTGCCTGTCATGGTATTTGGCGATTTTGGGCACCACCCATGGAACGCTCACGTCTGGCTACTTTGGCCTTTAGCGGTTCTTATGCTGGCGTTGTAGTGGGACTACCGCTTTCTGGTCTGCTGGCAGATACTGTGGGGTATCAGTCACCATTTTATGCTTACGGCATATTTGGCATAACATGGTAAATATTATTCAAGATATTGAACGAAAACAGAAAGTAATTCGAGCATAATCGGGATAAATGTTTAAGTACATAACAAACTATATACTTATATCTTCATCCTCTACTCTAGGTACATGTTCTGGATATGGCTTTGCTTCGAGAATCCGCGCAAACATCCCGCCATTAGTATACCCGAACTGAAGTATATTGAAAAATCGCTCGGGGAAACTTCTGCACACCCGACAATGCCTTCACTAAAGACTACACCGTGGCGTGAAATGATGCGTTCAATGCCCGTCTATGCTATAATCGTGGCGAATTTCTGCCGTTCATGGAATTTCTATTTACTTGTTCTATTTCAATCGTCATTTCTTAAGCATAAATTCGGTTTTAAAGTTGAAGAAGCCGGCTTCGTGGGCTCACTGCCACATTTGATAATGACAACGATCGTACCATTTGGTGGTATGCTGGCAGATCATTTACGTAAGAATGGCATCATGTCAACGACAAATGTAAGGAAGCTATTCAATTGTGGTGGTTTCGGCATGGAGGGTCTATTCTTTTTATTTGTAGCGCATTCAGATACCGCGGTAAGATAAAATTTTTTTTTTTCCTAAAGCAATCCATATTTTTGTGAGTTCTCTAATTTCTTCATTTATAATTTTTTCGCACAGACTGGGGCCATGTTTGCTTTGACATGTGGTGTTGCTTTCAGCGGTTTCGCTATATCCGGTTATAATGTTAATCATTTAGATATTGCCCCACGTTATGCTAGTATTTTAATGGGTCTTTCAAATGGTATTGGCACATTGGCTGGCATCATAGTACCTTATGCACTGGATGGTTTGATATTAAAGAATGTTAGTATTAACTCAATTATATAGATACTGAATTCGTGTTGATATTATAATTGATAATTATAATTATTTTTCTATTCAATTTCGACAGCCTAAAGGATGCTGGACTACTGTCTTCACTTTGGCCGCTTGTGTTCACTTGGTTGGTTGCACATTTTACGGTATCTTTGCTTCGGGTGAACTACAACCGTGGGCTGAGCCACCCACCGAAGAAAAGCAGGTGTGGTCACCGCCGGTGGGCTCAATCACCGATGATCCTCATAGCCAAGCGGGTTACTTAAAAGAGACGTCGTTTGTAAGTTAATACTTATATTGTATTACTTAGTCTGTAGACAATAGTCTCGCTCACCAGAATTACAAAAAAATATGAATATGAAATATACTAGATAAGACACTGGAGTTTCCTGTTCAAACCTTAGAAGAAAGTCAGATTGTGAAAATTGTTTCTAGACCCAAATAGTGGTTGCCATGGCGTACTTGATTTTTTTTTACCCCTATGATTGTGTTTATTGGAAGGAAGGTTGATAGGTGGGAGGAATAAGGAGGGAGAGTGAGCGAGGGAATGTAATCACAGGACACCGATAAGAATATAAACAGTCATTGTGGCAAGTGTTATACCTTTACCACAATGAACTTCTTACTTTACTTACTTTTAATGGCACAACAGCCCATGGAGAGCTGTGGCCGAGCTTTTCGCATCCACTCGTGTTGTGCGTGTTATATTTGTACATGAATGGAAGGGACCTACAGTTTAGCGCCGAATCGAACGGCGAAGTGAAAAGCTTTTCATAGCAATTTTTACTCTTGTAGACTTGCCATTGCCTGCCAAGAGGTGGTGCCATGTAGAAAAATAATTTTTTTTACTTTTTGTTTTTTGATTTTACCTGTGTTGAGATTCGAACCCCGGACACTCTGCGTAGCAGTCCAACGCATTACCACTACGCCACAGCGACTTTTTGTTCTCATGGAATATCATGGAAATCACTTTTTTATAGAATTTACTTTACTTACTTACTTTTAATGGCACAACAGCCTATGGAGGGCCTAGGCCGAGCTTTTCGCATCCATTAATGTTGTGCGTGTTATATTTGTACATGAATGGAAGGGACCTACAAGTTTAATGCCGAATCCGAACGGCGAAGTGAAAAGCTTTTCATAGCAATTTTTACTCTTGTAGGTTTGCCATTGCCTGCCAAGAGGTGGTGCCGTGTAGAAAAATTATTTTTTTTACTTTGATTTTGCCTGTGCAGAGATTCGAACCCCGGACACTCTGCGTAGCAAACCAACGCATTACCACTACGCCACAGTGACCACAATGAACTTCAGTTTATCAATATAGAATATGACCGCATGTAGCGCCAAAGGCTGAGCTTTTCGTATACACTTATGTTGTGCGGGTTATATTTGTGCATGAATGGAAAGAACCTACAGTTTTATGCCGATGGTGGCCTGCTACGCAGAGTGTCCGGGGTTCGAATGTTGGCACAGGCAAAATCAAAAAGTAGAAAAACAAAATTTTCTACACGGCACCAACTCTTCGAAGTCAATGGCAAACCTACAAGAGAAAAAATTGCCAAAGGAAAGCTCTTCACTTCGCCGTTCGGATTCGGCATAAAACTGTAGGTCCATTCCATTCTCCATTCTCGAATGGGGAATGTGTCTTCTACTTAAAAGAAGTAGAAGACCCAAGTACCGGTTCTTTTTTTGATATCGGTACATTATTACCGAAATAAAATTTTTCAGAAATAGTAAAATATATGTAGTTCAAGAACTAACAAACAGAGGAACAATATAGCAAAATTTGAAGGTATATATTTTTGGATCTTTGTTGCTACTATCTCAAATATAAATAAAGGAGAAACAATGGTTTAAAAACTTATCTAAAATTTCAAAAATTTGAATGAAAAAACATGAAATATGGAGATATTCAAACCTTTTCTGCAATCTCAGCAATTATGTTTTTTTTTTAATAAGGTTTTCAGTTATCAGTAAAGTTTGAGAATGCACTCAGTAATGCGTCTCTTAGTTCAGGAATATGACACAGTTTTTAACGTATTTTTAACATTAAACAAATGCATCTAATTCAAGTAAAATATTATTTTCTTTCCCGAAACTCTCAAAAAACAGGGTACACCACAATATACTGAACAGAGTCAAATGCAACAAACGCCAGCAAATGCCATCAATTATGGTGCAACAGGACACGTGGCTAATAATCCGTTTGCAATGAAAACAACAACAACGATTGCTGAAGAGAGTATACAACCGGAATCGGTGAATGAATCATACACGTCATATGATTATGTAGCTGCACAACAACCACAACCGCTAGCGCTACCATACCAGCCACAAGAACAACCACCACTATACTCAGCACTACCATCGCAGCAACAATAGAAAAACTAAAGACAAAATAACATAAGAAACAAAAAAAAAATTATTTCAAAATGAAATGGTTAAAATTTAAGTAAAATAGCGAAAAATTAATGTTAAAACACTAAAAAGAACAAATGGTAACCAAAGTACTAAAAAATGAAGAAGACAAATACATACCTATAAAAAATTCTGCATACATATAAAAAAATATACAAAATAAATATATCATACATTGATACAAACACCAACAACCCGAACAACAGCAAGTGTTATAAGACAAAAAAATCAATGAAATATCAAAATTGATTAAACTTAAGCAAAAGGGCAACCAAAAAAATAAAAAATACAAAAATAGTCGATTCTCCATGTTAATTTATCATAAAAAAATATTTTAATTGTTGATTTTTTCGAAGCAAAAAAATAAATGTATACAAATTTAAAGAAGTGTTAAATAAAATTCGTGAAATATATTTATTGTTGTTTTTTCTATTAAAATATATTTATAATACCTAAGTAACTCTCGTATATTAACTCAAATAATTTCTAAATGATGTGATTTCATATCAAATAAAAAAGAAAATGATTACGAAAAGAAATGCTGTTAAAAAAACAAAAATTATTATTTCTTTAACAAAAACACAAATCAAGTTACTATTTTTTTTTTTCTTTTTTCTTTTTTTTTTGTACATTAATCCCTACATATTTAAATATTTACGTATATTAACAGCAATAGTATTCTAATTTAACAGTACAAACTTGAATGTTTCATAGCCAATATCCTATACAATTTAAGTATTCAGTATTCATATCTGAACTTGAAAATAGTTTGGAAATTTAGAAAGCATTTCGCATGAACAAGTTCTTTGACAGAACTTCCATCATTGTGTATAAGTATTGAGAGCACTAGAAAAATTACGAATCATACAAAGTTCATAGTACTGGCCTTAAGCGTCTCAGAAAATTCAATCATTAAAATTACAAGATTATTAGCAGAAATGCTATCTTATAGTTTTGGTTAGTAAATAAACTAGATAAGGTCACCGATGATTCTATGATTCTAGCTAAAAGAAGATGTGAAGGAATTCACATCCAAGGACAGGACCCAAGTTTTCCCTCCCAACTATAGGTACTGGTTCAATAATTTTTGAGAAAAATCGTTGAATGTGATTATATACAGCTCTAGAAACAATAATCAAATTAGAAATCCTAAAAAGAACGAAACTAATTTATTTGGTTTCAGAGGCTTTTTGTACAATCTTGGATTGAGAAGTCTATAGTTGAGCATAATAGATAAAACTAAAAACTCCCGGTAATCAGTACTATCTCAAGACTTAGAACTCTATGAAAATCGCACGAGTCGTTCGTTGTCGATACTAGCTTCTACATCTGAGAAAGAACCCATTATCGCCGAAAATGCACCATCTGTATTTCTGAGAAAAAAATAGTTTAAAGCCCTGATAAATTTAAAAACTTTTGATTTCTGAATTTCTATAAATGTGAATAACAAATATACTGAATAAGGCCATCGGAGGTTCCCAGTAAACGACCAGGAAAATGCACGTGGGAATTGCTTGTGGGATTAAGGACACCGTTCATTAGCGGATATTCGTACTGTTCCAAATATTTAAGAAACATCGCACATTTTTAATTTGTCTATAATCTCTGAAATTATTAACTACTATAGGAAAAGGAGGAAATTTTAAGTGAAATCCAATAACAAATATTCTTTATAAATCCATTAAAGATTCGTAATCTCAAACTTTTTTTATTGGATTAACAAATTTGTTTTCTGTAATCTCAGAAATACTAAGGATAGAGAAAAGCAAAATTTGAGTGTGGAATAAAATAACACTAAAGGCTACTTCTTTAATTGACGCTAACTGAAGCCTCTGAAGAAAATTGCTGTGCGCACTCATGATTTCCTTAAATTTTATTCGCTTTTACTTAATTGAAATTTCTTCAAGCAAACAGTGAGAATGCGCCTCAAATGAAAGTTTATACCTTTTTATTTTAATAAATACTTAAAACGCAAACATTGCAATACTCTACACGTAACTTCATTGTTTTATGAGTTATATACACGCAAATATAATAGGTACATACTATATATACATTTTAGAAAAATTGGATTAAATATCTAGCGAAGCATTTTAAGCATATGCGAATAAATTCTGCCATGCTTAAGCAATTATTTAAATGTTAATTAAATTTTTAAAATACATACATACGAGTACATACCCATACCATATAAATTTGAATGTTAAAAACAAAGTCATCGTAATAAATTAAAAATTAAAAATAAACACTTTGATAAAAATTAAACTGTAAAATAGTAAAAATTATATATGTATATAAGTAAAACTTTAAAAGTTAATGAGTTATTTAAATAAAAATTATAACACAATTTAAATTATTATTTATTTTGGTTTTCTAATATAAAACCCTTCAGGAACAAAAAAACAATATTGTTTTTATCATTACCGTTGATGATATTCTCTGAGTGTAAGAAATAAATTGCTAATTAAAAAAATAAATGAATACCTACAAATACAAATAAAACAATTATGTAAAATAAATCAAAATTAAACAAAAATTTAGATTAAAGCAATTGTTATTGCAGGCACAGAAAACAAAATATAGAAAAGTATTTAAATATAAACTTAAAAAATTATTGAAGTAACTAAGTAAGGCAAGAATGGATCAGGGCCATAAATGCATGAATGATGCTTAGGCTACAGTCATGCTCAAAGAAAATGTCCGCGTGCTTCTCTTCAGTTTTTCAAATTCATAAAGTGAAGGTATGTCAAGCAATCATTTGAAAAACCTGGAAGATGTCAGATTTATCGGTGCAAGTCTGTTAAAATAATTTATTTCGCTTCTATTCATTTCGATTTTTGAATACAAAGTTTTGTTACTTTTTCCAACTGTGGAAAGCTATTAACGTAAAAGTATATACAAATAAAAATAGCAAAACTTCACATTAACTAGAACGTTAGACTTTAGTGAAATATATTGTTTTAATTGTACTGTCAATACTTTATCAATTGTAAATTAATTAATTACTATGCAAAAATATACAATTCCTACCATAAAACTAACTTTAGGTTACAATCTATAAATCTTTTTGTTTTAGTCAATGTATAAAAAAATTTTTTGTTAACAATTAGTATAAATATATTATTGTAAAATAAAAGTATATATATAAAAACATTATATATATATTTATTCACACTATAAAAAAAAATTTTGTATGAAATGTGAACATTTTCGAACTAAAAGAGTCAATTCTTATTCAAGTAATTTGTACAGTGCAGTTAAAAAAGAAATAAAAAAATTAAACTTATTAAAGCTACACAATTAAGTAAAATATATGGAAGTTAAAATCTAATAAAATGTATAATAATAAAAATAAATTATAAAGAATTAAATAAATAAAAACTATTATAACGTAGCTTTGCTTTAATGTTTCACATAATTTACATTTTTAATCCTACCATATTTCTAAAAACAATAATGTAATTTTTTAGCATATAAACGCTAAAGTGCATACTGCTAGTGAAAGCGACAATAATTAGTTGATAAGCACTTAGCATATACTTAGTGATAATTTATAAGTAATTCATAAATAAACTATATGTAAGTAAATAAATAAATATATCTGCGAGATAAAGAATTTCATCACCCAGTAAAATAAAAGCTACCAAAACTAAAGTCATGGAACCTAAAAACGAAAAGTAGGTATATAATAAAGGGAAATTTTAAGTAAAGTTGCTTTAAATGATTAATGATTAATTAATAAATAAATACCTAACTCACATTTTTAACTTATGGTATACTGTTTTTTATAAAGTTTTTTTTTCTCTTTTTTAAATCAATTTATTTTAATTTTCTTTTGTTTTAAATAAATTTGTTTGTTTCTTCTTTTTAAGTTTCAGTTTGAGATCAAATTTTGTAACCAGTCAGTTGAAATTGAACAGGTGAAACCTTGGAAAATTAAATATTTTAATATTATTTTTCCATAGAAATATCTACAAATGCATTAAATATTTAAAAAAAATATGGTTAGATTGGTTCGGAAATGGCTATTCTTCTACTTTCTCCGGAACTAATTAATTCCATTGCAAAAATCGGTTTTAGAGTATACACTATAAATTTAATTCCATCACACATTTTCGTTTACGATGCATTGTTTTTTTTTTTGCTCTGACCAATTTCATATTTAGACTGCTAAGTATTGGAGTTCAGTTTCTTGGTGAAATACCGATGGTACTCCATAGTATTACTTATTTAAAGTTTTGAAGACCTATGATGACTGAAGCCACATCGTTCGTTATGAAATTTTTAATATTTCTTAGTTTTACACCATTCCTTTTGTCACTCTCGCCCTATTAACTCCATTATTTTATGGTTTTCGATAAGTAAGTCAGGGTGTAATTTGTATGAAACTTCTTTGTGTTACTATGAGGCACATTTTTGCTAAATAATGTATACCATTTACGATCTATGTTAATTTTTAAAAGAATTTATGGATGCCAAAAACATTCGTAAAATAAAAAATGGTTGTCTTCTATAAGAAATTGGTACTTTCTCACGAGAAAAATCCTTTGTACATGAATTACAAATATCCCGCATTTTAAATTTTTGGAGTTGGAAACCCTGTGTATGTATATCACTCAGAGAAACAGATTTGAATTCTTGTGTGAGAAGAAAATAGTATTTAATATTCTATGTATATTGTTATGGTTTGTTGGGAACATGGGGTACGGCTATTCCTCAAAGATATTACTCTCTGGGGAAACAAAATTTCTGGAGTTGGAAACCCTATGTACCTATATGTATATCTGTCAGAGAAACCGATTTTAATTGTTGCATGAGAATGAAGTAGTATTTAATATTCTATATTGTTATGGTTTGTTGGAAACATGGAGTATGGCTATTTTTTAAGGAAATTTTAGTCAGTATCTGTTAGAGAGTATCTGTAACAAATTATTCAGCAAAAGTTTTCAAGGAATTTATGCAATTTAATACAATAGTCACTTGCTCGACCTCAGTAGATCCAAGGAGGCAATTTTATCCAAACTATTCTCATTTTTATAGCTCATGACTGAAAACATGACATATGAAACATGATATATGGTATATTGCTATTATTTTCATTTATTGTAGTACTGATAAGTATCCGAATAGAGAATAAAGAAGATCAAGAACTGGTTAAATCCGTGAAACTAATCTTTTTTATTTTGCAATATTTTTGTTCTCAATATTTTGGATAAATATGAAATTTTGTTCGTAGGGAGAAACCCTTCTCAGCTCTGAAAACCCCTTTTCATTCTCATTTACTTGAAAGTAAAGCCAATGCCGAACCAATGTTTGTTTTTCCAAATCTACACAATTAAAAAGATGAAACTTTCTATTCAGGAACACTTAAATGCATGAACTGGATTCCTTTTTTGCTTTTATTGTTCTCTCTCCAATTGTTAAAAAAAAAAAAGCGACAGAATACATCTACATTTTTATTGTTATACTCTGTGGATGGAACATGCTAAAGTTTCGTCAGCAATCAGGAAGTCTTGAAGGCTGGTTTGCTTTCTTACCATAGTTCTAGACAAGAACAGTACGGTCACATAAAAAATCGATGTAGGTCCTCTAATTTCTTGCTCTTCCATTGATAGTCAACAATCTGTCTCCCAGACAGTATTTTCAGGAAAATATCTTTTCAAAAGTAGGTTTTCTTTTAAAATAGGATTTTTATCGTTTTATGTATATCATTTTAATATAAATTTTGCATTAAATAAATATATAAAATGTTGTTGAAAAAATTAGTAAGTTTCCTTTGCATGTATATTGAAAATTTTCAAGTCGGGCTTTTGTGTAATAAAACTTATACTTAAAAAATTGTAATTATAAATACCAACTAGTTATAAATAAAACATTATAAATACTTTATGATGTTCTCTGTACAATATTATGTAATTAAAAACATAAAGTAGAGAAGAACTGCTACTACTTAGTTAATTTTAAAATAAAATTAAGCTCTAAATTTAATTACATAATTTTAAATGATTTTAAAGTTGAAGTTAATAACAAACAAACAACATTTGAAAGTTTCATTTGGGAGGTAACTCACTCTCAAGGCTGTGTTGACAATAAATAATGATGAGTTAAAACAAATATATTTTCGTTACTTAATTTAATGTATTCCATTCTTTGACTTAGTTAACATTATTTATAATTAAAAAAATAAATAAATACTTAATTAGGTCAAAGACAAAAACTAATAGTTTTCTAATAAACCACTTTAACATTCAATTTGTAAATATAAATATGAGAGAATCAGCAAACGAAATAAAATCATTAAATGCTTTTGTGAATAATTTAAGAAATATGATATGTATGTAAGTAGTGACATATGGTAGTTTGAATGTAAATAAATGAACAAAAAAAAGATAAACAAAAATACTCATATAAACTAGCCGAAAAATTAAGATTTTTGGTAAAAGAATAAGCGGAAAACTTGGCCTTGCCCCTCCAAGGGCTGTTGTGCCAATAAAAGAAAAAAGAAAGTTAAAAAAAATTAATTTCATCAAAAAAACAAAAGTATCAAAAATATTAAAATCATAAAAGTTTACTAAACATAAACATAAAAAAAGTATTTATATTAAAAAGAAAATGAAAATTATATGAGATATTGTTTAACAGTTTTCATATTATTTATTAGTGGGAATCTGTTAAATAATGCTGTAAATGACAATATATTACAATTAAATATTGTATAAAATAATTAAATAACACTAGAAAAATATTTAATTTTTTGAGTTTTTCTTTTTTAATGAAAAATCTTTATATGTTTTAAGTTTGTGTGATTAGTTTTAATTTAGAAATATATGAAAATTACTTACTTAAGGTGTGAAAAAACATAACTACCATATGTACATATTAAGCTGAAATCTTTTAAACATTTGATTTTAAATAACTCATAAATACGAGTATCGATGTTCATAGTTTGAAATATAAAAACAAACAAGAATTGGTTTAAAAAATACTTATTGCTATCTGATTAAATTTGCGAGTACTTTTGTTAATTATACAATAGTTAAGCAGTTCCTTTTCCACTTATAATCACTTGAATTTTTTTAGATTTTCCAGCAAATATGAGTATATGCAAAATTATTAGAAACAAATATTTATTTTTTAAATATGTAATCAACTCAAAAACGCACAATTCATTAGATAAAATTTGTAAATTTTTTTTTTACTTATAATTCTTTTGGAAGCTAAAAATTTCTAGTATTAGTTTCGTTAACCTGTGTTTTCTTTTTATAAGGGGATTTTCTTTCCAAACTTTTTTTGGGGTGAGTTTTAATCCCGATGCACAACCGTTGATTAATAGTCAACGAAAATCTGGCACACACATTATTTCGCTGTCTGGTATACCTACGAGTATGTCAAATAACTACGAGGAGAATACGAGGATACGATAAAGACGAAAAGAGCAAGCATAGAATATTGACTAACTTGTTTGTGGGTCGATCGTAAAATTTACCTTACGTCCTTAACTCTCCAAGCAAATACCCAGTGATTTTTCCTTTTCAAATTTCAAATCTAAACTAAACTCCTTAGGTTCAGAAGAATTTGTTGCCGGAAACAAGTTTGTGAAAATATTTTTATTTTATTCTAGGATCCCTCAAATACAAATTATCAATTAAGATCATCAGATATTAATGTTTATTTGCATGTTTTTTTTTTCTTCTTTTATCTTTTAACTTACAAAACATGTACATATATCTAAAATTTGTAAAAATCAGCATATGTGTTCTATTGTATTATCGTTATAATTGAATATTAAATTGTAGTTATAAATATGTGTGTTTATTAAAAATGTTTGAAAAAAATTCCCTTTCTGGCAAGCACCCGCCCATATTAAAGAGTTATTAATTATAAAATATATATATTGAAGTGAAAATTGTATACATAAATAAAAAACACATAAATAACGCTAACATTAGGATTAATAACGAAATAAACATGCAAGAAATAAATTAAAATAAAAAAAATAAATACTTAAAGTTAAAATATAAATATATCAAATAGATATTATCATTATTAAAAGTGAAAAATTTATAAGCACTTACCATGTGATTTGAAAAACTAACTTTAGGTTTGTTCAATTCCCATTTAAATTAAAACTATTATTTAATTTAAAGCACTTTTCTTTTAGCTGCGCCAAATTTCTTAACAACAGGTAATTTACTTATTAGTACAAGCATACATTTTTTTTTATAATTATTAAAATTTTTTCAAGTTTACTTCTTTAGAATCGGTTTTTATATTTACGACGGGGTTAAAGATGATCGTCGCAGCGAAAGTTGTCACGGAAATGATGGGCAGCGCCCTCTTTCAAATCGAATATGAAAAAAATTAGGATATACATTAATTTTTTTAATTTTTTTTTAATTGATAGATTCAACACGCAGGTTGTACTTCTATGAATGCAGAGAATTGTGCTGAATGGAAGGATGTGTATACACCTAAATGATGGGCAGCGCCGTCTATCAAAATTGGCTAATGAAAAATTATGTATATACACATATGCATCCTTATTTTTTTCATACTCGATTGATATAAGACGCATCCCATCTGTTTCTTGCCCATTTTGACATTTCAGATAAAAATCGTTATAAATTTAAACGCAAAATGCTCTAAAGAAGTAAACTTCTACCTATATACTGCGCGTATAAAATTTTTTTTTTCTAATATTTCATTAACTGCACAATTTTATAATTATTTCTTGCTCTGATTTTTCTCTTCACGAATATTTTTTAGTATTTTAATTAAACTGTTTTTCACTTTTCCTTGACTTGCACATTTTTCTTTTTGCACGTATTAGTTTTATTATCTCCTTTCCTTTCTCAGCACATTTATCATTACTTTTTTTAAAAATATTTTCGTGGGATTTTTCAGTATTTATTAGATTTTTATTTACTCGTTTACATACTGCACTAACTCTTTCAATGCACTTTAACAATTCTTCTAGTTATAATTTAAATATCTTTCTTTTCTATCTCATTAATATTTTGAATGCCTATCCTCTCTTATTTATCAATTAATTATTCCGCACAATTCATTTAATTTACTGCACAATTTTATATTTACGTTTTACTCAATAATTTTTATTTATTTGAATTGTATCTGCTCAATTTGAAAATCATTATTCCAACACTGGTACTTCATAATAATATTCTTCAATCGCAACTATTCCATAATATTTACACTACAAATGTTTCGCATAAAAAATTAAAGAAAACTTAGAAACAAAAATCATAAAAATAATAATTGACTGAAATTAATTAATCTTATAATTAAATAACAAATGAGACGTTTAGCGAAAAAATATCATTGAAGTAAAAAATTGATTTATAATTCTAGAAAAAGGAATAAAACAAAAAATTACATAACAAAAAAAAAAAAATTACATGTACTTCTGAATGTTTTTGAAATAAATTTTCACTTCGACAGAACTATTTAATCAAATAATTATTTAGAAATGAAATTAAATAGAAATGAAAAATCAAACACTTAAAGTACACAAAATGGTTTATAATCTTGACAGAAACCAAAAGCAGAAGGCAAGATAGAAATATTGAAAATTTCATTGGAAACGAATATGATACAAAAATCTAAAAATTATAATCAAGAGCTAAACTAAAAGTAAAATAAATAAAAATGTTGAAATTATAAAAAGTGTAGTATTATTTTAAATTTAAAATAATTCTGAGTTATAAGGCATTTAATTACTCCAATTGGGGGATTCAGTTTCTAGTGGTATCCTGTAACAAACTGAACGTTTTCAACACATTTACCCAAAAACAGCAGTGTTCGAAATAGAACACTACACAGATAAGTGCAAAATGCACTAAGGAATCACAGCGAGAACCTAGTCGTGGCGATTAAATGTTTGAAAAGTTTTACAATTTCCTAATTGCTGCTTAACAAAAATAAAGGAACTTCAGAGTAAGTATGTCTGCTTCCATTGAAAAGCTGTCCATAGTAGGGACATCATAACTACAATTAATTTTTCAAATTATTAGGAAAGTTGATTAACTAGCTTCTAACTAAGCAAGATAGAATGGTGGTGCATTACGAGGGTAGATCAATAAGTACCCATGTGTGAAATCAGGTGGCGTTGCTGAGGGAAGTTGGCATTACCGTTGACTACTGCCATCTGTCAGTTAGTTTTTAGGTTAGTTTTTATTTGGCAGCCATTAGTATCAGACGTGTTTGGTGTTTCGCGATAAAATGGAAAAAGAACAATATCGAAACGTTATTCGCTTTTTATTTTTGGATGGAAAATGGGGACCCTTCAACAACTATGACAATCGTAAGATATTGGTTCAACGAATTTAAACGTGGTCGTACATCTGTTTTTGATGAGGAGCGACCAGGCCGCCCGGCAGACGTGGTTACCGAGGAAATCGTTGAAAAGGTCCACGACATGATTCTCGCTGATCGCCAAATGAAAGTGCGCGAAGTAGCAAAGGCTGTAGGAGTGTCGTATGGAACGGTAATTAATATTTTACATGATAGGTTAAGCATGAGAAAGGTGTCGGCCCGATGGATGCCCGGCCAAATTGCATGAATTGAACTACAAATTGCTGCCGCACCTACCGTTCTCGCCCCGATTTGGCTCCCTTCTTTCTGTTCCCCAACATGAATACGTGATTTGGGGGGAAAAAATGCAGCTCAAACGAGGAGGTTATCGTCGAGACAGAAGCGTATTTTGAAGAGTTTAACAAATCGTGACAAATTATGAGGTTGGAGGAGTTAAAGAAATGAAAGAATCTTTAGGAAAAGTACAATAGTACTAAAGGAGATTATGTTGAAAAATAGGAAAAAAAAATTTGAGAAAAACTTGCCTCTTCATTCCTAACACGGCTACTTATTGATCTACCCTCGTACATCTTATTAATTGTAGTACCTACACAATATTTTCAAATAAATGGAGTAAATAAGTAGTTTTCTCCTTTTCATTCAGATTTCCAAAAAGTTATGGTATGCTTTTGTACTTGCTAGACAAGTTGAAAGTATGTACCTTTGAGGGTTAAGGGAATATTGTTGTTGCTTTCCCATACAAAAACCACTCTCACTCTATCCCTCTTTAAATGCAATAAAATTAGCTTGCTTAGTTACAAATACATATCATTTCCATTTTGTTTCAATATTATTAATTACTCTTTGTCACTTTCACTTTATAAATTTTTACATATTTTTCGTACAAAAAAAAGGATTCAAAAACAATAAATTTGTATGCTTCTACCTTAGGATATTATGAAGTTTACTTTTGGAGCGATTTAAGGTCGCTGAACACAACGGATGCACACGATTGAATGAAAACCCGAAGAATTAATGGAGAGGACACTTTGTTTTTCATTAAAATTTCAAATTAATTTGTTTAATTGAATTTACTTATTCTTCACAACAAATAAACTACATTACTTTTTGCACAGACACTATTGGTAGTTTGATACTTTATATAAATTTTAAAATTAGAAACTATTCATTATTTTCTACCGCGCCGTAAATTTAAAACGAAAACTAAAAAAAAGAGACAAACGGTTTTTTTCCCATGTCTAAAATATGAGAGCGCACTCAATTTCCAGCACCAACCGAAATCACAAAGTAGAGGTAGATTATTTGATTTATTTTATTAAATTAGCATAATAAATGAACTGCATTTTTTGATAACAAATACAATAAATATTTATAAGCTTTTATAAATGTTTTGTTTTCAATGAAAATAATTCCCTTTTAAATACAGATTGGTAGATACTTATATTCCAGTAATTTCCGCATGGATTTCGCTTTCACAGTGAAAACGTTGTTGTTGCTTTCCCATGAAAAAATTAAGTGAGCAGGAGTGCTCTCAATTGTCAACACCAGCCGACGTAGTAGAGTAAAATGTGTTTCTGAGTTTTTTTTGGTAGCTTTAATTTAAAATTGCATTGCTTTTCGGACACTCACTCAATAGTTTCAAATTCATTTAAGATAAATATTTGAATATTTGAATGAATAACGTTTTTACTGGTCGTTGCGCAATTTTCTTACAAACTAAGTTACTTCCTGCGCAAAATGTCTTTTTTTCTTTGTCATCACATTCTTTCTTTACGTGTCTGGCTAAAATACGGGGTTTGCAATGCATCTAGATGTGTATATTTGTAGAGCTGTAATCATTATATTGGTAGCTGAATTCATTCCAATCAAGCATAAAATTCAAAACCACGTTATTCGTTCTACTCACCCCTCTAGCTCCTACTGGATAAACTAAGCGGATATTGTGAATAGCGGAAGGCAAATGCAAGAAGAAGAGAATAAAAGCAACTAGTTAGTAAGAAAGATTGACAACGAGTAAATAGTAGCGAAAAAAAACCGTCATCGTTGCTAAACGGAAAGAAATCTTTTAAATATTGTTTAAAAATTAAAACAATTTACGAAAAAATAGTGAAATGTGTAATTTAAAAACTTCACTAACCATTAATAGTGTCCGAAGTAAGAAATATAGTTTAGTTTAATGGTAAAAAATCTATTTAAAATTTCAAAAAGAACTGCAATACTATTTGTGGTGTGAAAAAATGAGAGTGTTCTCATTTCTGTTTTTTTTTTAATATGAAATAGCAAAAACAAATTTTCACTTCCTTCTCAAATGGAAATACGCAACGAAGTCGGTGCAGTGCAACTTTAGCAAATGAAAAAATATGAACGGATGCGGTGTATACGAGTATAAGTGATTGTTTTTTAGTAATTATTTTAATTTATAAAAGCTTTTTAAGCACTAAATATGTCTGCGAAAAATGTCATGCAGTTTATTTAATGTGAAAATCAATAAGAAAATTTAATGTGAAATTTATGTGAAAAAAAGCCGTTGGCTTCTTTACTAAATCGGCAGGAGTTAGTTATAGAGTGCGAACGAAATTAATTTTCTGCATCAGAAAATTTAAAAAATAGTGGTAATTGAAATTTATTAAATATTCTTTAATATTTGTTCAGAAAAAAAAAGTTGTAAGGAGTTGTTTAAAGTGCAATAAATTTTTAAAAATGTTTTTAAAAAAAAATGAAGCTGTAAAATTTGAATTGAAATAAAGTGAAAATGTTGTTGTTTTCTTATATCAACGTACGAGAACGTCATTGTGAGTACAATTAAAGAAAAGAGAGAGAGAGCGTGGTTTTCCGTTTGTTTTTGAATCGGAAAGCAGCAACAATTTCATCGTTTCCTCTGCTCAGAAAAAATGTGGAGAAAAATAATATTAACGTGTAGCTTTCAAGGGTTATCTACGCCACTGCCCATAGCAACAGAGTCCGTTGTAGGTATAAAGCGAGCCAATGTCAACCAATCTTATATTAGAGCCTTCGAGTTATAACAGAATTAATTCCAATATGTCAAAGCTAATATAATTATTTTGAAAAAGACATTTCTTTCAACGAGAATAAGGTAAGAGAGCGAGAAACTGAAGCGTTCACCATTGGTAAGTCCATATAGAAAAATATTTATTTTTAAGTTAAACTCCAATTTTAATAACAAAATCAACTTGATTTTAAATATAAATTTTTATTCAAGTAAAATTCTATTGGCCAAAATCTTTATGAGGTTCGCTGATATTCCTTAATAACAAATGATTAGAAAATTTTGTACAAAATTTTTCACACATAAATTTATAAAAATGGCTTAAATTATTAATATATTTAGTATTAGTTTGTGTATAAGACATCACCGCAAAACATAAAATGCATTGAACATAGGAAATATTTTTATACTTTAATTACATATTTTTAAAGATACAGTACAACCGAGATGAAAATAGGTCAAACTCAAGTTTTTGCCAGCAAAATGCTTTATAATCGGTCATTTATTATTTAGATATTGAACAAAATACGTATCTGAGCATAACGAGCTTTCGTTTATTACCTTGATATTAAGTGTAGTAGACATTTTATAACAATTTTAGAGCATGTAAGGTGATTTGTGATGGACAAGGCTATCATGTTAATATACAATAATCAGCAGGTAATTTGTGGATAAATCAAATTAGGCTCTAAATATTGAAATCATTCCAAAAAGGAATTGTATCATTAGCTACATTCATGCCCTCGGAAATTTAGGAGCAACTTAAGGTAATACTAAGAACACAATTGTTTGTCCACTAAAAGACTTAAACTTTCAAAAAGTACATAATTGGAACTGAACTTTATTTATACCAAATATAAAGTATTAGTTAGATTTTATTTGGCGAAAAGGGAAGAGACTTTTGAATGCACTCCTGCAATTTCCGCACAGATCTACAAGTTTCTGGAATTCACCATTTCGTATTTTAAACTGTAGGTTTTTTGAATTTTATATGAAAAATTCAATGGGTAATCAAAATCTTAAACGGGATATTTTCTAACTCCTTAATATCATTTAATTTTAAGAGTATCATTTACAATTCGGAACTTGCATCCACAGATCCAACTGCAATACACAATTTCTTGCAAAAGGAGGGACTAGAAAGTTTAACTTTCAAGTGGCTTACAAAAATCCCTTTTACTCTGCTGTAAGGCAAACACAGCTTGTACCTGCTGGCGTTTTACTTATTAATTTATGTTTAGCTCTTCCTTTCTCTGACCATGTTCTTAACCTTCAAATTGAGTTATGTTGCGACACTAATTGATCCTTGTAAATTTGGTCTAAGCTCTATATTTTCGTAGTTGGTTACCCTGTTCAATAGATGTTAGAACCAAGATTAATTAATTAATCAAGATCCCACTGCATATGTATATTTATTAATTAACTAGTTCATAAATGAGCAAATGTAAATGTAAGTAAGCAAATGTAAAATTGATCATATTCAAATAGAAACAAAATTTCGCAGAAATCACTAAATTACTGAATGGCTTAAATTAATAATAGAACAAAAGTTACATTCGTTTATCTACAACAACAATACAAAATATACAAATTAACAAAAACATTTTACCTGAAGCTTTCAGCAAAAAAAAAAAAACTATAATAAGTAAACAAATGATTACAAATAAACACATAAAACAATAATAAGTAACAAAAGTATTTTATACAATTAAAATAAATAATAAGTAAGTAGTTTCTTTATAAAAATACATACTATAGATTTTTAGGAATGTCTAAAAAGTCTAAAATCACATAAATTCACTAAAGTTTCTGATAGTTAATTATTTTTATTTTCCATTTGTTTAAAGAAAAACAGAAAAAAAAAACATTTTCATTTCCAGTAAAATTGGAACTAAAGCATATTATTATCTACGAACTCCTTGATATTCACCATTATTGGTTGAACGGCCTTTACCAGGGAAACCACGTGCGTAGGGCGGTTTGGCGTTGGTGGTTACATAATAATTGCCACGTGCTCTAAAAATTAAAATTTAATTACATTGAAATTTTTTATTACAATAGAAATCGATTGTTTCTATACTTAATTGAACAATGTTCGCCCATTAATACATAATCCGAGTCCTTCGGCTCACACCATCCAATTAAATAGGTGAATAAATTCGGGCAGGGTCCCGCATAGAAACCTTGTTGGGTTGTTATCGACTCGATGAAATATGGCGTCACTTTTGTGTGATCACAAGCGAGTGTTTCTATATAAAGAAATTGAGAGATGTAAGTTAAGTGAAATAATAAAAAAGTTGGCCTAAAATATTTATTAAAATGATTAATGATTTCTGTAGAAGTTGATCAATTTTCTTGCTCTTATTTGCAAAAAGATCAGTTTGAATAAATGAACTATTGTATAGTAGAGTTACCACAATAGGCTACAGTTTCGAATGTCTACCATTTACCTAAGCATGCCACAGCATAAAAAGCACTCCGTTATAACTTACGAAACAACGTCGATGACCCCACACACGCTGGCTGTCGGGTCCCTCCATTGACATAGAAATCTGCATGACCACTCGAATGCCACTGACCTAAGATTCCAGCGCCCGTATGCACGACATCAACGAAAATCGCATCACTGGAATCCAAATCTCGTGAATTATTTGCGCCGGCATAAAAGAATATCGTTGGATCCAAAGCGGTAATACGACCCAGCTTACCCTCTTCGGGTGTTATGTAATTAGCAACCAAACCGGCGATATGTGCACCCACACTGTAGCCAACAAAGTGTAAATCATTAGGCTGCACACCGCGTGGATGGCGTGCCAAATATTTAACCAGCTGTGAAATACACAAACTACCAAAACGTGGTGCCCAATCCATTTGACTTAAGCAGGGTTCCTTCACCGCTGTGCTATAATCTACAATGATAATATTATAATCACCCACACTAAAATAAGCCTCACGTATATCGGGACTGGGACTATTATCGCGTCCGCCTCCAAAGCCGTGTATAATAATTTTCGTTGCATGGCGTGGATTGAAGTGCGTATAGTAGAGTGCATTATCATCAAGCACATCTATGAATTCGGGCGTTTCCTGCGTTCGACGCGTATACAAATAGAATTGTATTTTCGGATGTGGACAACGATAGGGTTTCTCCAGACATGATTCCGTTACGTAGACTTGATTGGCGGTGTCGTTGTTTTTCTTTTGCGCAACTGTAATGAAAACAGAAAATAATTTGAAATTAGTTTGAAAATACCTTTAATTATATACATAGTACGTGTCTATGTATGTATGTATGTGAGTATATATATGAATTATAGTAATTAAGGCTACAAAAGTGAATGTGTGAAATTTATATAAAAGCAAATATCCGGTTCTCGTTTTTTACATAATCATGTCTACAATACTTGTCCAATTACATATTTATAATAGCGTATATGTGATGGCTGTAGTGAACAACAAACAAACTAACGATTTCTATGATATGACAACGAAATCACATTAATTTTCAACTACTAAGTGACAAGTTAGTGTGCTCCTCAAGTGGCGCCACATTGCTACGCATACCAAGGAAAATTCACAAATTGTTTGCCAAACACAATCCACCAGACTTTAGCATCAACAACAGCGAAAGTAAAAGTACCGGAAGTGTATTTGACTCCTTTGTTAAATTATAGCAGTATGGCAACTTTGCTATATGCTAAGCCGGTAAGGCATGCTGAATGCAGCGGTAATGTCTTTTTGCTGCAATTTCCCTGTACTCGTACTGTTAGAGTGCGATAGTGTGATAGTTTATTTTCTTTAGTGAATAGTTTTGATTTTGTTTTGATTTTTAGTGAATAGTTTTGATTTTATTCCTGAATATTGCAAGTGCACGAACCGGTTATTTTAATTAAGGATGAAGCTTGCAAATATAAATTTTCACTTGTGAAACTAATTAACTGAACTGAATTTATATTACTATATTATTTCTAATACCAAAAATTTTAAAAATTTAATTAAACATAAACTCGAAATTAAAGAAGAATTATAAAAAGAAAAGATGAAATTGATTACACATTGTGAAGTTGAATCTAGATCTAGCCAGCATCGCACAATCCCTGGCTTCGCGAACAGAAGGAGACGCCTGATGGGTAGTGAAATCTTAGAGATGAGTTGCACTCACTTTAATCCCCTACCTGATCTTTCTTAAAAAGATTAATTGGAGTGTAAATTCGTCTTTCCCTTTCCCTTTACTATCCTCTTTTCTCGTATTTTCTCATTTTCCTCTATTTGAGCAAAGAGAAATGGTCCAAAGGATTGATTACTATGGAAGGTCTACATCCTCCTGCCCAACCTCCAAACATAATCTAATCTAAATATGTATTGACCGTGAGAATGAAGCTTGGAAATTTTTTTTAGCTATCACTAGAGAATCTCATATTGCAAAGGTTCAGGGTCAAGGTCAAGGAATTTCCATAAGCCCGTTCTAATAGACAGATCCAAATATCGAACGACGCCAATCCAGCATCATTGAAGGTTACATTACAAATCGAAGTGGCAATTACATTCATCAGCAATAATCGATACTTAAATAAAAATAATCGTTCGGGACTCTTCCCTTAATCAATTAAACTTCTAGAACTAATCAACTTTGTTCCAATGAACAGATATAGGTGGACAGCTCGAAAGCACTTGATGTTAGAAAGTGTGTCCGTTCATCACAAAAAGAAACTACTCTATAATATTTTCTCAGTGAGATCAGTTAATTAGTTGCGAGACCCTCCATGGGCTGCTGTGCCATCAAAAGAAAAAGAAACAGATCAGTTAGCCACCTCCTTGGTAGCGGGCTAGACTCTCAGCTATCAAAGTTATGCCTGTGCCCCGGGATGGAAGCAAGGAATGTTGTATATAAATAATCCTACCTTTCAAATCCATATAAGTAAAAGTTTCAATAAACCCCATTTGAATTACGCTTGGCGTAGTAGCCGATATAATTATATAGAAAATACACCATAGGAGGAAGGTTATCGATGAGACTTAAAATTTAGCATTAAGAGTAATTTGAGGTTTCTGATCATCTTTATTCTAATATGAATAAATGAACTATTGTACATAAGTTATGAATTTATAAATTTAAGTTAGAGCAAAATAAGCAGTCTAGTGCAAAAGAGTTTCGAATGAAAACGATTTATTGCGACTCTTTATTCCAGCTTAAAAACATTCTAACTATCATCGTTTTTATGAAAATACATCATAGCAAATAAGTTGAATATATTCGTTAATAAATTAAACTATTTATGGTAGTATATAATTAACGACTTATTTAATTTTATCAACGATACATAATAACTGAAATATGTAACACTTACTCAATTTAGCGTACTTTGCCATATTAATACTAATAATAATGATGATGCATCCACACAATACCATTAAGCTAACTCATCATACGACTACTACACGCTATTATCGGAGATTTATTTCTAGGAAGGAAGCTATACTCGCTAACGCTAACGAATAAACGTGATGAGCCTGTTTATGTTCATATTAAAGTTAGCACACACAAAAATGCACAATACTCGAAATGCAAGCGAGACGCGTATCACCAGCACGTTCAACAAACAAACTACTTTCTGCTGTCCACCTACAGTTAGTTACTGGTTAAAAACGACAGCGGGTTTTTCTTCCCCACAACCAAAGCCGAACGCGTTGTTCCGTTTGAGAAATTGGCACATTGCCCATTCCAACTACTTGCAGTTACAACTTCTTCACATTTCATTTCATTTATTTCATTTCTGCTCATTCATTTGTTACATTTTTTATTATTTTTTGCTGTAGCTGCAAAAATTGCAACATACTTTATTTTGAATTTACATTTTGTGGTTTTTTTTGTTTTGTTTTCTGTATGTTCACTGCTAGATGCGATCATCATACGTGCATATGTTGTAACGAGTAACCGGTATATATTTTTGCGTTTCATAGTTGAACGCATTTGTTTATATTTTTACATGTCGTACATACTGTGTGGTGTTATGAACAAATATCTAACGAAAGTCAATGTTGTTTACTATCTGCCAGTATGTTGTTACTTTTGTTGGTTTTCTTTTTCGCTTCAATTTTGTTAACGTTTCTTATTAGTTATGTCTTTTCATATTGGTTTACAGATACTCGTATTTTTGAATATGTGCGCCTCATAGTTACTATTTGTGAAAACAGAAATATAGTAGTTAGTGACTTGCAAATCAAATTTTTACCCATAGAAATGCACATATTGAATGATAGCATCTTTGGCTATCTCAGGGGTAGCGCTCAACTCGTACATATGTATAGTTTAACATTTACTTTTGGGTTATATGAGTTTAAATTTTTAACCATGTAACTGATACTACCGTCACTTGTTTTGTTCGTTTATTTTACTTTTAGCAAATTCATAAAATTTACTACAATGTAAGTTTTGCGGAATTTTATAATAAAAAAAGCAATTACCGGTTTCACAGTTTCAGTTAAAGTATCACTACATCACATATAAACTTTGTACTTCTGGAGCATGTGCAGAATTAACCCAAAGAGGACTTCAAACTTAAAAACAAATTTCGCTATTTCAAAGGCCGTGACTTATAAAATCAGTTCCTTCATGGGGCTAATTATACAACAGACATTGGTGAAATAAATTTTTTTTTTTTTGTCTTTTTTTTTTAGAAATATCGCAAATTAAAATTACTAAATATTAAAAAAATACTTTTGTATTCGTTAACCCTAAAGTCGCTAAGTTGAGTCAGATCAGTTGTCTCCATAGTCTTTACTTTTTATAAGGAATTCTTTTCCTACATTACTTTTCTTACTTTTCTCATTCCAGTAGGTCATAGTCAATAATGAGGCAGGGAGATTACGGTTCCACGAATGCCAATATTTGAAGGTGGAAATAACTTTTCTAATGAGTTTTCGAGTTAGTAATAGTTTGGAAAAAGAATTCTGGTTTATTTCCAGAAGATTTTACGTTGGATGCTTCAATTTGACGCTAAAAGTAGCATATTTGGACCGAAATAAGTTAAAAAATATTAAGTAGTAATTTTAGATTTTCGTTTTAGTTTTCGATTTATGTATGAGTAATTTTGGTAAAATTTCCGCCCAGAAAAATAACTCATAACTAAAACAAAATATGACGATAATCGAAAAGTACCACACAATCTACGTAAAAATGGTTCGAGATCATTTCGTTTCAGAAGAGATTCACATACGGAAATTCGGTTAGTAAGATTTTTTCACTCAGATTATGTGGCACCCAAATATCCAGTTTTCTGGAATAGCCAGCCTTTTTTAAATGGTATAAAATGGTTTGGTAAACAATGCCAAGATCCGTAGCGATGTCGCAACTACCTAAGTGTCGGTCTTCCTCCACCTTTTCATGAATTCCACTTTTTCGATGCATGGTCGACCAGATTTAGGTGCGTCTTTTACATCATCCAACTATCCTTTCCGATGAAGTACCTTCTTCATAATGTGCACAAATTTTTCTGTGAGCCTTCCCGGCTGTATAGTGCTATTCGAAGAAATAAAGTAAAATGTAACGTTTTTTTCCAATTTTGCACTCATTTTAGTGACGTTAAAATAGTTGAATAATGAAGAAATATCAATTTTTATAATTCTCAGAGATGTCAACTACCTTTAGCAACAAAGAGTTGCCAGATCGGACCAGTACTTACAGAGTTATCGCATTTTAAACTTTGATATTTCACTTTTCTGAACTTTCTCTTTGGCCTACCTTATATTTTCAATTTATTTCGGTCCACATATGATATTTCCACCTTTATATCTTGACGACCAAGGAACAGTAATCTTGTCAAGAAGGCTTATTGTAAATACTCCAAAAATTATGGGAGCAGGGCTACGCTGGTCTATGGTGTAAGGCTAATGAAATTCGAAAATTTTTTAATAAATAACTTTTCCTAAGATACCAAAGATATTTAAAATTAATAGTAAACAATTTTCATTCTTTGATATATCCAATTTTAACTAACCGAAATCTAGAAAAGCTGCAAAAAAAAGACCATAGATATGAGATTACTGAGTCAAAATTAATTCTGAAACACTTCTTGGAACCCCTATCAATCTTTTACCTGTTACACAGTGTAATAAATCTAGTTAATCAACTCAAAATCATTTTGGCCCTTATATCATACAATTGCGAAAACAATTAACTGATATTAATAAAGCCTAATAATTTTTCCATCTTAGACAACTATGAGAGAGTATTTCCTTCGATTTCCTCGAGGATCTCACATCCCATAATAAAAGTAACTATTTTGCTCTCATGCCAATTGCTCTAACAATAAATCTGAAACGAGAGAAGATAGGACAGCTTAAAGACTTTCTTATTTGATGTTGCAAAACGATCTTCAGATTCAATTTCAGCGACCATAAAGTACTCTAAAATACTTGTAACAACTCTAGTCCGATTTTTGTTGTTGGACAGTGTATCTTCTCTTAAATTCTTACTTATCTAATGAATCCAATAATCCAATAAAAGAAAGCCAACAAATTTAAAGGGACTCAAAAAGATCAAATTATTCCAACTGAATCACAAAGCAATTTAAACTGCCAACAACCCTCTCATTCCGGTGACGACTGTCTACTTTATATTCGCTTCACCTGCCTCTTTTTCTTCGCATGAACTAAAATTTTATCCACCACTTTATGTATCTACCTACTTCGAACTATTTAATTTGAAATTAACTGTTTTATTCAACAGAAAATGTTTTATAAAATGTGCACAACAATAATATTTGTAAAAAATTCCTCAAATTTCTCACTCTAATAATTTCTTCTTGCTTATTTTGTTTGTCTGTTTGTTTGTCTTTAAAATAAAATCAATACGCTTGATCAATTTTTTCAGCTTAGGCTTACTGTAGATTTATCACAATCTAAATGAATTGTCGTCACAATTAGTATTATTTAATACCGTTAGGTTTGAATAACCATTAACGGTAACTACTATACAATATACCATATACTTTAAGTAACTCCAAAATGATTAAAAAAAAACCTATCTACCTGCAATGAGTTAAGTATCGCAATATTTTAGTGATTCAAAGAAGCAAACTCAAGTCAGGCTCTTGAGTTTGCTTATATTAATGCTATCTATGGGTATTTTTATGCTTCGTTTCATTTCAATTCAGCTCATTTGTAATATTATTGTGGCAGGTATACCTAACGTGTCCAACTTGTTCAGAGCTAAAGTTTAAAATCAGTACAAAAGCAGTACAAATATTACATATATAAGAACACATAAATGTTGCAATGCTACCAATTTGTCCCAAAAGTATAGGTTATTTTTTAATATATTGTATATTTTTTGCATAGGAAAGTGGAAACCTTTCTTAATATATTGTAAAAGTCAATTCTTTTCTAATCCAACTATACTTCACATCTTATAAACATGTTAATGTTTGGACTTGCAACTGAGTTTGTTTTAACTCTCCTTGTTTTATTTACCGTAGAAAATACATGCTCAACTAGAGTTCATGAGGCCGGTAAATAAAATAAATCATTTTTAAAAATTAGTTTGGAGTATTACTACTTATTAGTATCAATAGTAGACAGTACATTTGGTTGTACTTAGCAATACGCAGTAATATAGCCCAAAAAACAGTACTGTACTGCTGAAAACAGTATGATTGGTCACATCATTCTGTTTTCAGCACTAGGTATGTAATGCATAAGTATGTCTTTCTTATATAATCAGCAATTTCTTATAATTGGATATCTCTAAGTATCGAATATTACATATATCATCATTGCATCAATTTCTTGACATCTGATTACCAAATAATAAATAAATACATACAAGTACTTCGATTATAAAGTGTGTGTAGAAATTTTGTTAGTCATTTTCGAAATATCTTGGCTAGTAATTCAGATATAGATCCGATTTTTTTAAAATTAAATATCACTAATGCAATTAATCAGGTTGTGAAGATGTTTTTATACCATATACATAGGTAGATGACCTGGTACATTATATGATATTATATATTGAGTTTTAATATTTGCTTATTTGAGTCGATACATATCCCTACCTAAGTCCACCGTAATAAATTTGCCAAATTGCGGTTCTTGCTTCTCTCTTAACTCGTCAGTATGTATTGCATCAAAAGTTTGGATAATTTTCACGAATGGACTAGGTTCCGATCGAAACAAAATTGATATTGTGGGACGCAAATTAAAATCAAATAAGTACCGGGAAATGATCATTTAAAACAACCGCTTAAAGGGAAAAATTATTTGTCGCTAAGTTGGCACCACTGTCCTCTATCCTGACGTGAAGTTTGTGAGTGATCTGTCATTTAGTTTGCTTACAGTGCTCAATTTGTCAGTCCATCTCAAGTGTGCTTTGCGATTTTTACAATGAATAAAAAGAATTTGACTAAAATTTTTGTATTGCAAATGGAATTTCGAGTGCCTAATCGCTGAAAATTTTATAGAAGGCTCACAGTGAATCGGCTTTATCCAAAAGACGTGCTTATGAGTGATATAGTGCAAGTGAAGGAAATGGTGACTGAAAATCATTCAAATCATTTAACTTTTTGAGAGATCGAAAGTGTCGTGAGACACAGTGCACGTGTCATTGTACTTGTACACAATTGTTTGGGCATGATACGCGTTGCTGTTCGACCAGTTCCGACCACCATCTCACAAGGCTATCATTGTTAACGAATTTCTGGCTAAAAACTAAACAAATATCATCGAACAATCACCGTATTCACCTGATATGACCCTTGCGCTGACATTTTTCTCTTTTCAAAACTCAAATTACAACTTTGAGGCAACTACCAGTGTTCAGTCGATAGAAGACATAAAAGAGAATTCGCGGCAGGAACTGAAGTGTGTTCGGGAAATGCGTTTGAAAAATGTTTTGATCATTAGATTATTCGTTTGCATAAGTGTGTTCATTCGGAAGGAACTCATTTTGAAGGCGATACAATACATTTGAAGGAATGATAAATATCTTGTGTTTTACTGAATAATTTCCTGTACTTATTTTTACAGAATATATAGCTTGAGTCGATCGAAACTATAGTTGACATATTTGACTGTAACCCGAAAAATCATTATCTCACAAAAAACAGTATTTTTCATTTTCTAGTTCAGCGACCTCGAATTAGTTTAGAAACCGTATTTTGGTTCATGTTACATTTTCACTGTTATCATAATCCAGTGTAATAACAACAATGCATCACATTTCCGCAAAAGCCTCAACATTACCAAATTTTTCAGTTAATTTGCGGTTTTTTTTAACAATTTCTTTTTAAAATGTTAGCACCAATAAGGGACCAACATAAATGCCTCAATTGTTGAGTGCTTTGCTGCCCGCCATTATTCTGTTGATATTATTTTGTACGCCAGTTTTGTTTACCGTTTTTGTTTACCTACAGACAACAACCAATTCAATGCAACAAATCCAACAATTCACCTAAACCATCACAAATATTTAATTACAAATAATATTTTATAAATTCATAAAATACCGACGAAGCGTATCAATAGCATGTTTTGGGTAGCTTCAATTGCATCTACTATGTACAAGTTGAACGTCACACTCGGACATTGGTTCAATAAACCAAGATCTCTTTTATAAATTGCATAATACAAAAACACAATACATACATAAAATAATAAACAAACATAAGAAAGACGAAGGAAATGGTAAAGTGGTAAAATGATGAACAAATCGTTGAGAGAGTGAGACTAGCAGACAGACGCGCAGATAAATCGACCGCTTGCTAGACATGCACACAAGCTATTCCACTCTCTAGCCTCATTTCCGGCGTCTCGATATTGAATCATAATTGTTTGTATTATTATTTTTCTTTTTACCTTTTTTGCTTTCTGTTGAATCATTTTGCACATATGGAAAATATTTAATGTATTTTTCTGGTTGTTATTCCGGCATTTTTAACTATTTTGCATATGCATGATGGATGTAGGAATTGCATTTCATAAGGAAGTTTTGGTGTTTTGTTTGTTTCTTTTATACAATATCTAAATTTGTAGAAATGGCCAAGACCGATCAACTAAGTATCTAACTATGCTAAGGTTGTTTTTCATTGTTAATAATTTTCATTGGCTTACTACAATATTATTGATGCAAAACATTTATTAATGTTAATTTAATTTTAAGCACCTACTCTCTGAAGTCTCACGATTTTGAATAACAACTAATTTTTAATTTTCGGCAATATTATACAAATTAGCATTAAGTATTGCTTGAGTAAGCGATCAAAAAGTTCAATACACAAAAAAACAATTTTATTTGCGGCTTTAAGAAATTTATAAGGTACGATTTCAGATGTTCGTTAGTGTTCCGTTTGATTCAGAAACATCTGAACATACTGTATCCTAGTAATAGCTCTTTTCTGATAAGATTACACTTAGGACAAGTTTTTCTATTTTAGGATTTAAAGAATTCTATATATGAGTGTTCTCTATCCATACTAGCCGTTTTCATCGGAATTGAAGTTGATTGCAACTTAGCAATGACTGGGGTCGAATGAAGCTTAAGGAATTCATTAGCTTCTTTGCTACCACAGATGTTCTTATGTTTGGAAAAATATTTGAGAATAATGTCAAGCCTGAAACATAAAAAGACAGGCTTTTCTCAAATTGATTGTTATCCAAAATGATAACCTGAACCAAATCGATAATCGGTCTTGGCCAAGTTCTCACTTAACCTGTCCTATCCAACAGAAATTGGGACGTACTTTTCAACGCGTACCACAATCATGGCTCGAATAAAACACCCTCGTAGCCATATCGCTTCTTCCATTCGCTCAACATAACTCAGTCAGCGTAGCCAGAGGGGAAGGATGACGGACTTGTAGAACGTTATTTTCATCCGTTGAATCTAAAGCCTTGGTAGTAGGCCTGTTCAGATAGTCCTCCTACTATGAATAAGATTGTTGTCGATTGCTGTCTTACTTCTCTTATCGCTAGTAGTTCATATCTAGTATGTTCTAATAGATCTTTTCCAACACCACAGAAGAGTTAAGATGGCAGAAAGCCAACTGACAGTATGTATTTACCAATCGAATATAGTTTTTATTCTCTTCATAACCGCAATGCGCTGGCATACTTACAATGAAAACTAACCGCATGATTCTTGTAAGATTTCTATTGACTCAGCTAGCTACCTTAGGCCTTAAGGCTTAATTATGCATATGTACCGCAACGTAACGTAGCATGACGTAAACAATCTATTGAAGATAGAACTCTACGCTGCGTTACGATTTCACTTGCACGCACTGCTCATATCACAGATCGATACGACACATTTGGCAAACTTACGATACGCTTCGTTACTTATGCATAATCAAGCCTTTAACCAGACATTTTTTTTTTAGCTCTGCCTTAGCTCTGCAGGGAAACTTTGTCAGAGAGGGAAAGCTTTTACTGAACTTCTCACTGAATTGAAACATTTTCTGATGAATCAAAAAATTATTGGTATGAACCATTATTAAAAAAATAGAGCATAAAATATTGACAAATATTTGTCAGGACTTAACTTCTTTTTTACTTTTAATGGCACAACAGCCCATGGAGGGCCTACGCCGAGCTTTTCGCTTTTCGCATCCTGTCATGTTGTGCGTGTTATATTTGTACATGAATGGAAGGGACCTACAGCTTAATGCCGAATCCAAACGGCGAAGTGAAAAGCTTTTCATAGGCAATTTTTACTCTTGTAGGTTTGCCATTGCCTGCCAAGAGGTGGTGCCGTGTAGAAAAATTATTTTTTCTACTTTTTGATTTTGCCTGTGCCGAGATTCGAACCCCGGACAATCTGCATAGCAGTCCAATGCACTACCACTACGCCACAGCGACCACATGACTTAATTAGTCATGACTTAACTATAAACATATATTTTTTTTAATTTTTTTTTAAACAGTTTTTACCAATGGAATTTCCCAATAACAACAATGTGTAACTATGCCAATAGCACAAATACCAATATAAAAATATAAATAGCTAACGATAATAACGTTGACCAATATCCAAACACATAAAAGTCAAACTTATAAAAATATTTTTCTCTGAATGTATACAAATTGAATATTTAAAAGTACGTTCGTCTTATTTGGCACATTTTGAAGTATTTTTTATGGTAAGTATTTATGGAGGCCGCTAACACATAAGTTTACAAAGACTTCTTCAATAATCATACATAGTAGTTAAAATAAATAAAATATTAATATTTTTTCTTTATTTTAAAACTAATGCAAGGTTAATTAAAACATTTGTTTCTTTTCTCTTATGTACATAATTATGCTGTAATATTTTCATATATGTATATGTATATTTTTGATTTACTCATTAATGTATCTGGTGATACTTCATTATAAATACATAAATAGTAGATATACAAACTAACTGCAGGTGAAGCTCTCCAACAAATGCAGTATTCAACACAGCTTATAAATTAAGCCTAATAGCTATTGTTATTGTTGCTGTTGTTGTGAGCTTAATCCTCTGGTACTCAAATTTTTGATTGACCTCTAAAAATTGTAATAGATAAATATCGATGTAAAAAGCAGAGACCTGTTGTCAAAAACTTTAAAAAAAATTAATTAGTGTGGATTTATGAAGTGGAGAAGTCGGGAAGAAACATCCCTATTCTTACATAGTCATAGACTGTTTTATATACCGTTGTGATCGCTGTAGCGTAGTGGTAGCAGAGTGTCCGGTGTTTGAAACTCGGCACAGGCAAAACACAAAAAAAAAAAAAAAGGAACAAACAATTTTTCTTCTTGGCGCCACACCACCTCTTGACAGGCAATGGCATACCTACAAGAGTAAAAATCGCTTATGAAAAAGCTTTTCACTTCGCACCGTTCTAAGTCGGCATAAAATTGTAGGACACTTCAATTATATTTTTCAAACATAACACACACACCATAAGTGGATGCGAAAAGCTCGGCCTTTGGCGCTACATGCGTCGACATTGATAACCTAAAAAAAAAAATGGCTGTCTATCTGTTTTTCGGTGGTCTGTGATTGTATTCCCTCTCTCATTCTCACTCCTCCTACCTTCCATCAGTCTTCCTTCCAATCGAAACAATTCATAGGGGTACACCCGGTGTTAAGGCTTATAGGCATAAGTTTAATTTTCATTAGGTTGAAGTTCATTTTTTGGCAACCCTAGCCAGCTCGATTTTCCTATCGTTAAGTTTGGCGGGGGTATTTTGTAATCTTTAGACAATTTACCGAAATTTTAAAGAAGAGCTCATTACTAATCGAGAAGCCAAAAGGTCCTACCGCAGCAATCAAACTTAGATCCGTTACCACAAGCCGCTCTTCCAATCGAGAAGGAAAATTGAGTTGGAATAGTTTTTATTTTTCTTCACTATTATTTTAAATGTCCTCGAGATCTCCCCTCGTCTGGAGACGCAAAGCCTTCACTGCTTTTCACCCTAAGTGTTGAAAGTATCAAAAAACTAAATAAAAATGTATCATGGTCAGTTTTTCTAATATTTTTGATATTGATTGCTTCCAGCGGTTGTAATACACATCGCAGCAGCTCATAGCCGAACCATTATTGTGAAAGCTTGGGGAGTTCACTATACGATATTATAAGTTGTACCTCCGGACTACCATTCTGACGGTTATTACACACGTTTGGGTGACGGCTGCCTAGAGGCTTGCTTAGAAACTAGAGGGTTAACAATCGTTGTGCGTGTTAATCTTTCAAATAGTTAATAATAATTTTGTTAATCTATAATTTCCTTTTTTCATTTCGTTTTTTTTTTACATAATTAAGTGTTGTCTGGTTTTAACTAATATTTACATTACGATTTTAAAATGAACTTGAAAATAAAAGTGATATGTTGCCACCTGCAATTGAAAGCCTACAGCGTAACTTTCAGACATTGAACGAATATGGTGGCCAAAAAGTTAATCAAATTAAACTTGGAGACAGCTAGACATAAAAACAAACATGACAACAATAATAATAACGAAAAAAATAACCTTTAAAATTATATATAAAATTATGCACCACACAGTAGAGTGACTTTATTAAAAAACAAAAATTTGTAATTTAATTAAATGGTTTTTAGATTTTATCTTTAAACCACTTATAAGCTAAGGCCTGATGCTACTTTGCGTGTATCGCTTATTTATAAAACACTTTTTCTTTCGTTTGCTGTTTAAACATGAAATTATGGTAGTATTATAATTTTTTAAATGAAATGATTTTATTTTAATTTACTCATTTTGTTATTTGCCTTCTTTTTCAAGTTTATTATTATTATGCATCGAAAGCGCACCCCATCATCACATTTATTTTTTGTCTATTCATTGCAGTAAATTTTATCAATTTACTTTTCTTCTTTTTTTTTAATGTTACTGAATGATTAACATTATTTGTGAAAAATAAGTGTCAAGGTATTTTTTGTTTTGTTTCATATATTGTAATAACATTTTTACTAAGTTGTTGCTGCACCGTGGTCGTTGCGTTGGTTTTTTTTTTTAATTATAGTTGAACTGTGTAAAAAAAAAATATAATTTGATGGTTCAAGAATCATTTTTTGTAATTATAAATTTGCTCACCTTGGTTTATTTGTATTTTTAACTGGGGTAACCATGCAGATACATTGTTTTTGATAAGATGCATTCTTGATAAATTAAATGGAATTCTTTATGATTTTAAATAACTTGAATACTCTTGGAGACTTTTTTGCAGTAGAAATATTTCAGAGCAATTACTTTATCGTAACGAAGCTACTTTGAGAGACTTCTTGGAATGGCAGGAGGACTAAATGAATAACATTTATGTACTATGGCAATGAGACGAGACAACGATGAGGGACGTAACGTCATTCACTCTAACATTGCATGAGATGGCTTCAACTACTATTAAATGATCGGCGAGGCTCATTTAGTCTTTTCAATATTGGTCCTCTGGAATTTGCTTGATTGTTCGATTGAAAGATAGGTTTCGTTTCATTTCTGATCAATATTTCGGTGAATAACGTCTTGATCGATAAATTACAGGTAGCTAGTGGCACACGGTACTAATGCAGACGTACAACATTTTTTGCACAGGTCATTATAATTTCATTATCCCGCAACATCTTCGTGGCCGGTAATTCGGCATAATATAAAACTATTTTTAGAACAGCAATTTACTTAGAATAGTCCTTAATGTACATAGCTATGTACATGCTGTGTGCAAGAAGAATGTATCGTAAGATTTGGAACCATCCATTGCGTTGATCCAGTCCGAGACACATTGCCTTTAGTTAACTTTCTCATAAATGCAATCAATATTTTTAAGTGTTTTTCAAATCAGTAGCTAGATTCAGTATAGAGTTCAAAAGCAAAAGGAAAATGTAGCCCCTCCGACAACCTTTAAAAACCGTTCAACTGTTTGCATTGTGTTGTAATATGAAACTTCGAAATTTGATCTGAAGTTTGTCTTCTGTTGGTTTGCGTTTTGGCACAAATTTTTTTTCTGCAATTTTTATTGGATTGAAGCTTATTGCATCTTAGCAATGTCTAGGGTCGAATGAAGCCTAGAGAATGCATTAGTTTACTCGTTACCAGAAATGTTCTCATGGCTGCGGAAACTAATTGAGAGTAATGTTCAGCCTAGGACTTGTCAAGACAAGCTTTTCTCAAATTTATACTTACTTAGTTACTTAGTTGGCACTATAACATATATTCGGTCTGGATCGGCTCGGTAAAACTTCGCCAGTTGCCTTTGTATTGCGTGCAGTGGTTAGTAAGGCCAAGCGCAATCAGATGTCAATGTACCTGGTGTTTCCAAAGGAGCTTAGGACGTACCCTTTTGCACCTTGCACCACAGTGGCTCAAATAAAACACATTTCCGGTCAGAGCGCTTTCTTCCACTCACTCAACACGACGCAGCCAGCGAACACGGACGGGAAGGTTGAGGACCCTATAGAGCGTTATTTTCGTCCGTTGAGAAATGGGTCTGCTTCTTCATTCTAGCAGGCAGAAAAGCCCACTAAAAACCGTTCTACAGTGCAACTAAGTATTTGCCACTATGTTGTAATATGAAACTTCGAAATTTGGTCTGAAGTCTGTCTTCTGTGGGTATGAGTTTTGGTCAACATTTTTTAGTGGTATTTGGACTGGATGCTAGTCTGAATTTAGTGTTAATATTGATAAATAAATTTTATCTTCTTGGATATAATTTTTTGCCCTGAATTTTTGTTTAAGTTTTGATATAGATTTTGGTCTGGAGTTTTACCTTATTTCTGGTTTCCTCGCAGTTTGAGTTTTGATTTATTTTCGTATGATTTTTAATCTCAATTTGGTTTACTTTTGGGTAAAATTTAGTCGTAGTTTTTTCAGTTTTAGAATCAGATTTTAGAACGAGATTCTGGTTTGAATTCTTTTTCTGGTTTCTGATATGATTTTGGTATAGGCATTGGTTTGATTGTATTCCCTCTCTCATTCTCCTTCCTTCTTCATCCCACCTATCAATCTTCCTTTCAATCAATAAATTCATAGGGGTACACCCTGTGTCAACAAAAAATTATCCCTTCTCGAAATTAAACCTTCACTGGTTAAGTTTGCTGTGATCCAGCGAATCGAACATGTCACTAAACTGTTTCACTAATGCTGTGAGAGAGTTCTATTATTCTGAAAAATAGATTCCAAGCTCTTTCTTCACCGAATAAGTCTAAATTTTTTCGGGTTGAGAAGAACTTCTAGTTCGGTCCTAACAGTGTTTCTCAAAACGCCATTTGTACAGATCTCTGCAAAGATTTTGCTGAGGCAGATTTGACTACTGTCAAACTAATATTCCATTTGTTATAACTCAGAGCAATAGAAAGTATAAAAGTTCCGATGGGAATTATTTCCAATAAAGATCCTTTGAGTGTTAAGATTTTTATATATTAAAAAAAATATATCTAAAAAGTAAAAGTTTTCTCAAAAATCAATATGTAAAAATAAATTCCATTTACAAAAGTTTAACAAGAAAGCACAAGTATAACTTTCTTTCACCACAACACAAAAGACTCATTGAATTTCATGGAACAACAAAAAAATACAAGTGTTTTGTGTAAATATTGAAATATTTTTGGCCATAATTTCACGCTTAAAATTGAAATATTTATGTATGCCAAAAACAAGGGCTACATATGTATAATATGTATAAAAAATTAAATAAATATTTAGTAAATGTGTGTGAATTTTTAAAATCAAGTAAATGTCAATATCAAAATTTAAATTTTATTTAAATCAATTATTATTGGTAAAACAAAAAATATTCAAAGCAAATGGGTAGCAACCGTGTCAAAAGTTGTTAAATAATATGCAATACAAGCAAGCTAAAAAAAAACCAAAAATTATTTAATCAAAATGAAAGTAAAAGTTTAAAGGAGAGAAAAACTGAGAAAAAAAAATCGCCAACCCAAAATTTATGTTAAGAAAGTAGTGAAAAAATAAAATACTTCGCCAAAATCTTATAAATAAATACGAACCGGCATAATCGAAGCGGCAGCTGAGCAGTAAAAAGATGAAAGGTAACGAAATTGTAAATAAACTTGAATGTTTATTATTTTTATGAATAATCCACATTTTATGCTTTTCAAAATGTAGCGGGAGACGATGTAGATGTTGATGATGACGAGTATGTTGCAAGAGCAAATGGTGCGGCGGCAAGTAGATGTAGTTAGTAGAGGTAGCGGGGTGGCGATTGTTGCTGCAGGGTGGAGAGAGGAATGGCAGTCACTACTCAGGAAAGTAAATGTACTTTTCTTTTTTTCACTTGAGCCAAAATTCAATTTATAAATGAGTGATGTTTTTTTTCTATGATAAGCAAAAATGCAGCGTTTTACTGTCGTTGACAAATTGCGATTAACTGTGAGTGCACTGATTTTTATGGCCACTTTTGCCCTAAGAAAATAATTAAATATATATATTTTTTTTTATTATGTTTATATGAATTTTTTTTTCTTATTATTTTCTCATTTTTTTTGGGCTCACTTGCAACTACAAATGAAATAAAAATATTGTATAATATTTTTTTTTTTTTTTTAATACGCTTTTAAAATCAACTTTTGCCCCTTAAACTTTAAATTTTCACTTTTCAAAAATATTATTTAAAAATAAATTAAAAATAAAATCGTTGCACTAAAAAGTAATCACGGTTTTTTTCATCAATTCAATCACAATTTCACAATTCGTTGTCACACAATTTACATAGCTGTAATATGTATATATGTATGTATATTTATGTATATGTAGTAGTTACACATATAATTGGTCATTGGTCTCATTCAAAAACGCCAACAAATTCCGGCTTGAAGTATGTAGGTAATTGACCAAAAAAAAATACAAAACCAACAACACTAAAGCACAAACTCCAAAAATTATTAACGCATTTACTGTTTGGCGTAACCGAAGAGGAACAACACTGCACCGCTCTATACACGTACTATAAATAGTTGTTGTTCTCGTTGTTATTGTTATGGCTAATGCAGTTTACAGTTTGCCAGCCAGCCAGCCTGAGTCTCTACTATTACCAATTTTTATTTAGTTTTCGCTTTCATGACGTTATATCTTGTTTATTTTTCACTTCTACCGCTTTATTTTTGCTGTGTCCGTTGCGCTTGCGCACTAAAATGAATCTACAGTGTATAACTTTTATTTTCATTTGGCTCATTTGCCTCCTAAACTTGGCTTTGGACTTTAAGTTTTTACGGGTTTTTTTCGTCTTCGTTTGGTTTTTTGGTTTTTGTTGCTATTGTAAGTTTAAGTTTAAGTTTTGAAAGTTGTTGTCGATGTAAGTCTACAACGCTTTTTTATTTTTATTTAGTTTTTAGATTTTGTTAGTTATTCGTATACGAATGCTGCAGCTTTTAATTTTTTGTTTTGACTCACGCTTTCGTTAAATGTTTGTTGTTAGCATCTTATGACTTCTCTAAACAGTAGCTGTCGAGTCTCTTTCTTTCAATGAGCTTCCAAGTAGCATCTACTTGTAGTGTATTTTATTTTGTTGTTAAGAGATTTTTGAAGAGTTTGCTATAATGTGGAACTCTTTGAGCTTGTTTGAGTGTTTGCTGTTATGAAATTTTAACCCTTTCGATTTGGGTATTTTATTTTCTCACATAGAATACGTCATTCGGAAAGGCGGGTATGTAAAATGAGGGAAGAGCTTTTATAGACTTGAGTATGTTTATTGATACTTAAGGCATTTATATAAAAATTCAAAATATCCCAGCCGGATTATTTATTTTGTTTTTTCTTACCTTATCATTTATTTTGTCTTGTAAGAAAACCAGTTTCTACTACTACTTTTGCGGTAGAAGTCATGCGGCTGTTGTAATTAGTCAGATGTATGGATGGTAAAAGCTCGGCCTAGGCCCTCCATGGGCTGTTGTGCGATTAAACGAAAAAGAAGAATATGAAAAAAAATGCGAGGCGAGTTCGTTTTATCAATCGAATGGAGCTATGTTTTTGTTGTAATTAGTCAAAGCTTTGACATTGTTTTTCTTATTTCTTATTGAAAAACGAAAAGTCTTATATTTTATCCCACCAGCGTAATTCTACATCTACTGTTACTGCCTCGGCAAAACTCTTTAAATATGTTGCAGTTTAACTTTTTGTTTACCGTATAGAAAGGCAATTTTACCCATTCTTTTTTTTGCCGACGTCTATTGGTCCATTGCTTCTCTTTATCTTCCAAAAGGCACTAATGGAACTCATGCATAACTAAAATTGATCAGTGCTATATGACATGGTTCGCAGAAAGCTCCCGCTATTCCTTGAAAACTGTACTAATGGCTGGGATATTTTTCCTTAAAAGCCTTCTCACTTATATCGACAAGTGGTACAGCTCTTCTTCATCTCTGGAGTTGATTGCACCGTGCATCATTTGGCACTTCCAGGGCTAGGGCTACACAGTGATTGCATTTAGAATCCAGTTTTCGGATTTCTTAACTATCCAGAATGAGTTATTCCGGTATATTCATCAGTCTGTGAATCTAAAGATTCACAGAAAACTATAGTCGTAGTCTTAATAATCGCCTATGCCTCCGCTTGCAAGATAATGAGTCTGCTAGAAAGCATCTAAGCAGATTTAAATGACCTAAGGAGATGAAAACAATTCCAGACCTGGTTACTTTTTCCAACTTTAATCTATCTACATTTTAGTTCACAAACGTGTTTCATTTACTATGTCATTTCATCAGGCAATCTGCTCTTAAGAATTAAATGACTTAGCAAGAAGTGATGTGTAAGCCCTATCGATGAAAAGAAAGGAGTCTAGTGTAAGACTAGTTACGTGACAGAGTTTTTCGGAGAGTTTCTATTTTTGAAAATTCATTCCATTAGGCAAACTTCAGTTGGGAATTAAGTGCCGTACATACCAAGAAGTATCATATCAAGAAGTTATATACTTGTAATTAGCTCTATTATTTCACATGTTCAATAAATTCTCATCATGAAAGAGGGAACAATTTCTAACGATTGAGGCAATTGAACTGAAGGGAGAACTAGTTCATAACGTATACAGCACATTTGAACTGAAAAATATTAAAATTATTAAATACAAGGCAATAGTTTTTAAGAAGATTAAATCCATAAAATTTTTGTTTTTAATTTCAAATATTAATTATTCTATTGCAAAACATATTTTTATATTTTTAAGTAATTATTATATTCAAAACATATCACTATACTTATACATATATTAATTATCCCCACAGATTTTCAAATGATAACTTTCTTTGTGACCTTTATTTCTCAATTATGTTATCTATAACTTCGAACTCAACGTCGACCAAGGGTCCCCTGGCAAATGGCGGTTTAGAATTCGTTGTCAAAAAGTATGAGCCCGTAGCGCTAAAAAAGAGAAAGTTTGGAAATATTTACTAAAGTATAAAACCATTCATTTGCATTTTTACGTTTTCGAAACAAAGTAACCCATTCTGGCATCAGATATCTGCGCATAATCACGGCAATGCTGCAGTACAAACTCAAACCAATTACCGCAGTTATAAGCCCAGAAACCCTGTTCGGTTATAATAGACTCAGCATAATATTCAGGGGCGCGAAAATGATTACAATTACGAATCTCTAAATAGAAATAATATAAAAATTTAACCATTCGGGATTTAAAGTACATACAACTTACGCCCATTTTGGTAGTAATAGCAACCCGGTTGAAAGAAATTATCTAAATTAGGGTAAAAGTCTACGTGACCCATTGATTTAATCGATGAATATAAAATCCAATCTGTATGTATAACATCAACGAATTCTGCATCAGTGGAATCTAATTTTTCATTCAGATTCTTAGTGCTGAAACCGGGGTTTGCAGGATCTAAACCTAAACGGCCGTTATAGGAAAACGAAGCTTGTAGAATTGAAAATATGTATACCTATGTATTAGTAATACCAGTTATGCGTTTTAGCGGATTTTGTACATAATTTGCTGTTAATCCTGCAATTTGTCCTCCCAGACTGAAACCAATCACATGTATTTCTTCGCTGATATAAATGCCATTCCTTATGAGATTGTCGAGTAGTTGTGCTAAGCAGCGTGCAACAATTGGTGCATTTTGAACAGACCATGGGTAGTAACAGGGAACCTTGTTTAGAAGAATTACAAGATTATGTCATCAAATTCTCGGAAAGGCCCTGTTAATACTTACTATACATTATGGAATTTCGAGGGGCCAAATACTAGAACGTCAGACACTATGAAACTAGATATTCCCACTAGAGGAAACTAACATCGTCCGGTCTTTTAATGAATAATTATGTTTTGGAGAATATTCATTATTCTTCTTGTTCGGTATTGCTTATCCTAAACATGAAATTTTGTCTGAAGCTATTTTAAAGTAGTCGGTCGATAATATGAATGGAGTTTTCTTCAAATATTAGCACTCCGTAGCATTTGGAAATATAGAATCAAGCGGAAGGGTATAACGAATCGTTGTTACCGCAAATTAACTTGTGAGATTTCTTGAGAAGTTTTTGATTCCAAGAAAATCTTTTCAAGAATTTTCTTTTGTCTTTTCATAAGAAATAATGAAGTTGTGAGATTCTCATGATGCAGTATATAAAAACGAGTATGTATATTAACAGAAATCTTACCCTCGTCAATGGACTGTAGTCTACTGAAATAACATTAACCGGCTGTGTTTGCAATAGCACTGGACGAACTTCCAGATTTGGAGATATATTACGATTTCCATGAAAACCATGTATGAGAATTTTTAAAGGTAACTTTGGTTCGAACAAACTGGCAGTTAAATTCAATGGATTTAATAGAACAGGATCGGATTGCGTTTCACTGTAAGAAAAGTGTTTAGTATAAAATACAGATATATAGAGCAGAACGTTCGATTCATTGCGCGCTTAAAGTCGCTTACATCTTTAATCGAGTATTCACTTGTAAAACTTACTTTTTATAAAGCCAGAAGGTAATATCAGCATTCGGGCATTGATCGTGTCCGAAAATACAATTGTCGAATAAAATTTTTCCAACACAATTGGTCTTCAGCATATAGACTAGATTACAAACGTAACAGAGAAATTATAGACAATTTTTCATAATTTTTTGAGAGAAAAAATGTTATTAAATTTTAACACACTCACATAAAAACAATGCCAAAAATAATTTCAACTCGCCACGCTGCATTTCAGTAAAGACTTTCCTAATCAAACTAAATATTTATGATGCTTTTTATGTAATTTGAATTTATTTTTATAGAACTCAAATAAAATTTTTATCATTTTACCCCCATAATTCATATAAAAAACTTATAAATAATATAACTATGTAAATATTGATTATGTAACTAAGATTCAAAGTCATCATTTGCTGCTACTGTGTTTATAAATACAAGTACATAATATAATTCTAGGTTAAAAATTGTTTAATTCATAAGCTAATATCAATCCTCATATTCATTCTCATTCACTTCATTCCTCGTTTCTGCTTTTTCTGCATTCGATGCACCAGATAATATTTTATGATCATCAAAATCAATGAAAGTTCTACGCAATTCTGGTTCAAAATCATCATCATATATCTCTTTGATGTCATAATAATCTAATAACTTATTACTAAGACTTGAGCAGTTAGGAAGTTGGGATTTTATAGGACCCAACGCAAATGGGGATTTTTGTGCAGTCTTGAGAAAATACGATCCCGTAGAACTATTTAAGACAAATAGAAAAAGTTTAATTATGTAGTATACCTTAAAAAAAAAATTTCAGTATTTTGAGCAGTTATCCAACCTTTTGTTTACATGATAACCCATCAGAGCATCATTACTACCAGCACTACACAAGCCGAATGTATAATGCAACCAGCTCGGACAAGCGGAACTCCAGAAACCATTGTCACTTTTTATGGATTCAGCATAGTAGCGTGGCGCACGATCATGATTACAGCTGCCAGCATCTAAAGAAATAAATATGGGTAAAAATAGTTAATATAAGGGAATGAAGAATGTTTTTTGGGCTCCACCTTCTCCTTCTTCCTGACAGCCCGGCTGATAGGGCCCGATATTCGGATAGAAATCCACATGACCCAGTGCACGTAACATGCCACGTCCCAAAACATCTGTGTGTATTACATCAACATATTCAGCGTCACTGGCATCGAGTTTACGTTCATTGCCGGCAGTGATGAACATAGGTTTAGCAGGATCGAGGCCTTAAAATTGAAGATAGAAATTAAAAAATACACAAATGAATATGAAACCTTGTGAGAGACAATTCTGTGTCACAGATAAGTATAAGAGACTCGTAAAACCGTTCCGAGCTCTTATTTGATATACATACAGGGTGTCCCATATGTCAACGTCATCATGGAGCTTGGAGGGGACTGATAGGCCCGATCATAACTTCCCAGAATATCGGAATATTATCTTAGTAAACAATTTTAGTTTTTTTTCAGCCTTTAATGAATCTTAAAATATGGTTTTTATAGTGCTGAAGCACCCGACAAATCAATTTAAGATGTAGTTTTTTCCCGAAATTCATATAAGTGCAAATAACTAAAAGACTGTTCTGACTTTTGGGTATAATACTCACCCCTGTGTAATACTCACCAGTAATCCTTTTTAATTTTCGTTTAACATAATTTGCCGTTTGCCCTGCTACTTGTGCCCCTAAACTAAAGCCGATAATGTGTAGATCTTCATCATCGACAATATTACGTTCTACCAAATTATTAATTAATTGTGCTAAACATTTGCTGACGAGCGGTAAATTCTCAACAGCAGCAAAGTAACAAGGCAAGCGTACGAGTGGATTGAAATCGGGTGATATTATATATACATCTTCATGATCCAGCAACACTGGACGTACGTAGGAGTTTGGTGCGAAATCACGATGTCCTGTGTAGCCATGTATGAGAATTTTGACTGGACGTCTTGGTTGAAAATCCCAGTGGTTTAAATTCAGTGGATCTAATTTTAAGGGTGTATCACGTGTTGCACTTTTTTGAGATGGGAAAAGAAAGTGATTATTTAAAGTATGTAAATCAATACCAAGTTGTAATCATTTTACTTCGGATTTGAGACTCTGCTTGGTGCAGGAATCCTGAATTCCTGCGGGAACTATGCTTTAAATCAAATATTAAATCTGCTCCCCACTAATATTTCGACATTCATAAAACACAAATAGTATATAGGAAATATTGACTAATTTTAAATGTTATTATTTGAGTTCCGGTATATTCGTTCTTGCCCTTCCTCCTTTTTCTGAAACCTATACTTACATAAAACATATATGTTCCCAACTATCTCAGTAAACATAAACGCTAATCGAATATTCTGTCATTTGGATTATATGTACTATAGCTTTGAGACCCAGAATATCTGTCGCCCCACCGCATCATCCAATTATTAATCCCCCTTTCTGAAGGTCCTTCCTTTTTCCCCCAAACACGAAGTGAAATGAATAATTACTGTCATCTTCGTAAAAGTAACGAACTCAATTACTTTGTATAAAGCCAAAAGGTTACATTCTCATTGGGGCAATCGCCTCGTACCACCACACAATTTGGATCCACCAGGCCCGCTATGGGATTTGCGTGCACATTATAGAAAACTATTTAAAAGAAATATATATTTATATTAATCCTCCGAATTACAGCGATAGAACAGTTTTACTTTTTGAACAGGTAAAAATTAAAATGATAACTGAAACGATTTGCATTTCCGATTTTGAATCTAGTAATTTTCGCACACTGAACAGCGACACACCAAAAAGCGATACCGACCAATCGACAACCGTAACTAGCCGCACTTGTACTCGAAATAGTGGCACAGTATGTAGATAATGCGCTTTTTAAATCAACTTTCGTTTATTTTTCTATTCAAGTTTTTATGGTATTTTTTTTTTCGGTTTATCTTCTTTCTTCCGTAATAATTTTTATACCTATTTTAGTTGTGAGTAAAAATGCGAATTTGAAATAAAATTTTTGGTAAAATTTATTGCTCTAATTGTCACGTATTTACACCATCAATATGTCATGTGCTTCGAATATTTAACCACCCACATTTACGGTATTAGCGGTATTACACATTTCCAAAATAATGCTTGAGAATCGATGTTTACTTCATGTTTTTGTGACATTTCAGCTTACTGCGCCTGCTACTTAGTCTGATCTTGTCAACACTTGTCATGACAGTTGCTGGCACTTTCGATTTTTATAGCAGCTTAATTGTTAATCAAGGTTTCTAGGTCACGACTGATCTGTGTTATGTCTGAGTGGGTAATTAACATTTTAGGGTTTTCAAGTGCAATACCGTAACGCGTTACAATCACACTAACTGACATCGTAGATCTACTGGAAAAATATTATGGCTCATGTGTTATGGCCATAGGCTCAACAATCATCTGTATCTTTCGACAACCTTTGATAACCAGAGCGAGATTGCCAAAAATGCTTAAATACTGTTTTTCTCATTAAAAAATATATATACATATGGTATGTCTACATGAATAAAAATGAGTGTAGAAAAAATATTCCATTCAACGTTATAAAATTAAGTACTGAGCCATGTGCAATTAACTTATACAGGATGCGCCGTCTTTAATATTGGCATGTGAATATTGAATAACTTAAAAACAAAAAACTCTCCAAAAAACTATCAATTTCCATATATAAGGTATTTTTATTTAATTTGGTCCTTTACAATTTATTTGGTCTAGTTTTTGAATACAACATCAATCAAGTGGCCGCCGTTATTGATCATATCAAAATGTGCCCTGTTTGCTGTAAAGGGATAATTTCGGCACGAATGGTTGCCTTGAGCTCGTCAATGGTCTAAGACTTGCTGGCGTATACTTTACTTTGCACATAACCCCACAAAAAGAAGTCCGTAGGGGTCAAATCTGGCGATATGGGTGGTCAGTCAATTTCGTCTTTTTCAGTGTCAACCATTCAAGGGACTATTTAGCCGTAATCCAAGCGATGTGTACGTTCTGTCGGCAATATTATTTCAGTCAATTGCACTTAATAGGGAAACAAATGAAAATTATCCTTCAAAATGCCCCGCAAGGTGGTTCCATTGACGCCATAATGTTGAGCGCGTTGACGATATGACACATGTGGCTTATCGGGAACACTCTCTTTTACCGCTTCAACCAGTTCATTGCAACTTCTTTGACTTTGATAAACGGCTTGTCGACGATCGCCCACTGTACTGTGGACACCGAACGAAGAATAGTGTTGTCAGAAGGTGCTTGTAGGCCACGATATTTTCGACGATACACGTTGAGTTATTACAACTGAACCACTATTTTCAATGTACAGCGCCATTACTTCGGCGTGAAGCGATTCATGGTTAACATTATACTGAATTGACGTTTCAAAAACATGTTTGCTCAAGTCAATCGGTAGATAAATTTTAAAATTATTCAATGTTTACATACCCACATAAAAGATGGCGCATCCTGTAGATGCAAGACTGCTATCTCATTCTTATTACCTTACTTTCCTACCTGTCTCTGTCGCACAGTATTTTATGCTTGCGTCCCACACTGCCCCAGGGCCAAGCCATACATACTCAATTTTTGAAAAATAAATAATGAATAAAAAAAAAAAACAAGTACCGCTATAATCTCAATTAATTGGTGCATCGCTATAGTTAAATCTCTATTTTTATTATTGGCCGAGTAACATCTGTCCAAAGTTGATTATTTTTTAAATTTTTGTGTAATTTTGTTTAAGTTCGTGAAACATGTATATAAGTACTTTGTACCACTCTAACGACTATATGGATGACTATTTTAAGATAATCCTTTCTGAATTGGTAAGAAGAGTGCTTGAAGATAGTACTGACATTTTTTATTATTTTTTGCCGTTTTTGAAATTTACCTTACTCTTGAATCGTTACTAAGAAAAATTTGGTTGCATATGTATAATACACATAAATGATGGGCAGTATATATGCATCCACTATGCGCGCTCTATTAATCAATAAAAATCGCTCTATAGATTCATAGAAGGCCCTAATTCGCGTATGATTCATACTCGATTGATAGAGGGCACTGCCCATTATTTTCTAGTAAAATTTTACATTTCAAACACAAATTTTACATTTCAAACAAAAATCGTTAGAAATTTCTAGAGCTGAAAGAATGAGAAAGTATAGACTGAAAAAATAAATAAATAAGTAAAATAAAAAAAAACCAGAAACCAGCACCGAGAGATCGCTATAGTGTAGACTTCCCAAGCAACTTAAAGAACAACAGAAATCGAATTTCATTGAAAAATAACTCGCAAAGACTAATACGGAGAGACAGCATGAATGGCAAATGACTTCATTAGAGCTAATACTTACATCAGCTCTCATCTCATTGAGTCCCGACGAAGGTCCTCAGGTTATATAGCAGCAGGCAGTAATTGAAGTGGCCGAATTCTCAGCTTCTCAACGAAAGAGAAGGGAAGAAGATTTAACTGAAAATTTGCCTGAAACTATTTCGTCCGTGGAAAGAAAACAACCGCGCATCACCACAACAATACATACTTAGACGAGATTTGCCAAGTTTCTAGTCAACCTCATGAGTTCCCAGACCGGCGATTGGCAAATTTTCCACCTGTTGAGATCATACAAACTCAATATTTTGATGATGATTATTATAATGATGATAATAACTATGATGATGGTAAGATTATAATAAATTCGCATGCCTTGAGTATGAATATTTTGATGGAGTTAATGATTTTGCAGAGAGGGTTGCATGCATTGGAAATGCAAACGATCAAAATGAAGTTAATCCAGATGTATCACGACTGGGTTTAGAGAGTCATCAAACAGTACCATCCAAGACTTATCGCTTGCATAAATCAACACATACTTAAACAATTTTTTAAAAACTTGACCATTAAAAATTATTTCGGCCACGCCTGTACTGTCTGCGATACTCTGTTTTTTACAAAATTACTAAACCTAACCTAAAAACCCAAAACACAAACATTCTGAAATAGTAAACTGCTGTAGGGCGTCCTACTGACGCACCCATTTTTTTTATACATACATATATATAATTTTTAGTATTAGGCCAATAAAGCTAATGAGTTCCATGCCTTTGCACAAGTTTCAGAATTTTTGTGGAAGTTTTATTAAAGAAACGTGCTGTACAATAGCAACATGTGATAATATTGCTGAAATATTGTTTAACACATAACTAAAATCTAAATCCAATTTACTTAAATTGATCTTTTTTCTCAGTTTTTAATCACGGCTAGAATTGTCAACACATGTTTGTACTATAAACACATGCACTTATTCATTATTTTACAGTCCAACAAGACAACGAACATACAATTTCCAGTAAACGAATTGATATGAGCAGTTAAATTTTTAAAATTAATTAGAAATATTTAAATATTGGGTAATATAAAAAGTAACCGCGGTATCTGTCATGTGGTTGATTTTTAGTTCCTCCGCTATATACTGACAACTTGCGTGTCAATCCACCAGCTGTAAAACTTTATCAACGACTGGCCGACCAGAGCGAGGTGCAGCTTTGATATAGAAATTTCCGGAACGGAATCGAGCAAACCATATATTATTGTAAGGTAGCATTAAAATGCGATACGATTTTATATACCATTAGTATAAATTCTTTTAGTTTTGCATTTCCAATACTTTATATTCGTGATACAAACACTTACTCAGGTTGAAAGACATATGTAATTATAGGCTTCTCTAGTATATACCATACATCGATTAGACAACAAATTATACCTGAATCTACATACAAAATATGAATGACTGACTACAAACATACTCTGAATCATTTAACTTTGAAGGTTGACATCGATTAACTCAATATTGTGTCATAATACTTATAAAAGTTTTATGCAAGGGTCGAAAGAAAAACAATATTTTGTTGACTAGTGTTATTTCCAAGAAAATGATAGTGTAATTTTCTTAAAATCATCTGATAATAATTTTTTACACATGATCAATCATTTTGCCTATGAAAAGCTTTCGCCGTTCGGATTCGGCATAAAGCTATAGGTCCCTTCCATTCATATACAAATATAACACGAACTTGGGTGGATGCGAAAAGTTCAGCTTAGGCCCTCATGTGCCATTTAAAGAAGAAGAAGAATAGGATTACGAATTTGTGGTGTTATTTTCCATCTTCTGCCAAGTAAAAAAGAGTCTGCACGGCATCTAGAACAAAATGTCACTATTGACAATTATGGTTTTGAAGTTGTCAAGGATTTCGTTTATCCAAAATCTATTATGTCAGATGTTTATAACTAAACATAATAAAATTGTATATACTTGAATCCATTTTCAGGAATTGTTATTGGTCAAATAGTTTATTTTTAGTGTATTTTTTGAATGCTAAAAGTTATTTTTTTTGTCATTCCGGAGCGTTTGATATGAGGCGACAATAGACAAGTCTTGAACTGTGGTCCCTAATTATCACGAGTTGCTCTAATATTCTATCTGGCAAATTTAAGCTCAGCGTTCCGTGATCCTGTTGAGCAAAATAATTTTTAAAGAAATCTATTTTTTGACTTTTGGTCAGCTTTCAAGATTCGGGACCAATAAGATTATACAGCACAGCGTCTGGTATGACGTACCGTCGCAATACATTTTGGAACTTTTACACTGTACACTTTTAACAAGCAAATGTGCTACATGAATTCTATCATTCTTGTCTCTTGATGTGAATTTTGATATTCTGATTTTCGACATGAGACCACTCATGCCTGAATCGGATTCAGTGCGCCAAAATTCATAAGAATGACATGACCTGGTAAAATAGGCATCACTTTTTTGTTTGTAAACCTGAATACGAGTATATCTATTTCGTTTCATGACATTACGCCAATTTTGCCCACTGTACTTGCGCCACCTCGCGGAACTATAAACTTGATGCGTTTCCTACACGAACCAGTAAAAGTTATAAGTTTTATGAACACAACGCCAGGTGGCTCGAACGCTGAGCTGTCAAAAGAACAGCTGTTGTTTGTTTGTTTACTAAATTGAGTTTGCTTATTTGGCACACTTTTACTAAAGTGATAAAATTTAAAAATTTTTGAATATTTCTAGTATAAAAAAAAAAAACTAGTTATTGCGACAACCTCGTGGAACGTGTGAGATGAAAGTGCCCGAGTACAAGTAAAGGAATGATTCAATGAAATATATAAGCATTTTATTTACGTGGAAAACTAAAGAAGTAACTAAAAGATAAGACTGTCACGCTACTGAACTCTCAGTCCATTGAACTCTCACTCACGAACATTGACAACAATGACCTCAAAACTACAACACTTAAACAATTTGCGCCAAATCTTTCTAAAATCAGTAGAATCAGTTCGTCCTGTGAATTTACTCAGTGCCACTAACAATTACTGCTTGAAACCAACAGAAGAGCGTGACGCAAACGGAGACCGCTGCGTAACCATTCAAATTCAAGGCCGCACACTAGACATAACACGCAAACACTGTCATGTGGTAGGATTTGGCAAAGCAGTACTAGGCATGGCCGTGCAACTGGAGCGTTCACTCGAGCAGCGTCTGGTAAGTGGCATACTAAGTATACCCAAAGGCACGTTGCAACAATTCCGCAATGTCGACGAAATGCAATTAAATAAGCAAACCACAATAAAGGTCATAGAAGCAGCAGCAAATAATCAACCTGATGCTGCAGCTCAACAAGCAGCAGAATCCATTAAAGAACTCGCTTCCAGAATGACAGAAAACGATATACTCTTCGTGTTGATATCAGGGGGAGGTTCAGCTCTCTTGCCGCTGCCACGTTCACCGCTCACACTCAACGAAAAAATGCAGCTAGTGCGTAAATTGGCAAATCGTAGCGCCAGCATTGATGAAATGAATGTTGTGCGTATTGCATTGTCCGACATTAAAGGCGGATGTTTGGCAGCTGCAGCTCGCAATGCTTTTGCTGTGATATCTTTCGTCATAAGTGATGTTGTCGGAGATCCAGTTGATATAATAGCAAGTGGGCCGACATGTGGTGCATTAGCTAAGCGTCATACAGCGCAAGATATTTTACAAAAATATGACATGTGGCATGAGCTGCCAGAGCATATACGCGATTTGATTGAAACGCCCGTGCCGGAGAAGGAAACGAAACCGGGACGCAATAATTCCATTTATGTGGTGGGAGATAATCGTGTGGCCACAGCAACTGCAGTGCAAGAAGCTTTACAATGCGGTTACAATCCATTTATAGCGAGTACAATGCTGCAAGGCGAAGTGCGACAGCTGGTCGTAATGTATAGAGATTTTTTGCAAAGTATTTGTAACTTTCGACGTGGTATTATCGATGAGAAAGAGCTAAAGAAAGAATTTCCATTTGATACGCGTATATTTCAACATTTTCTTAAAACGCTGCTTATGTGTGACAAAACCGGGAAACCGCTCCTGTTAATACTAGCGGGAGAACCAACAGTGAAGGTGATTTTGAATTGAAAAAGCTTACTACAGCGTATCCCTCAGTTGTTACATTTTACACTTCACAGGTCTCTGGTTCCGGGCTCGGTGGACGCAATCAAGAGCTCGCTTTGCGCATGTCTTTGGAACTCTATGAGAATGCTGATTTCACCAATATAATTCTATTAAGTGCAGGCACTGATGGTATTGATGGTCCTACACCGGCAGCAGGCGCCATTGGCACTAGTATGGTAATTGAAGACTTCCTGAACCACATCAGTAGCGACAACTGCAACAGTTTGGAGAATATACGCAACTCGTACCTCAAAGCTAATGACTCGTTTAATTTCTATAAGCAATTGAATGAAGGCGCATATCATATCATCACTGGTCATACGGGGACAAATGTAATGGATTTGCAATTATTGCTAGTAGTTTAGTGTCTTTGAAATAATTACCACGTAAAAAGGTTTCTAAATCACCTACAGTAAATGTATATAAATAGACAGTGGAGCTTGATTGTAGTACACCGGAACTCTAAAATGTTAGGTACTAATGCCAGCCAGTACGAGCACTAATATCGATGTTGTGCTTGTTTCATTACCAAGAAAACTAAGAACAACAAGCTCCATCTAAAAAATTTTAACACTTGTTTCAAATATTTACTAATATCAAGTACACAATTATCAAACAACTAAACCAGCAGTAGTAGTATAAAGTTTTAGAAAAACTTCGTTATAAGAGAAATAATGATTTCTTGTTTGCTTAATTTAACTTATTTTCTACTTCCCTTTTACACAAATAATATAGTAATCAGAAAGTAACTAAAACCAATTTGAAAGTATTTAATGCAACTCAAATATTGTTTTGATATTTCCTAAGCATTAAATGATAATTAAAATTACCAAAAGTAATCTGAAGTACTCACACTCAAATCTAATTGCACATGTTTTGTTTTCAGTAATTAAAATAATTAACTCAATCATAAATTATTTGCAAGTACAAAGAAAAAGGATGAATTATTGATTTATTAAAAAATAATAAAAGTAAACCTGAAGTAATTAAAAAATAGTTGGAATTAATTTTGAAGCAATTTTCAATATGCTTTTGATGAACTTACCATATATACATTAAAGTAATAAATTATTATTTAATTTATACATAGAAAACGTATTCGGAAGTACTCAATTCAATTAATATATAATTTTTGTTATGTATTTTTATTGTTTCAAATGGTATTCCCCCGTTCAAGTACAATAATATGAAAGTAATTAATGATTATTTATATGGCAGTTGAAAAAATTTAATCCAATAATCTGATAAGAAATGCTTTAAATTTTAATAGATTTTCTTAATTCTCACAAAATTCAAATACAGATACTTGAATAAAATTGAAACCTGAAGTAATCAAAAGATATCTGAAGGTAATTAAAGCAATTAAAATCAGTTTTTATTATTTAGAGCGCAACGATTAATAGTTGGGAAGCAATTTATGGCCAATTAAACTTTGTCATACACAAGTAATTAAAAAGTAATGCAATCTATTTATAAACATTTGAATGCAGCATGTATGAAAGACAGTAATTATATAGAAAATATTTACTTATGGTAGTAGAAAATAATAAATAATTGAAATGAACTTTGAAGTGAATCAAAAAGCTGTATTATGAAATTTAATCCTGAAGTAATCGAAAGTAATTTGAAGGTAATTAACGCAATCAAAAATTAAAATTAATTTACGGCCATTTAAAACTATGTCTCAAGTATTGTAATTAAAAAGTAATTCAATTTTCAAATATTTGTGAGTACAAAGTGAGGGAAAAATAGTGTGTAATTTTAAAGAAATTATTCACTTGCAATATAAGGTTTTTTAGCCAGAAAAAAAGTTCAGAAAAGTGAAACAGTAAAGTTTAAAGTACGATAACTCTGTAAGTACGATCTGGCAAATCTTTGTTGCTAAAGGTAGTTGACATCTCTGAGAATCAAACAATTTTTAACCATTCACATTTCTTCATTATTCAACTGTTTTAACGTCACTAAAATGAGAATCGGGAAAAATACGTTACATTTTACTTTATTTCTTACAAAAACACTATGTGGCCACGAAGGCTCACAGAAAAATTTGTGCACAATATCGAGAATGTACTTCATCGGAAAAGACAGTTGGAAAATGGTATGCTCGATTCAGGTCTGGAAATTCTGATCCTAAACCTGGTCGACCATGCACCATAAAAGCGGGCGTAATTCTGGAAAAGGTGGAGGAAAACCGACACTTAGGCAGTCGCAACATCGCTACAAATCTTGGCATTGCTCACTAAATGGTTTTGAACCATTTAAAATAGGCTGCATATTTGGGTGCCACATAATCTGAGCGAAAAAAATCACTCTGACCACATTTCAGTATGTGAATCTCTTCTGAAATGAAATGGTCTCGAACCATTCTTTCACAGATTGGTTACTAGCGACGAAACATTGATAACGTATTATAATAATGCGCAAAAAAGATCATGGTCAAAACGAGCTGAGCCTGCACAAAACTGTCGTAAAGCCGGAACTGATGCCATGGAAGGTTTTGCTTAGTATTTGGTGGGATTGCAAGGGTTCTGTGTACTACGAGTATATTCGGAATTGTACTGTCCCTCTCTCGTTCTACCTCCTTCTCCTCCCACCTATCAATCTTCCTTCCATTAAATGAAGCGCTCAAGGAAAAACGTCCGGAATTAGTCAACAGAAAGGGCGTCGTCTTTCATCACGACATCGCTAGGCCACATGCTTCTTCCGTGACGCGCAAAAAACTGAGAGAGCTTGGCTGGGGAGTTTTAAGGCGTCCACCATATAGCCCAGACCTTGCATCTGCGGATTACCATTTCTTTTACTCGTTGCAGGATGATCTTAATGGCGTAAAGTTGTATTCCCAAGAGCACTACAAAATCGTCTTGTCCGAGTTTTTCGGGCAGAAACAACAGGAATTCTTTAAGGGCGGTGTCTTTATCGGTTTTCCTGTGTGATTGCATTCTCTCTCTCATTCTACCTCCCACCTATCAATCTTCCTTCCATTCAACACAATGCTCTGCATTCTTGTGTGTTGAATGTATCAATAAAAATTATGGTTTTGCCCGAAAAATGACGAGAGGTGGTCAATAACAATGGAAAATATTTGTCTCACTTTTCAGAACTTTCTTTTTATCCAACCTTAAACATCAATAATAAATAATGGAATTTATACTTTAAGTAATCAAGTGTAACATTTAAATATTCTTTTGATATTCTTCAAAATTATTGATGAAGTATGTTATTAAATAATAATAAGTACTTACTCGTAGTTAACCATTATTTAAATTTCATTTATTTCTAAAAGTTTTTTTTTTTTAATGTTCAACGACCAAGGAACAAAGTGCATAGGGTCATACAAAGAAGGAAAAAATACATGAAAAGTCGTAGTCTATATTCCTTAGAAAAGAATTTTCGCCCAACTCGCATTTCTACTTAAAGACTCTGACCATTTATTGTATAAAAATTTCGTTAACATTTTCAAACAATAATTAAGTAAACGAACTAGAAATTCGTTAATAAAACTATTAAGAAAAATATGTAGGCAAGTAATCATTAATATCAAGCATCAAATATGCTTATTCCTAATTGTTATTATTTTAATTTTTTATACATACGAGTATGCACTGTGGTCCTTGGTCGTTATGTGCCATAGACTAAATTAATTGTAGTAGAAAAAAAAGAAGAAATTGAGAATTGTTAAAAATTGCTAGTTTTACGAGTTTTTCATAGTCAAGTGGCATTTTACGACTTTTTAACGTTGCTCATTTAAATTAGCATAGAAATTTTTATGTAATTAGTATTTGAATTTTTGATATGCAATACATAAGAAATTTGTTTTTCTGTATAAAGTATGTACCTACATTAGAAACATTTATTACTGTACTACGCTTATTTGAACGCATAAAATTTTAATTAATAATACACAGAACAACCTTGACTCATCATCATCAATTTTGAACACCACCACGACACACATAAATGTGTGCACCACTTAGTTATTGAAATATGTCTGTCTCACTGTTTCTATGCTTCAAAAAACAAAAAAAAAAATCAAAAAAATAGCCAAGAAAAAAGAAACAAATTTACAAACATGTGCTGAAAGTAAAAAGTACACAAAGATAATAATAAATGGATCTTTAGAACAAATTAAAAAAAAAAAGCCAAATTTATATTATATATGCATAAGTAATTGTCAACCTCAAAGTAGTAGCCTCCAAAGAGAAGGAAACGAAGGAGTTGTGGATGGACTGAAAGGCTGCTGCTGCTGCTGCTCTTATGCAAATGAATCACATTTTTTCTGCGGAAAATTAATTATCAGCTCATTCTATCTCGCTCTGTATAGAATGCTTTCTTTTTTTTCAGAGACAATCATCCAGCACACACACACACACACACATACTCACACTAAGGCTAAAGTGGATGGATGCTACAATCGTGTGTGTTTGTGTGTGTGTGTCTTTGTCTGTGAAAGTGCGATATGCAAACCAAGCAAAGTTCAATTGAATTTGTTTTTAAATATTATTATTCAATGTAGAATATAGAAAAAAATTTAGCACAAAGTGTCTGACACTGATGCCTCCTCGCAAGCTGAAGCTAATGGCTGCTGGCACTATATTTGTTGCTGCTACATACGGTGGCTACTGTTACTGATGATATTGCTGCTGTTGATTATATTGCGGTTGATTTGTTTTTCTATCATTTTGGACTTTACAGTTTGAGTGATGAAGAGGAGCGTGTGGTTGGTGTCTGCTACTGCTGCTGCAGATACACAATTTGATTGGAATCAGCATAGAAAAATTTACTCGCCGTTTTTAATTGATGCCAACAATGTGTGTGCTTAATTTATTCACTTTTTTTTTATTGTTTTAAATTTATTTTTTTTTTTTTTATTTTCTATAGAATTATAATTCATTTAAGAATAAGTTTTAAAATTCCAAGATAAATCGATTATTTAGTGTACGAGTATGCATAAAGTGATGATCTCTCTAGTAACAAAAAAAAAAAAATATCTCTACAAAAAGGATATTACATATTGTAGTTTGGATTAAAAATGAGCTATGTGGAGAAAAGGGAGTAATTATGGAATTCTCTCTCTGGTACTTAACACAGTCAGTCGAAAAATATTCCCATTAATTATAAAATATTAAAAGAACAGGGAGAGTATATTATAAAACTCGACACCACTATAGCCTGCCATAGCTCATGGTCTTTCTTTTCTTTCTTTCTTTTAATGGAACAACATCCCATGTTGGGCATAGGCCGAGCTTTTCGCATCCACTCATGTTGTGCGTGTTATAATATTTGTACAAGAATGGAAGGGACCTAAAGTTTTATGCCGAATCCGAACGGCGACGCGACAAGCTTTTTCTCTTGTAGGGTTGCCATTACCTGACGAAAGGTGGTGCCGTGTAGAAAAATCATTTATCCTACTCTTTGATTTTGCCTGTACCGAGATTCAAACCCCGGACACTCTGCGTAACAGTCCAACACATTACCGCTGTGCTACAGCGACCATGGTGTATTAATAATAATCATTAAAACTCGAAATCTTGCATACTCGTACATCGTTTCATAAGCTGTAGTAGAAAAGTTTTGGAAATAACATGTGAAAGAAACTTTTTTTCACATTTCATTTTCATCAACAACATCCAACAGTTGTCAATGTCATTCTGTCGGAAAAATGGGTAGGTTTGGAAAAGTGGGCGTGGTACCTCCATAAAAAATTTATGCTCCTTGGAATATATACATGTCTCCGAAACCATTCAAAGTGCAACACTGTGGTTGGGCATAAAGACGTTAGTTTAGAATGTCATACTACAGAAAGAATAATGTAGGGGTGTAAACAAGGGGGTGTGGCACGAAATAATAATAAAAATACAGTATACTTCTGGGGTAATCTTTTTCAATTGAGTCTTCCTTAGCGATTGTGAATTGTTCAGTTGTTGATCTTGGAGTAAATTTCTTCTACTTTTCTGCTAATATTTTCTAAATTTTTGTTTTAACACTACCATTTTCAACTGCTTTCCTTTAGTTCTCTGTTTTTCAATAGGAACATAACAATTATGTACTTAAATACAAATGAACCCTTAAATATTTTCGTCTATGTCAAAAGGACATTCAAAGTTTACATATTTATCATGGTAAAGTTCACCAACGAGCAACGTTTGCATATTATTAAAAACTACTATCGAATTTATGAGCCGGCGTTCGCAACTTTAAGTTTGATGAAAATCCTGATTTTCATCGAAAAATCATCTTCAACGATAGAGCTAATTTTTGGCCTAATGGCTTTGTCAATAAGTATGAGGACAGCAGTAAAACAAAAGCCCCACATGTGATTCAAGAGACTGCATTGCATCCACAAAAAGCTATCTTGTGGTGTGGATTTCATGCTGGATTAGTTTTTTTCTTTGTCGATGAAAATGATTGCCATGTTACGGTCAGTACAGTACCATGTTGGAAGACTATTTTTGACATCAATGTTATGTTGTTCCAATAATATGCTGTCACATGCCACACAGCTGATCAAACAATTTATGTATTGAAGGAGAATCGCATACTATCAAGAAATGGTCCAGTAGAATGGCCACCTCGCTCATGCGATTTAACGTCGTTGGATTTCTTTTTATGTTGTGACGTTAAGTCGTTGGTTTATGCCAACAAGCCAACAAGGTTAGAGGAGCTCAGGAATAATATCGGACGCGAAATTAACAATGTTCCGACCGATATGTGTGAAAGAGTGCTGGAATGGAAGAGCTCAACCGAACGATGTGAAATTATTCTAGAGAAGAAACAAGAGAGCGCAATAGGGAGAAAAGAATAGAACGTAAAGAAGCAAGGATAGAAAAAAATTAATAGAAATGAGGAGAAAAGAAAAAGAAAAGCCCATTAGGAGGGCTTAAATACAATACAAGTACAAACCCTATAGAAGAACCCTGTACTACCATTTTCGACTATTACTATTCACAGTCTTTCTATTATTATTTTCGATTACTATTTATTACTACTTTTCCACTACTTTCTACTAATATGTTCTACCACTTTTCCACTTAAATTTTTTAGAAATTAAACTTCTTTAGCGTGGTTGTGAATTGAAACGAAAAACTGACGAGAATAATTTTTCATTAGAGAATGTGTCCTTACTTACTTATCACAAGAATATTACATGTAGTTGAGCTCTTTATCTCATTGAACTTCTATTGAATGATATTGTATTATCTACAAGTTTATGACATAAAGAGCGACAGGTTCATGCCTTGATTTCTGTACCAGTATCGAAAATGTGAATAATGAAACTATAAACCACTTCGCTTTTAAATTCGTTATAAAATAAAGTATTCCATAGATTCATTCATCACAAACTAGTTACACGCTATTGAAAATGTAGTACTTAAATATCGAAAAACGTGATCAACCTACGCAATAGAAAAGGAAAACGAAGGCATTTCCGTTTCCGTTCGTATACGTAGTGCAAACACTGATACTTGCTACATGAACACACACACTCACGTACAACAAAATGACATAACAACAGCAATAATGTTAATGTTGCTGATATGCGCAGCAGCAACAACAATTAACATGAATATCACAACTACATACATTCATATAATTATAATTTTTATGGCATTTTTGTTGTTGTTTCCAAATGATTATCATCGTTGATTCTATGAAATTGATGCGACAATGTTGGCAATTCAACAACACATTGAAGAACATGGACGATTATTGTGATCAGACTCTAAATTTAAAATATTATTCTATATGCATATTCTCAGTAGTACGAGCATGTATGGATGTGGTATGTACATATGTATGTGTGTATGTGTGTTTGTGCGTATGTGTGTAGTTAGTGTATAAGAAGCCTGAAATGATTTTAATTTTGTACAGCAAAGAGTCAAAGACAAGCAGACGCGTCAATTTGTCTGCTCAAAGAATTCTCGATTCCTTTGCTTGATTTGTGTGTGTGTATTGTCCAGCGTGTGTCACTCGTGTTTCTTCAGTTCTACATACAACTTCTGTACAACCATATGCCAGTCACACACACACGCATTCTTGTGCTGATTTGTGTCTGTTGGTGTGTGGAGTGCAAGTGTCGCGTTGATTTATTAATTAAATACACACATGCTGAAACCACCGCAGTCGCTGCCGCCTTCTCCACCGCCACTGTCTTGCTTGGGGCTAATGAAATGAATGAAGCTTCGAGTAGTTATTTAAGTGCTGTGAAATTAATTGGCATCTAGTACATAAACTGAAACCAAGCAACAATGAACACACTTACACTCACTCACACACACACACAGACACACACGTACATATATACATAGTATGTGTATGATTATGATCAACACAATTGCTACCATGCATGCTTTACTGACAGCATATGTTTAATATTCCAGATGGCACTTTTGCTGTTGACTTCTGACCGTTGCTCTACTACTTACTTTGACATGTTGTTGTTGTTGTTGTTATTGTGCGTTCCATTTGCATTTGTCAGGCACGATAAAATTGCGTGTTGTATATCCACTAGACATTATGACGACGCATGTACATTTGCTGTTGGTAGCCATGTGTGCATTTTTACATTATGCATAAATAAAGTTTCTTAAAAAATCCTTTAATTAAAATATTTGAAATATTTATTAAATTTTTTAAGATTTTTTAAGGTCATCCATACTGAGTAAACCTCCCAGAACTTAGACAATCAAAGGCACTAATTAATAATATGTTGTATTTCGACCGTAAAAGCAGAACTGCCTTTTGTTTCAAGCTTAATAAAAACCAATTCAGAATAATCATCGGTCTCCTTGCATGGCACTGTAAACATGCACAGGCTTCATAACCGTCTTGAAGTTGTAAAAAAAATACAAAGAAAAAAAAATCTGCCAAAAACAAAACATTCTTCTTGTTGATGAAAAAAGGACATAACTTTCTTCTAAATAGCAGTTGGCTTTCATTTCTGCTTCCTCATCACATTTCAATGTCGACGACTTCAGTCGATTGTCAGGGCTTTCGTCATACCTCACATTCAAATTAAAGTATTTAACAATTCATATCTCTGAGCTAATTCATTTGAATAAATAATCGAAAACCTTTTGATTATACTTGAACACATAAGTTCGGAAAAAAAGACAACAAATCCCATAAGAATTAAATGTTACTCATACGCCTGAGTAGTATGCAATAGCAGATACGGCCCACTGCTAAATACACAGACAGGTACCTACTCTAACTAAAAAAAAAATTTACAAATAATAACAAATTGCACACACGTAGACAATACACGCATACATACACAAATGTGCATTATTTTTATTAAATAATAATTGTGCTAAATATTAACACACATAAATTTACTCAACAATCAACAATTGTAATTAATTTACATATAAATCATGTATGTATAATGAAAACAAAATAAATGCAAGAGTAGCAACAATAGCAAAACCAAAACAAAGCGCAATGAAACGAAACCAAGTGAAATGTAATGCAAAACAAAAATAATAAATAAAAAAGAAAAATGCGAAACAGAATAAATGCAAAATGCGAGACGACAGTGGGCAAAATGTGATGCTAAAAATAGAATCTGTTTGCTACAATAAAAATACATTTACATTTTTAATTACAAATATTACAATGGCATTATTGTTGTTGCTGCTACTGCTATTTATTGCTACTATCGGTACTGCTGTTGTTGTTGCTGGTGGAGCTGCTGCTTTTTCTGCTTCTGTTTGATTATAACTAGCGATTATAATGATTTATTACATTTAATAGAATAACGAAAATAATACAATGTACATACTCGTACAATTATCCAACTATGAGTATAATAGAGCAGCAACAACAACAACAACAACAATAACAATAACAAATAATTAATATCAGTCGCATTATTCCATAGCTTTGGTTTTGTTGTTGTTCCTGTTGTTGCCGCTGCTGTTTTAAATATGTATTTATGTGATTCTTTTTACCTATTTTGATATTAATTTTTGTTTTTGTTTTGATTTCTAAGAAATTGCTGGATATTCATAATTTGATTTACCATACGAGTAACTCACCGATAGACTTTGATTGATATCATAACTATTAATATTAATATTTACATACATATTTACTTGTGTAGATAGTGAGAATTTTTATTTAGAATCAAATACTGCGATTAAAATTAAATAGAAGAGATTATGAACAAAAATCAATGTTTCTTTAGTTAAGTAAACATTTTTAGGCGTAATTATTGTTAATTCGAAATTTCGTTTTAAGAAGTTATTGTGAATAAAAGCTAACACAATTAAATGGTAACTTAATAGATCAAGAAGCGATGAAGTAATTGGTCTAAGACTAGAATGCTTTGCAATATGATAACAATTAAACCTAATAGAAACGATGGGCTTTTGAAGTATTTTAGATTTTCCAGCTGTCAGTTGGGCATTATGCTCATTTCAAATCAATTTGTACCTACTAGGTACTAGTACTTAAGTACCTAATGTGAAACTGTTTTAAACTTAAACTGTAATTAAACTTACAATCTCCTCCAATTGAATGAAGACAATAAAGTCGCGATAAGTTGGTTCGCTGAGCACATTATATGGAAAATTGGGCTGCCCCAAATAAACCCCCACTGTTTTAAACCTTTCCGAAAACTATCCATATCGTTATTATCGTTGTATTGAAAAACTTTAAAAAGTTGAAGGAATGAGATTTCCTAGGAAGCTTTCAGCCACTTCTGGAAATTTCAGCAGCTTCATTCGAATTATTTAGAATCGGCCAAGCTAATATCGGCCTCCAACTCTTTATACTTTATATTAATATATTTAGACGTGCTAATTCCCTAACTCATCAAACAATCATAAGTTGAATAGCTGAAGTAAAGCAGCAGATTTCTATCAAGCCATAAGCTCAGCCAACAACGGTTTCGAAAATTTTAGCAAATGGACGAGTTCTCAATTTAAAATGCCTTCTAATAGTAATCCATGAAATGAATATAGGCCAAAATTGGGCGTAAGAGTAAAAGTAAAGGGGGAGAGCATGTCTTTGTCTGTTACATTAAAGTTTCAGTTTCAGTAATATATATTTACATGCATACTTATATTAAAGTGTTTCGCGAGGGATGTGGGAATGTATGTAAACCTCAAACCATTCGTTCCCCCCTCGGCTTCTTCTCTCTTCTGCCTCTGTGTGGCTAGTCTTAGGCAAAGAAGTTTTAAACATTATTTTGAGATTAAAATACGCAAATTGATGATATAAGTGATTAAGTATTAAGCAGGCGTGGTACCTCCCAAACCATAGTACTCAAGTAAAAAGTTAGAGGCTGATATAAATAACAAACTTGTTTAGTCTCATTTCCTTTTTATTTGCATTTTGGTATACTGGTATACCGTAGGAAGAGGACAAATTTACAAAACGATTATAAAACTTTTGAGCGTTATATACCTATTTCGAGGTTTTTTGGTTCTGGTAATCCAAATTTCATGCTCTATTAAAAACAAAATTGACTGTTGAACACGCTACACGGTGGAAAAACTGCAAAAATTTACTATTTTCTTCTTTTGTTTGCAGAACTCACCTTTACATTCTAAGAAAATGGTCTGAGCTAAAAACAATATGGGAGAGAAATATTCCTTGGAGAAAAATAGGAGGGGTCACTGAACAACAAAACAACCATAACCTCTTGATTATAGGAGAAAATAGCTTTGGAAATAAGCTCCACTTCAAGAAAAATATACACACAAAAACTATTTTATATCATGATATATTTTTGTTTAAGAGATGTTTTTCTCCTATAAACAAGTGATTCTCCTAGAACAAGTGATTGATTGTTTTACTTATATTATTTTACCTCCTATCATTTGCTTTGGATGTAGGCGTGATTTCTTTAAAACAAAACATGATTGTTTTAATTTTTAACTGAATGTTAACGTTATTGTTTGTGTGTTCTTCCTTAAATTCATTTACTCTGCACAGCAGTGTGTCATTAATTGTGTAATTTCTATTGTGTAAAATACATTCCTACTGTGAACTACATATTAACTAAATTATCAAATACTTGGGATTATGTGACCACTTACTTAAGACCATCCATGCAGCGCTTGTGGTTACTTATTGAGCATGTCTTTGTGCTTGTTTTATTAAATTGCTTTGAAACGAATGCCAAACGATAATAATTAATCGGTGTTTCCACAAGGTGTCGTATTCGGTTGTATTTTGTATAATGTCGTAAAATTTTGCATAAAAATGAGAGAATTAACAACAATTGAGAGAATACGACACTGAATATTCCGTCTTATCCCAAATAAAAGAGGAACTAAATTAATAATGTACACATGTATTTCAAAACAAAAAACCTCATGCTTTTGTTTAATTAATTTGAATTTAATAATGTTCGTGCAGCTCGCACTCGCTATCAATAAACTGATGATGATGCTTATCGTCATCATCTTTGCTTCATAACACTTTAACGCAATTTACAAATGCTCTTAACAACAAACTTGTATCAAAATAAAGTTAAATCATTTAATTTTTGTACGCTTCTTTCTTTTTTTCTATTTACATATTTTATAAATCTAGTTTCTTTAAAGTTGTAGTAGTAGTACTAAATAAAGCGAGTGATAGAGTGAAAGATCGATAGATAGTAGAAGCTGATATCAGAGAAAAAAACAAAAATGTTCTTGAGCTGGTTACGTTGTTGTTATATTGATTTATCAACAATAGCAGCTACTAAGTATGACTACGACACTACGACTGCTCCTACAACTGATTTAGATAGTCGCTATTGAATATTCAAACTAAATATAAATAAAACAATAGTAGCAACAATAGAAAGAAGACAAAGAAGTACGAGAAAGAAAAAACTTCAATAATATTAATAAGTAGGCACAACAACAACAACTACAACAAAAACAAAAAGTTGAAATATTTTAATTACACTTGAAAAAAAATGTATTTATTTCGCAAATGCCACATACTGTTTAACATTGTCGTTTGAATAAAAGTTCCAGTTCATGATTTGCTAAGCTCAATCGAAATTTGGCATAATTGTTGAACTGATAATTCTGATTTAATACTGACTGACATAGTACATATAACCACGATCTAGAAGTACTACTAACCAACTGCGTTTTATGTAGAACTGAAGTCGAATCGTTTCTTCATCAGAATTTCAGAAAATTGTATGAATTTCCGAATGAGTTACGTGGCGAGTAGGATGTGCAATTTCGTCGCCGTTGTGTAGTTGGTAGTGTGCTGGAGTGTTTGACCCGGGTACTCTGATTCAAATTTCTACAGAGTCAAAACTGAAACTAAAAACCTGAAAAGGCAATGACAAACCTACAGGAGAAAAAACAAAAAAAAGCTCTCAATTCGCCGTTCCGATTCGATGGACAAATGTACGTCGCTTTTATTTGTGTACAAATATAACTGGCACAACATGAACGGATGCGAAAAGCTCGGCCTAGGCCCTTCATGGGTTATTGTGCTATTGAAAAAGAAGAAATAGGTCCACAAGAAGACAAATTCTCGGTTTATTTTAAATCAAAATTCTCTTGATGGACATTTAAAATATTTTTTATCAATACTGGTATAAATTCAACAAACTTCCTTAAAATGCGTTTTAGGGTTATATGAATTTCTCGCTTCAAATTTTTTGTCAGCTGCTTGCTGTAGCATGATAACTCAAAATGCGTGTAATGTGCTCGCGTGTAATGTGCTCGTTCGTTGAAGGAAGACAGAAGTTCCTAAGAATTGCCTTGATTTCACAGTCTTATCTAAATAGGTAATTCTTCTGATGTTTCTTTTTTCTAAGGCCATACCAGTGTTACCAAGCATCACCTTGGTCTTAATACAAAGGGCAACTGCAGAGGTAATAAGTCGGTGTTGTTTTGAGTGGCGTCCTTAAGGCATTCCAAGTTTGGAAAAAGAAGTAGTGGTATTATGGTTTCTCTTTCACTAAGGCCACTTTTCACGTTTGCTATGTTTTCAAGTACTGTTGTTTTCAAGGACTGAGTTGATGAAATCGTTTCCCTAAAATCGTATATGAAGTTTTTCTTCGCTCTCAGTGAGACATTTATAGAATTATTGAATTGTGTTTATTTTTTCCCCCCTCTTTTTCGTTTTAGTGTTTTTTTTTCTTATTGTACTATTACAGAGTTACTGGGTCTATGGTTTTTCTTTACCTAGGGTCGTATATCAAGTTCGTGCTTCGTTGTCACTGGAGCATTTACAAAGTTGGTCTTTTGGAAATTTCTCTTTCGATCGTATCAGGGTAGATCAATAAGTACCCGTGTAAGGAATGAAGAGGCAAGTTTTTCACACATATTTTTTTTTATTTTTCAACGTAATCTCCTTTTAATACAATACACTTTTCCCAACGTTTCTGCCATTTCTTTAACCCCTCCATAAAATATGATTTGTCAAACTCTTCCAAATACGCTTCTGTCTCGGCGATAACCTCCTCGTTTGAGCTGAATTTTTTCCCCCGAGCCACGTTTTCATGTTGGGAAACAGAAAGAAGTCGCAGGGAGCAATTCGTAGTTCAATTCATGCAATTTGGCCGGGACAATTCCGTATCCGCTTGTTGTCCACCGTAAGCAATCGCGGGACCCATCGGGCCGACACCTTTCTCATGCTTAATCTATCATGTAAAATATTAATTACCGTTTCGTACGACACTCCTACAGCCTTTGCTACTTCGCGCACTTTCGTTCGGCGATCAGCGAGAATCATGTCGTGGACCTTTTCAACGATTTCCTCGGTAACCACGTCTGCCGGGCGGTCTGGGCGCTCCTCATCAAAAACAGATGTACGACCACGTTTAAATTTGTTGAACCAATATCTTAAGGTTGTCATAGATGGCAAAGGGTCACCATAGACAGCGTCTAACTTCGATTTTATTTCTTCTCATGTTTTTCCATCCAAAAAAAAGAAGCGAATTACGGATCGATATTGTTTTTTTTTTTCATTTTATCGCGAAACACGAAACACGTGTGATATTAATGGCTGCCAAATATAAACTATCCTCTGAATCACTTTGAAATTTAATGTGGTGTCTTGTGGCAGATGACAGTACACGACGGTAATGCCAACTTCCGTCAGCAACGCCACCTGTCTTCACACACGTGTACTTATTGATCTACCCTTGTATACCAAGTAGCCGTTCGTTTGATCTCACTGAAACATTTACAGCGGTAGTGGTATTTCACTATTCCTTTTCCCCCTAGGGTAGTATACAAAGTACTGAGAAAGTGAGACTGTAGTTTCTCTTTACTAATAGCTGCTTATGGGGTAGTATGGAGAGAGGATGTGGAGTACCTATTTCTAAGAATGGTCACCCGAATATCATAAAGATAAATTGCAGGAGTTGAACTAAACTTTTATCCATATTGATGATATTCTATTCAGAGTTCTTCAGGAGGTCATGGAAGCCATAAATATGTTTATCGACCCATCCACTGCCTTTCAATAACGGAGAGTTCCAGGTGAGACTAATATTCCAGATACATTCTGTCTCACAACCGCTGGTGGACCCTGCAAAAAGCCTGTTGCTGACGCCATTTTTATGGCACACCTGCCCATTGAGGGTCGAGGCCGAACTTCGAGCATCCTATCATTCATTTGTTTGTTAGATTGAGATTAAAATGTAGACTATATAGTTGCTATCTCGTGTTCTGCTTTCTTGAACCAAATTTTAGATCCGCCACTAGCCAAAATTCTTTCTACTCCACTTTTCTTTTCAATTTTGAATGACCATTTATGGTATAATTTTCTTTCAGTGTACTTAAAATATTTTATTAAAACATCAATAAATATTGTTGTTGTTGCTGTGGATGGTGGATGGTGGTGGTAATGCTGTTGCTGTTGCTGCTGCTGCTGCTGCTATTGATGTTGTTGTATTTCTTACTGCTGTGGCTGTTGTATTTCTTGCTGTTGCTGTTGTTATTGTTAACCAAATGAGCTGCTGCTGCTGTTGCTGCTCCTACATGAGAAGCTACAGCAGCCAAGTCAGCCAAGTAAAATAGCAGCCTCTGGACTGGACTAAGTTTAGTCGCAAAACTTAACACGAAGTGTGAGACTCAATACTACGCTTAAAACACGAAAACCAAAACCAAACTCCAGGCCACGAAAAAACAACAACAACACTCACACACACACACACACACACACACACACACACACAGCCATACCACATACATTCATACTTGCATATATAATTTTCATAAGTTCAGTTGAATTGAGTGCGTATACGCATGTATCCGCGTGTATGTCGATGTGTGCGTAAATATTTATTATATTATAGCATAGCAGCAGATATATGACGATCGATCGATCGTTCGAATCGAATGGTGGAAAAGAAAATTACAACAAAATCTATATACATATGTATATAGTATGTTTGTACGTATGTATATGAAAAATTTATATAAAAAAAAAAATAAATATAGTAAAAATAAAGCAAAAAAAGCATTGCCAAGTGGAAAATATTTAGTAGTTTGCATGTGACAAGCGCGCAAGGCACAAAGTGGCAACGCAGTGAAAATTTTCATATGTTGAAAAATAATATGCAGATCTACCGATGCATATACCTACATATACATATATAAATAATTTTCTATACATAAAATTAAAAACAAAAAAAAATATTAATAAATAAATAAAAATTTTGAAATTAATTCAATGAAAATGTAAAAAAAAAATGTATTACATAAGTGTGTGTAGTAAAATAAATTAGCAGAAAGTAAAAATTATAAATTAAATTTAAAAAGCAAAAAATTTCACGCAAACAAAAAAGAATATCAAAAACCAAAATGTGTTAAAAAGCAACAATCAACAACAAAACCAAAAAAAAAAAATATAACAAAATAAGTTAAAATATTTGCTAATTAACTAAATTTAAAATAAAAGCCATAATAATTTAATTAAAACAATATATCCACAATATTCATGTGTAGTATATTAAAACAAAAACAAAAACAAAAAAATGTTGTTTTTCCGCTTTGTTTATTTGTTAATAACGATCGTTGTCGTGGTCGTCGTTGTCGTTGTCGTTGTTTGTTGTGCGCTGTAGAAGGCAAAGCAGCTCGTAAAAGCAACAGTAACAGCAACAATAGCAACAAAAACAACAACAACAACAGTCAGAAAAGAAACCTCTTGTGTTGTTGGTTCACGATTGCCTTCAGATATAATACCTACTACATAGATTGATTTTGCTTGTTTTTTTTGTTTTTTTTTATTTTGTTACTACATACATATATTAATTTTGTTGATAATTTTTCAAAGAGATTTGTTTGTTTTTGTTTGCGTACGCTCGCTGACATTCGCGCATTCGCCGCAAAATTTTTCGCATACAAGTTAAGTGGTTCCGAGAGAGTTTCTTTTGTTCTCGAAAGCGCAAGAATAACAACAACAATAGACGTAATTAACCAAATAACCAATCAACCACAACGCCACAAAAACAACATTATTGTCATAACTGCTGCTGTTAATTTTTTGCTTTGTCTTTCTAGTGACATTTGCTGGCGCATGCGCAACACACATTGACCAGTCCCGACAAATGTTCAATAATTTGCTCTCATTTTGTTCTCATTTCTTCGTTCATTTATTAAGCTGTGAGCGTACGCGTATTCTCTCTCGATTCTCCCTCTTCCATAAACGATTCGTATTCTCTCTCGATTCTCCCTCGATTCTCCCTCTTCCATAAACGATTCGTATTCTCGCTCTTCATTTCATTTGCTTATTTTCTTAGAAGAGAGTGCCGGCGCGCATACTTTTCCCAGTCGAACTTATGAATGAATAACGTTGGAGTAATCATCGAGTGCTGAAGGCCAAGAAATGGATTACTCGTTATTGCTCCCGAGCACTTGCATTTTGTACTAATTTTTAACATTACATGTTCTAGGGAAATCACAGAAAATAGTTTTGACCTCCAAAAGGAGTAATAAAGAAGGACTCAATTGCTGTTTGACCATTTTTCTTTTCTATTGTTTTGTTCTTACCCATTAAAACTTAGAATTATCGTTCAAGTAATCATCGAACGCTTAACACCGAACAATGGATTACTCCTTTTGGCACAAAAGCTCTCACATTTTGTGCTCCTTTTAATATACAATACCATGTTCTAGAGCATAGAATAATCGTTTTGACCTCCGAAACAAGTAACAAAGGAGTCCACAAATGCTTTTCAGCCTTTTCTCTATCTTTTACTTACATATATGTCCTGAATAATTTTTCTTTTCTCTATTTTTTTGTTCTTACTTAGCAATATTCTAAGTAAGGGTCTTAGACTGAGCTTTCCACTCATGTTGTGCGGGATATACTTTTGTACATGAATGGAAGTTTTATTTAATTTTTATTATTATTAATTTACCAAATTGTATAAACTTTATCTAGCTGCGTTTTATTCATCAAGTAGTTAAGATCAAGTTTTCAAATCTCTTCTCTATTGTGGTGTCAATCATAATGAAGCAGCTCAATAGAATATTTTAAATTAATTTTTAGCTCATTTCCTTTCTAATTTTTCCCACACTGTTCTTCTTTTTTCATTACTAACAGTTCACTATAGTATTAGGATGTTAATCAAAATACTAGCTATTATTTTCCGAGAAAAAATCTCTTCTGTTCCCCCTTTTGATTATTAAACGAGCAATCGTTTATGGTACTACTCTTTTGAAAAGCAATCCGAAATTGTGCAACTGGGTTATTACTAACCTTCAATAACGTCTTTGTTTGAGTGAGGAAGCGAGAGAGAGGGAGCGAGTGTGCAAACGTTTAAACTTTGCCCAGGAAGTGTGCGCTCTCATAATTTTCTTTTACATTGCGGAAATGACTTTTCGTCGAATACACGTTACATTTGAAAAGGAAGTGGCAAGAAGTGGCTAGAAAAATATGCTGAAATTTCAGAAAGTAATACTTATTTTGATGCCAAAAAAAATCTTTTTTAACCACCTGAATTTTTCTTGTAGGTACATACATATATAAATAGTGAAGTTGTTACTTTTATTTTTCCTTGATTATGAAATATCCTAGCTCTTTGAATGTTCATCTGTCAATTAGTTTACATCGGTTTCTTCTATCTGCGCTTGCAATTTTTCCATTTATTGATTTATTAGAAAATTCCTTTGAAACTCGTTTTTGATTGTTGTTGTAGCATCTACTATTCTCTTGGTTGCCCGCATACATTGGCAAAGTAAAATAACAACCGACAGCAACAATTGCTGCAAACAAGTGCAATATTTTAATTACGATCAAGTTGAGGCAAATGAAAAACAACAACAAGAACATCAACAGGCAAAACCGCAAGAGAGAGGAAAAAAGATTTGTTTTTATTTTTCCTGTTCATTAAGATGTGTTCGTTGTTTGGGTTGACGTGCGGCCAGCGTTGCCAGATTATTTATAGAAAATTAAAGTGTAATCATGGAACTGACTTCAGTCTGGATCAGAGTGCGTAGAGCAATCAAAATATGATCGCACTCTTTTGTGTAAGAACTAACGAGTTTAAATAATAATAAATCAATAAATCAATGCGCTCATTAATTTTTATCATAAATAAGGAAAATTCATGATGAAGTTGGCGAGTTTTTGCTAACTCTGGATTGGATACTAATGTCACCGAAACACTTTCGCAAAAGACCTTCCAAGTTATCACTGGACTCAGTCTCGATCACAAGCTTCCAAAAATATCCATAATTTAAAGGAAAATAATTACACTGAAGCATTTTTAGTTACTAGGTCCAGAGTACCAGAGTGCCCATTTTTATTACTTCTCTATCGCTGTCACGGAAATTATCTAAAACACAAACAAATTTAATGAAGAACCTTAAGGTTAAGAAAATTTTTTGGATTTCGATGGGGTTACAAAATTATGTGAAGCAGCTATGACCGAGATCGGTAATAAGTACTTAGAAAATATATCCCAGGTTGATTCTTTACTTAGTCAATGCGAGCATTTGAAAAGAAGCCCGTATCATAAATAAAATTAATATAAAACTAAACTACAATAAGTTTTAAAGAGGCTCTAGCTTAAATTTTTTCAATATAAAGAAAGATCCTACATTAGCGGTTCCAGAGATTACTGAGGTGAATTTTTGAGTTTTGGACTTTCCGGTCTTTTACAAAAAGTTGCAGGAATAACAATAGTCAGAAACACAAATATATGTTTCCTTGAATTCTTTAGAGTTATTTACCTTTTTGATCTCACAAGTTTTCCCTGTACTTAGTTGCAATCAAAGCATTTCAAAAGAGGCCCTTTCCTCAAAAGAGGAAATTAGTTAAAAGTAAACCATTTGAAATTTTCCAAACTTAGACCATCTGGTCTTCCTACTCTTTTCCTTTCTGTTACCTCCTAGTCACTGAAACTATCTTAAAATCATGAATAAGTGCTCCGAGAGCTTTAGAGTTCAGGGAAATTAGCAATTCGTTGGGGTTCCTCTTTCACTAAACGTGATTTCACAAATCGTTAAGGGTCCAAAAGAGCCATGGGTCTTGGGGGCTCGCCAAATCGAAGTTACATGGTAACTTTTAATACTATTACTTATATTAATTCTTATAAAATTGTCTCCAAATTTAATCAAACCCTTAATATAAATAGTACAGTAATTCCCGATTAATTGAACCACCCTTAACTATGTTTCCAGTTTAATTACGCCAGAAATATTGCGTTATTAGCTAAAAATGTACTTAAATCACTCGGTTAATTGCATTTCCCGGTTAATTGAACCAAAATATACAGTTTCATCCGTGCAACTAAGCGGGGATTACAGTGTATTGTGTGATGCACTAGAGGGAGGGTCCAGAGATAGCAGGGAGAATGTTATAAATCAGAAAGAACTGGCTGGAGTATGTATCGTGAAGGAGAGAGAGATGTATTCTTATCTACCCCCCTCCCCCTCCTCCTCCCCTCTCCCTTCCTTGGATATGTTAGTGATAAATATTTAAAATATGCGGATGCACATATTTTCAATCTGGTAGCGCTACAGCATAATCAATATTTTTTTATATTATGTTGTTGTTGCTTTTCAGCCTATGCGTTGTGAAGTTTGTACAATATTTTTATTTAAATTTTTTTCTTCGTAAAACAACTTACAACTACAATCAGTTTATATTTTCATTAGTTACAGTTGATAAATTAATATGAGTTGCGTGGCATACGAAAAGAGTACGCAAGAATAAGAAGAAGCACTGGCAAACCAGTTGAGCGTGGAGAGACAGAGAGAAAGAGAGAGAGAGTGGAGAGAGAGATTTAAAAATAACAACACTGTCGGTAATGATGAAGACGATGATGATATCGATGAAGACGGTGGTAACAGCAAATACCAGCAACTAAGTCATTGATGTTGCTGGTTTTTTTTAAATATTTTTTTATAATAAATCGAAATTAAGATATGTGTTAAAAAAAATCAAAAGCAATAAGTGACAAAAAATTCTTAATATGGAAACATAACTTCGAAATATTTTAAATGTTTTGTGTGGCATCTACTACATAAATGTTTAATATAAAAAATAATAAATGTTTGATTCCAATGGAATAAAACAACAAATAATATTATCAAAATGGGGTTTATTTTCTGAGAACTTCTATATTGGCATGCCTCGGTTGTATGGAGTGCGTTGCATATAAAGATTGTTGAGAAAGTGTTTCCTCGTTGACCACGCGACACGTGAAAGTTGAAATGCTGCGTTTGCCTAGTTGAGGTGTGCAGCCACAATTTAAGTTCATAAGAAAAGATTATGGTAGAGCAAGTTTTGTTTTTAATATATTTCCGCAAACACACATTACAAAAACATGAATATTTAAATGTGATTATGTATTGGACATATAACAAAACAACAGAAACAAGTCGTAATTAAATTCCAACATACCATAAAAAAATTTCATATGAGTAAAGCCAAGCAGGCATCATGGCAACGACGCACAACGAACCACAATCAATCAATGAAACACTACATAGTGTCAAAATCTAATTTATTCACAAAGATTTGCTACACTTAAAAAAAAAGACAATTTTGAAAAATGAAATAGAACTCATTTTATTAAATCAAAAACCTTTTTAATTAATTTTATATATTTAATTGTAATCCGGTGTAACACCCCCAATAATAATATCATTGCATCTCTATGTTAACCCTAGTAAATATTTGAAATGGATTTCCATTGAGAACTGCGTAGGCCGGTTATTCAGACCCAACCCCTCCAGTTTCAACTGCTCGTTGTCTCAACTGAAGACTTTCTCCATTCAAAATGTCATTTTCTGAATAGTTCTTGATTAATAAGAAATAAATAACCACAGCCTTTGCTGCCATTATAATGGTCAAGACTAGGTTGACTAAAGGCGTTGACCCACGAGGGAGAGAAACAAGTTTGGAGTTCACATACTCCCAGGGATCTAAAAATCAGCGAAAGCGAGGCTGCTTTTACTCAAATTTAATTTATTTTATTATATCGGCAAGTATGTTAAAAATTGGTTAACCTGAAAGATGGTCTGAAACTTTGAGCTCATGTGTATTCAAGCAACTTCCTAGGGGAAATGAGAATTGAAGTCGTAAAAATCGTTATTAAAAGTGCTATCGAATTTACAAATGCTTCGACAGACTGACTAAAATAAATTTGTTGACACTTTCCAGAAACATTTACAATGTATCTTTGGGCTACTTGAATTGATCAAACCTTAATTTCTATTGCACGCGTCTATTTCGTAATTTAGCGCACGCTATTACTAATGGTTGCTGTGGTGAAGTTGGTAGTGCGTTGGACTTATACGCAGAGTGTCAGAGGTTCAAATCTCGGCTCAGGCAAGCAAAATCAAAAAGTAGAAAAAAAAATGTCCTACAGGCAATGACAACCCTACAACAGTAGAAACTACTTATGGAAAGCATTTCACTTCTCCTTTCGGATTCGGCATAAAATTGTAGGTTCCTGCCATTCATGTTCTAGTATAATACGCACATGAGTGGCCTAAGCCCTCTATGTTCTGTTGCGCCATTAAAATAAAGAAAAGAATATTACCAGAAATCAAACCCGGGTCCTACGAGGTGATCTAACTCACCTTTAGACCACCGATACTCCTTTTGTTTGTTCAATTTCAATGTTCGTTATGTAATCGGCCCCTAACTAAATCAGAAATTGGCTAACCAAAACAATGGTCTGCAGCCTTGAGTTTACCGATCTACAGAAATCTTGCTGTCAATAGAAACATCCATTCCATTCATGTACAAATATAACACGCACAACATGAGTGGACGCGGAAAGCTCGTCCTAGGCCATCCATGGTCTGTTGTGTCATTAAAAGAAAGAAGAAGAAAAAAAGAATTAGAAACCTTATGCAAGTTCAATTAAATTTTCCATATAATTCGAGTCACTCAGCACATAGAAATTCGTTGAACCTTTGCGGTAACTACAACATACGAGTTTTACAGTAAACTGCACTATGGGTCTTGTGGAACTTTTGGCAATTCACAATTTACAACACACTTCAACATAATTCGACTATCGACAGGATTGTTGGTACTAGAGGTTCATGGATAAAACGAATTTAGGAAGTGTTAGTATGTGTAGCACTGGCAGTGACATAGTAAATTCTTTGATCTTATCCCCAAAAGATCGCTGTAATAACCGGAAAAGCATGCTTCAAATTTATCAATCAGAAGCAGCAACTACTTGGTTGTTTAATTTATTAAAGCTCGCTTCTCTTCTGTGTGTTTGTTTGTATGTACAGTGATGGAAAAAATAATAGAAACGACCTATTTTTCTTTTAATGTTCAAAGTTTCTTTTGTAAAATGAATTTTCTTTTTAATGTTATAATTTTTATTTATCACTTATTCCATTATATTTCAAAATATAAAAATAAGAAGGTGTTTCTGAAAGTCCATATATAAAAAAAATTACTTTCATTTATTACGCTTTGAAAAAAAAAATAGAAACAAAAAACTTGAAACTAAGTAACAGTAAAAGTCTTTGATAAAAATTAGTAGAATGTTTTTTTTTTTAATACCTACCACGATTTTTTATAACTTGGACACACCGACGATCCATGGAATCCACCAGTTTGGCACAAATTGATGGATCAGTGGCGTACCATTCAGCCTGTACTTTTCTCCATAAATCCTCCTTATTTTTGGACTAAAACCCAGCAATTCGTTTTTTTAGGACTCTCCAAAGACGTTCTATTGGATTCAGGTCTGGTGATTGTGAAGGCCATTCCATCAAAGAAATTTGGTTGTCCCGGAACTATTTTTTGTCAAGTTTTGATGAGTGTTTGGGGTCATTATCTTGCATGAACTCCCACTTTATTGGCATTTCTTCCTCTGCATATGGCAGCATTATACTATTTAGTATATTAACGTAGTCGGTGGCACACATTTTACCTTTTACATATTTACCATATATTGGACCAACACCGAACGCTGAAAAACATCCCCATAACATAATGTTGCCACCACCATGCTTAAGCGTTTTTATTGTGTGTTTTGGATCGTGTGCAGTATTTTTGGGGCGCCTTACTTGGGGTTTTTCGTCAGATCCAAACAAATTCACCTTTGTTTCGTCAGACCACAAGACGTTTTTCTAATTTGTTCGCGTTGAATGTCTTTTTGTGAAATCGATTCGGTTCTGGGTGTTCTTCTTGCTGAGGAATGGTACTATCTCAGCTGAATGTGCCTTCAAACCACGTTCTATCAGCCTATTCCTTATTGTATGGCTCGTAACAGGTGTATTTAACTCCTTCCTTAGTTCTTCCGATGAATGAAATGGATTTTTTTTCGACTGCCGAATATGAAGTTGATCGAATTTATGGAGGTTTTTCGCTTCCTGCCTCGTTTCTCTTGTTTTTCTGCAAAATAAATTGCGGAAAACACTTTTCTTTTGGAGCACTTTTTTAATTTTTGCGCAATTTCAGCAATTGATTTGCCTTTGTTTTTGAGATTTCCCATGACTTCTCTCTCCACATCTGTGCAATGCAATCCACGACCCATTCTGAATCTAGAAACAATGCAAAAGGACGAATTTCGCAAGAATTGCTATTCTGACACTTTTTCCTTTTTTGAATGTCCAAAAACTAACTCAATTAAAATATTTCACACGTTCTAGGAAAATATTTTGACGAAATTTAATCGCGTTTCTATTTTTTTTTCCATAGCAAAAATGTGGTTGATTGAAAAACACTAAAATGCAACAAGTATTCATGCCGAAATATGCACAAAATTGAAAACAAAATAAAGTACCGTTATCAGCAAATCGTGTACAGTAGGCTTCACGCATAGAATTCGCTAAGAAAATTATCGGTATGGTTAGAATTGTTAAAATGTATGTCGTTTCTATTATTTTTTCCATCACTGTATATAGTAAAATTCCAATTAAATAAATGATTTACATGTAATAAGCTACTAAAAATTGTTTCATATTTATTCCTCGAAGTGATTATGCATTCTTACTTAATACCATTTTTTATTTATCTACAATTTATTTACGAGCATATGTAATACTTATGGTATAACTAAACACAAGGCAAAGCACAACGTTGAAAAGTATGATGTAGTTTTTGGGTTGATTAATGAATGTACGAGTGCAAGTACACATAAAAATAATCGCATATTCAAAACGAAGCGAGAAGGTTTTAATTATTCGAGCGTCTAGATACGACAAATATTAAATAATAAGAATAATAACTCTAACGCAAAAAATTAACAAGCAATAACAATGTAAGAAATATAAAAGCTAAATTAAATACAAAGTTCAAAATAACCGCAAAAGTAGCTCCACAATCGAAGCTAATTCAAAATTATTTGAAATGAAATTTTTTTTCTGTTTAAAATTACATACCCTATTACTTGTGTGTAGTATTATTTAATCAACTTGTTGCTGGTTGATCGTTGTTGCTAATTAGTTTGGTTTTTTGGTTGCTGTGACCAACAAAATCTATCATCCATCCATATATCATTGTCTTCAATCGTCTTATAACTTGTGTAGAGCACATCAGAGATCATCATGAAAATTCAATACAAACTTAAGTGCTGATGAACAGCAAGCACTAGCAGCAGCAGCAGAAGCTGAGTGACTAAAGGCACACCGATCAAGCTATAATGAACATTCATAACTAGATCGTATAGTAAATGTATATGTAATAATACCTCATGCCCGATCGTAGAGTCTTAGGTTAGTTGGGCTCAGTTAGGTTTTTATTTTACATTTTTTTGTTTTTGTATTTAGTCTCAGTCAGTCTCAGTTAGTATGCGGTAGTGTCCACTGAAGCGTAGTTATACCAAGTGTCAAAGTATGTAGTAGCTGAAGTATCTTTTACATTTTTCGCGGCTAATGTGTGGTTGGTTTTGTCTTTCTTTCAATAAGAACAACAACGGCAACACCAACAAATAATGTATTTTTAATTTGAAAACAAAAACAAAAACAAAAACAAAGTGTAACAACATTTAAACGAGAGATGGTGTTGGTAGAGAGCGACATCTAGTTGTCACTACACACGATCATGATTGTCGCTGCTATTCGCTCGGTTAGCAATCGATCGTCAGTGGTATAAAATTGTAAAGTCGCGACGCACTTAAGGCCGGGGCCACTAACTGCTACTCCTACTAGTTACTGCTACTGTGTGCGACAACAGACGACTACTACTCAAAACTACTCTGCATCCATTCATCCATTCCGCGTATGAATTGAGTTCTCAGAGAACTCATTGCTCAGTGTGGTCGCGTTGATCGTGTTGGTTATTGTTGTTGTTGTTGTTGCTGTTGCTGTATTATGGAACTCGATGTTGTCGCTGGTCTCGTCTCGTTGCTGTTGATTTGAATTTGTTGTGTTGTTCTGCTGTGCTGTGATCATTAGTTCGGAGCGTGCCAAGTTTTCGTTTGGAATAATTAATATTATTTTTTTAAAACAAAAAAGAAAATCGAAAAAAAAAATTTTATATAAAACCTAATAAAATAATAATTTTACATTTATTTTCTCTTCACCTTCATCTTTACTTTTTTTATATTGGTGTTTTTTTTTTCTTCAGTCCAATTACAATAGTTAACAGAACAAAAATTTTAAAAAATATTTTCCTTGAACTTTTTTCTACATTAAAGTATTTATTTTTTATTTAGTTTTGTTTCTTTGTTGAACACTCAATATCGTACTCATTCATCGTGTATTGGAGCAGATTGATTGCAGTTTTTCAAAACAAGAAAAAAAAATATCAACAACAAGAAAATAATATGTTAAAAATTGTGTATATAAAACGACAAAAACAACAACATCATTCAGAATATCGTGCTTTCATGTGCTCCTCCTTCAATTATATTAATAATAATTCAATATTTTTATCATCATTCAATTAAATTTTGATAATGGATGCAATTTTCATCACTTGCTATAATTGGAAGTTGTTACAGTTGCAGCCGAAGGATTTGTGGATTTTAAGGAATACTACTGTGAAAAATGTGAATGAAGGTAAGAAGAGGACAAGCTTAAATAAGTATAAATAAACAAACAAACAGTTGTCAATAAAAATATAAATACATAATAATAGTGTAAAATTGTAATGCGTTGAAATTGTTAAAAGCTGAATTAAAGAAACGCCAACTTAAATCGTAAGTTACGTAGCCTAGTCCTCCTGCTACTCTGCTTTCTCCTTTTGTGAAAAGCTCTGAATATTATTATCCCTTCCTCACTTACCATACACGGTCAAAAGACTAAAACCAGCAATTGAACTATTGCGAATGTGAGAGTCGAGCAGACTCGAAGTACCAACAAAATTTTTTCTCCTTCTTCTCTTCTGCTTTTCTTCGTGTTGAGGTAGATTTTTCTTATCGATACAAATTGAGTTTCCTTAATCTTTCCCGCTGTGGTCTCCTGCTGAGAGATTGTGTATATGGTTTTCTCTTCCAGACCTCGGCAGTGTAATTTACTGATTGAAGGAGCGGTTGTAATAACGGCGGTTGGAACGGCATTTATTGATTAAGAGGGTGATATATACTGTGATCTTAAAGGTCTATAGTGCGGGTGTATAAAGCTCAGTAGAAGATATTACTTCCTTCAAGGCGATGATGTCGCCACTTAATGGTTGGTAGTACTCCAGATATCTTCCCCACTTTCTGGGTGGTAGTGCCCCAGATATCTCTTCTACCTGCGATTGAGTAGCTCACAGAGTATTAGGTTGTGTTTTGGTGTTTTCCCGTCACTTAAGCTTATCCTACAGGTGCTGTCCTGACTAATGCCTAAGTTCTTCTCAGAGGTCTACAGTTATAAGCTATCAGGTAAGTCAAACTTGCTGAGGAATCTCAGTAGAAGATATGCCTTCAAAGCGAAGATGTTGACACTTTCTGGGTGGTAGTGCTCCAGATATCTTCCCCACCTTTTACCAACCGGTAGTGCCCCATATATATCTTCTACCTGGAATTGAGTGTCTCGCAGTGTATTACGTTGTGTTCTGGTATTTTCCTGCCGCCTTAGCTTAACCTACAGGAGCTGTCCTCACTAATGCCTAAGTTCTTAATGTACTCTCCCAGTTTTTAGTGCCCCGAGATGAAACCCATAACTATTTGGAGTCGGTTTTTATTAAGCTTAAGACAAAACCCATCTCTTTTGGATAGAAATTCTCAATTAGAAGCTTGATTGTGTAAGATTTGGTAGATGTGCCCAGTAGGATAAAATGTGAAGCTTTGGCGGAATAAACATTGTAACATATGAATAAAATAGATTCAAATTGAGGACTCAAAAATTTAAACTGAAAAATTGAATCCGCGGTAATCGTCTTTGACCGTGGCTCCTGGTCACTACAACTTATGTTGCTCTAAAAAGCTCTTGGTTAGTCCCCCTTTCCACCAACAAATTCTTATTTTTGCAGTTCGTTCTTTTTAAATAAAAGCAAACTTACTCAAGAAATCTTTCAGTGTGGAAAAGTATGCAAATGGCGACACCAAAAGAGAACTAAGAATAATTTCTTTTGAGAAAACTTCCTTAGTGGAAAAGGGGTTGAGAAAATTTTTCAAATTTCATTATGAGAACTTATCTACCTTTACTTTTTATCCCGAAAAATGTTACACAGTTACGCAGGTGGAGCTCTTAGTCTCTCAGAACTTTTCTCTACAAATAATTGAGTATAGTAAGCAGTAATGTGGTATCATTATTCTCTCAACACGTTTTTTAATATGTATGAATGGCTGAATTCGAGCACACTTGGTTTAGAAAATATGTCAACTCCAACCTGAATTTTACTTATGGAAAATTATTCCTCCTCTACTTAATTCGTTATGATTATTACACCAATGCTTTATACATTCAACACACATGGTGTACAGGATTCACTCTTTTTTAACCACTTCTCACTTCTCGTCCCACCTCACCCCTCCCCTCCCCTCTTCAAAAAATCCTCTTATATTTTGAAAAATGCTAGGTCGTCAATAGTATCACTATCGCCATCCTGGGAAAAAACTTGGTTGAAGGAATTAAAATTAAATTAGAGGTTGATAAAAGGTATCATTAGAAAATATTTCTATGTTTATTCAAAAAGAAAAAAAAACATTAAATTAGTTTACTACTAAAAATCAAACACATGAACTTTCAGGGACAGCGAAACTTTTCGCACCGCTAACGACTAAAAATATTTGGGGAAGCTTAACTTAGTACATGCTTAGTAAATACATAAATCTGTGGAGTTTTTAGCTAGAACAAAGATTGAATATCAAAATATCTAATTTTCAATAGTCTCATGTTTATCAACTCTATCCACATTAAATCGATTTAAACTTTTCAATGGCAACTCTTTTTATGGATATTTGACAGTTGTTCCTTATTTCAGTTTGTTCCAAGTAAAATAAATGCTTTTCATATTTTAGTTAATTGCTTTACAAAATTTTGTGTTTTTTTTTCTGGTTTTTTGTTGCAAGTTTTATTATTGAAGATATATACAAACTACTTATATTAGTTATAATTTTAATTAGTGGTGCTTATCTGGATGAGACTCAGTGGAAGAGTTGAAGAAACGAAAACAGCAGGCTAAGTAGATTAAATTACAGAGGTAAATACCATATATGCTTAGAAAATAATGTGAGGTTAGGTTTGAATACTTGCTAAAATAATCAAAAACAAATTATTACAGATCATCATTACAGAATCTTAGAAATTCGTCTGTGATTCATTAAGTTTGCATAATCATTACTAGAAATAAGCAGAATTCTACTTTTGAAGGAAGTCCCAAGAAATGTTGTAAATATTTTAATAATGATTATTTAGATTTATGTAAATAACATTCCAAAAATCTAATAGCCTTCATTGTACATGGTTTTTTTAGTCTTATACAGTAATCCCCGGTTAATTGCATCGATGTTAACCGAGTAATTTGAAGGGAAATGCAATTAAGCGGGTATTACTGTATAAGATTAGAAAATATTCGCAATATTCTCTTTCCACACAAAACACATTCAAAATCAACTGAAACCCTCCATTTACCGAATTACATACATTATATTTCTGTACACCTTTTCCTTCATAAGAATTTACTTAGTTATTAATTATTTCTGAAAAATTATTAATAAATAGTTAATTGTTGTTGTTTCTTGATAAATACGAGTATGTATGTCGAATGATTAAAAATGAAAATGTGTTACTAACTAAGCAATAATTTCCGCACAATTAAGTAGCTCACAAATTGTCATTGTCATTGGTGTATATTTTTCACACTTACCAGTTAGAAACTACATACTTACTTCCCCCCCCCCCCCCCCCCCCCCCTCATAAGTATTTCTTTACGGATTAAATATTAAGTTTAACTACGATAAATAGTGGAAAAATTTTTACTCTAATTGTATTAAATATTTATGAGTTTTATGTGTGTATGGCATTAGATTTTTTTTTTTTCGCTTGTTATAAATTTTTATTACAATTCAATTATTATTATTACTATTTGACACCTTCGGAATTCCTTTGTAGCAAAAACACACACATTCACGGCGACTTAAGAGCCGATCGCGCCTCAATTCATACGTACGCGATCATGTAAATGAAATGCAATAAACTTATAAATTTATATTTGCTATTAAACTAATTGAATAATTACCTTTTTACGAGCGCCTTTTGTTTTTTTTTCATTTTGTTATTTCTGTCGACTCTTCTGTTTGCATTTTTTTTTAAATGCGACAAATGCGCAAAATATTCTTAGGTTAGTGAGAGGCAAAACTGTGGCATATCAATCTTTAATAGAAATCTTTAAAAAAAACTCTGTTACAAATAATGTAGAAAATAAAAGTCGTATTCACAATTTGGAGCAAAATAACACAATTTGGAGCAACATCATTGCAAATTAAAAATAATTCAGTTATAACAACAATAAATATATGTTAATAATGTGATAAAAAATTTACATTAGTAATGATGCAGGACCATTTGCACCACATCGTGAATACTGCTAATATAATATAATGATCAATTAAAATTGAAATCTAATGCAAAAGAATCTTCATTCTGCAAATCTGTCGAAAAGGATGTAAATTGACCAAAATGAATGCAAAAGAACTTTATTCTTTTATGTATATTATTACCATATTATTATATTATATTATTATTGTATAAATCAAAAAGAATGCAATCTTCAATGCAATTCGGTCAAAAAGAATGCAAGTTTGTCAAAAAGAATGAAAGAATCTTAATTTTTTCATATAAAAACCTGAACCAAAACTAATTCAATCTTCAATGTAAATCTTTTAAAATAAATGCAATCAATGATACAATAACATCAACAAAAAAAAAGGAATGCAATTGTCAATGGAGGTCTGTTAAAAAGAATGCAATCTTCAATGGAACTTACTTACTTTACTTTTAATAAAACAAGAGCCCATGGAGGGCTTAGGCCGAGCATTTCTTAACTTCATCTTCAATGGAAATCTGTAAAAAATAAAGCTTATTGGTCAAAAAGAATGCAAAAGAGCCTTATTATTTGAATACATCTGTCGAAAAGACCGCAATCCTCATTGCAGCAAATCTTTTAAAAGAATGCTATTTTGAATGCAAATCTTTAAAAATATATATTTAATCTTAAATAAGATTCTTTGCCTTGTGCTTTGAACTGGACTTTCAAAAAAAAGCTACAAATTTACACATCTTAAATGCAAAAAAAACTGCCAAATTGAATGTAAAAGAAATTTAATTTTTATTGCAAATCTATCAGACAAAATACAATATTTGAGTTAAACTCGTACATACTTATAAAAAAAACCGCTTAAGTCCAATCCATATTTTTGATACAAAATATCGAAATATCATTATGGTGGACTTAAGCGTTTTTGATATGTGTATCGACTCATTACTCTCTTATCGACTTTGTTGAAAAGAGTAAAATCTTCAATGCAAATTGAAGAAAAATGCAGGTCAAAGAAATTTAACCCTTAATATAAAGCTGTCGAAAAAAGGCAACCTTAAATGTTAACTTGTCAAAAAGAATGCAAAATAAATTTAATGGTAATACCTCCTTAAAAGAAAACCTTTGACTCTGTTTTCTAGTATTATATAAAACAGGCTCCTTATTAAAGCAATTTTCAGGGCAGACAATAGTTCCAGACTTTCTGCATATATTTGGTCCGCTGTTAAGACCTTCATAGCTGGAGTTTCTAGGGTTGAATCGCGTTTTAGTACGTCTGTGTTCATGAAATAGTACGAAGTTAATCAAATGGATACGAAATATGGTAAAAGAAGTAGCATTGAAAAATTAGGAAATGTATAAATACATATACCAATACTACCGCAGTCAAGACCATCGCGTCTAATAACACCCTGATCAGTACCTAGTTCAATATATCAGGCTACAAATGCTGGACTTTTAATACACTTTCAGCCATACGCTACCACGAGTGTGTCTAACACTGCACAGACAGAAGAGCCTTTTAAAGGCACGGTGTCAAGACTGGAAATATATCGCACACGAAACCCCTCTTTAATGCTGCCATAGCAAATTAAGATCAGTATGATCAGACCTGAGAGATTTTTGTTTTGATATGGTCTAGCTTATAAGGGACTAATTTATATTCGACTGCTTTATCGATAGCTTTCAACTTTATCTCTCGGTATTGGATGAAAGGTGGCTTTTTCAATAGTTTGAATCAATAATTGAAAACTAATATCTCGAATTTTCACAGAATGTTCTGTGTTTCGTGATGTTCGCAATTAAAGTGTATTGGTTAAATTTTCTCTTAAACGAAATTTTTGAGATTTTGATACCGTATATGTACTTTGAAAACATAATTTTAGTGCAGCAGTTTTCCGAGCCACTGTCTTATGTATGTAGCCAGTGCTAAAAATTGTAGTTTATGCCAATTTATTAAATAGTGATTAATAAGTGATTTTCTCTTAACTATTAAGTATAAGCATCAGATATGGTAGTTAGGTACTTTATAATGCAATTGTAAGATAATAGCAACAACAACAGCGACGTATAACAAACTCAATTACATTATACAAATAGTAAAGCATTAAAATAATAAATTTCCATTTGCAATATAAAATTTATGTACTTACTTGCCACATTATTTGTATGGTATTTGATTTTATATATTTTATTTTTTATTTAAAATTTATTGTTTTTAATTTCAACATTTTTGCAAAAATTATCTGCTCTTTTCGTTTCAGTGTAAATTTTATGGTTTTGCTGTCATTAAAGGGAAAAAGGCAATGAAAAAGTTTATTAAAATAATAATTAAAATAGTAAAATGAAAGTGTTTCAATCGATATCGAAAACAAAAATCGAATATAAAGAAAATCATAATTTTTTTTTTGTAATTTCACTCATAAATTTTTGTGTGGAAAAATCATTAAACCTAAATTAGCATGAAATTCAATTAAAAAATAAAATTAAATAAAATAAATGAAAAAGAGAAAACCCAAAATCAAGAAAGCAGAAAAGAATTTCAATACAACAAGTGTGCCGATTTTTATTCGTTCCGAATTAAAACGCATGCGCGTGATATACCATATAGTGCAATATTTTTTCGGTATTTTGTACGACACTCGTTATCTTTGATATTATTGTGTTTTTACAATTTCAACAATATTTTATATAAATATTTAATCTTAAATTCAATCTGTTCGACAAGTATATGAAATAATCGATAAAAAATGTTAACGTTATTGTTTTGCAATATAACGTTATAATACGTTATTTGTTGTTGCGATATAACGTTATAATACGTTATTTATTGTGCTTAATTTGCAACAGTTGAAAGTAAATCTTCATTAACGGTGGTTTAGAGTGTTTTATTTATGTTTTGTTATTTTTATTTTAACGTACTGAAATTTGGATAACAATTGTTTGGAATATTAAATAACGGATATACAAATTTTTGGATTATTGTTCATGATTGCTTGCTGTATCCAAAGTGGACAAGGTAAGTGGAAACATTACTAATCTTTCTTATATAGTAATATAATTATTATATAAAAAATTATGCTTTCAAAATGCTTAACACACATGACGCTTTTACGGTATAATTTACTTGTAATAGGCAAACTTGTCAATCAACCTGCTAAGTGAATTTTTTTATACATATGTAGATACAAGCAAACAAACATATCTATACATACTTAAACATAATTTTGAGTAGTAAATATATGTATGTAGGTATTAAAAAGACTGGTCTTACCTTCAAAGTTCAAATCATGTCAGACACACATACACACACACACACAGAACACTGAAATACAAGTTTTCTTTTGATTTTTTTCAAAATTTATTTAATACAAATAAAAGCAAAATATGAATGTATTTAGTAAAATTAAGATTATTTTTCAGCAAACATTTATAATATCACTCATTTACTGCAAGACTGTCATAACACAAAAAAAAAAAACAAAATAATAATCATTTCGAGAAAAACGCATTTAAAATTTAAAATTTACCTATCACTTCCTACAATGGATATCGACAATTACTCTTCTCACGTGATCAGTTCATAAGATTCAGTTATGATTTTTCTGCACTAGTTAAAGCACTAAATAACTGTTATTTCTGTGTACTTTCCTCGAAAATGTTGTTTTTCGATTTATGACATTCTTGCAGCAAGAAAGCGATATGCAGCTTATATAGCTTAAATTGAAATTAACATAAAAAGCAAATCAGCTGTTGATGAAATAATAAGAAATACATTATCAAAAAACCACAAAGAAACACAAACAAATTTAAGACGTTCATGGAAAAGGTTAAACTAAAATCAAGCTAAACACAAAAAAATTAAATAATGATAAAAAAGCAACTCATTCAAAGCTAGCAAAATTTTTTAAGATATGAGATCAGAGAGCGATTGAAACATTTTTGAGAGCAGTTGAAACATGTTTTAAAGTTATAACAAAGTATTGAAAGGTATCCGTGGCTTAGTGGGTAGTGCGTTGGCCTGCTACGCCTAGCGCCCGGAGTTCAACTCTCGGCACAGGGAAAATCAAGAAAACCCCTTTTTTCTACATGGTACCACCTCTTGGCAGGCAATGGCAAACCTTTTCACTTCCCCGTTCTTTTCAATTCATGTACAAATATAACATGCTCAACAAAGTAGATGCGAAATGCTCGGCCTAGGCCCTCCATGGGCTGTTGTGCCCTTAAAAGCAGAATGTATTGAAAAAAACTGTGCAATTTCATTAATTGCCTCAATCAAGAATTACTTAGCATCTAAAATAAAGCCGGCTCGAAGGTTGCTAGATTGCCTAAAAATTGGCTTGTTGTTGAGCATTTTCATGGAAAATTCACTTACTATCCTCTCTTTTTCCTACAATTAGGGGATGTTTGCTTCTACGACATTTGATGTTGTACGATATTCTCAAATGACCGCAGTCAGTCTATACCGTGATTTTTTTTTCGGTTATTGTTGATGATTTGTTATAATTGTCCTATATTAGAGTAACGCTATCTCATACTTGATCCGCAAGTGGGTAGAGATAATAATGCGAAATAATGTTGATACTTAGTTGGGGGGAGAGAGCAACAAGGACATGGCACAGCATCCCAAAAAAAGAAAACATTACAATGTAAAGAGATTAACTCTGCAACTTTGCTAGTAACAAACGATCGCAACATGTAACTATCCAAACGATGGTGGCATAGCAACACAACTAACCAAAAATAGAATACAAAATTTAAACATGTTTACTAACATAATACTAAATATTTGACCGTCCGTCCGTCAGTCCACAATACACCTTCATTCCGTTTGCCTAGCGTTAGTGTCAGTACCGGGGAGGTGCGAATGTATGTACTCGTATGAACATAATATATCTCAATGCACAATCGAGGTCTAATTTGCATGGAAATGTGATAGGAATGAATAGCAACAGCCGTAGTCAGTAACTAGCAGGCAACAGGTAGGCGCAGAATATATTTTTTTTCTGCTAGCTACTGGTGGCTGCTGACGACAACAAGCAACTTTTTATCGTTTGTGGCTATTCGCATACAACATTTTTATTGTGGTCGGTTTGGTACGGTTTGGCTTGGTTTTGGTTTGGTTTGGTTTGGTTTGCTCTTTTCCACAGAATGCACAACATGTTTACCATAAAATGAGTGAAACTACTACTTACTTACTATTTTTAGCTGTTGTTGTTTGCATTTTCCTGTTCGGCTGGCCGCTTCTTCAGCATTTAAGTAGATGCATCTGTTGCAGGCATCAACAACAGCCGCAGCAGCCACAACCGCACCAGCAGCTACACGAACAACAACCTATGTATTGCTGATGACCAGTAGCAATCGCAACTGAAAATTAATGCGCATCTTGTTATCGCATCTGTTGATCAAATAGATAAACTTTTTTTTCATACTGCTGCTGCTGTTTCTTTACGATTATCTTAAGTTTTTATTTCGTTTTTTATATTTATTCAATAATATTGTATTTTTTTTTTAATTTAATTTTTGTTTTTTATTATTTTCTAGTGTTTTTTGTTTTCTTCACGCGATTAACGTGTTTCTTTCGAATTTCGTTGGTTTGTTTTGTTTAATTTTGTTTCTCTCTACTTATTTTTGCTTCTATATTTATTAATGTATTTGCATGCTCTTTTGGTATTTTTTAATTTAATATCCTTTTTTTCTCACTTATTTATTTATATTTTTTTTCTATTTAATAATTTCATTTTAACTGAAAGTGGTAGACCTTCATTTTTTATTTTCTGTTTTTAGTATTTATTTCGTTATTTTGTCAATCGGTATCTTATTTCGCTAGAGCTCCGTTACCCAAAAAAAAAAAATTGTTGCCTGCGCGGGGGCATATCAAGTATCTATAGTGTGTATCTTGTATCTGCACAGCTATCAGTTTCACACCTCAATTCTGCGTGCATTTGTGTGCGTGCGTTTTGTTTCATGTGTATCTGTATTTAACATTTTATTTATGTTAATTTTGTTGTTTTTTTTTTTAATTAAATTTTTTTTTTGTTTTCGGATTTTGTCGCGTGTCAATTTAGTTCGTATTTGGTGTTTTTGTTAACTGCTTGTGCTGAAGATTTTAATAGAATTTAACAAATTTGGTTATGAATATGTGGGATATAAAAATATGAATTTTCTGGTGTCTTCTTTTTGTTTGCATTTGTAATCAAAATTCAATAGAGAAATACTAATATATTTTTTTTATTTCTGTATAATCAAATCATTTCAATGTTAATAAACTTATTTTTTGTAGTATTTCTTATAAAACTAAACTATTTTAATTTGGTAGCATGTGTACTAAATAGTGAAAAAAGGTCAATAAGTTCAATAGGGAGAATAACGCATTCAAATCTCGTACGGAAGATGCGAATAAGGTATACATCGTAATTCTCTCGCTCTCTCTGTCTTCTCTCTTCCTTTATCAGGTCTTGAATGACTCATTATCTTAAGGAAAGTTTGAACCAATAAATGTTTCTTCCAATTTGATTTGGATGCAAAATTTTCCGCCTTTTTTGATTTTCAAAGTACTTTAGGCACTACGGAAGTATTTTAGATGCAATTTGAAATCATTCTGCTGAATGTCTTCTGTCTTATGTACTTAATCCTTTTTTATACATAGAAAGTTTTCTTGCTGACAAGTCAAGTGCCTGAGCGAGAGCAAAAAGACGAAAATTATCGATTCGAGCAAGTCTGTACCAGTCGCATTTTTTCTTTCCGCTTTCGACCACGGTACATTCGGTCCCAAAATGATATAATTCACAATTTTAGTTAGGTACATATTAATTGGATATTTAACGGCTTCTGGTCATATAACTGGTGAATTTTGGCTTTGAGTTAATTAAAATTCACCAGTCAATTCAGGCGCTTTCAAAAAAATTTCATATATCAACATTGGTGCCTAGTGTGTAGTTTCCAAGATTTATTCAAAAATAAATCTTTGATAGTATGGATTCCTTAGGAGTGTACCCATCGCCTATCCAAATGGTGCTGTATTTTACTAATTTTATTAATAAATATTATCTAATTTGTATACGACCCATGGGAGAGTGTGGATATTCCTTTAAAACCCTACCCTCCCTTGAGAACACCCTTGGTTTTCAGTGATTACTTCAATCCTATAGGTATGATTTGTGAAGTGCTAAAAGATTTCAATCAGAAAATAATCTCTTTTACAGTGGAAAGAAAACAAGACCTACTAACTTTTGTAGATCTAGTTGAATTTAAAATTACCAAAATGCCCCCCTGAGTTGTTGCACATTTCGAATTGCTGCTCGGAAAACATCTGATTTCTTCTTCAATGTTGGCTTTCATGACTTGCAAGGTTTGTGGTTTGTTGTGGTAAGGGCAAGAAAATCTCAAGGGGAGAAGTTTGACGACGTCAGATCTGATGATCTGGTCGGCCAGTTCAAGTCCCGGAATTTGGTATTTCAAAATGTCCATCGTTGCTCGAGTCATTGTGTATCGCTCCATTGCTTGTTGTCAACTAATTCTCTATCTGTCAACAACATAAATGTCAAAGCACAATGAAATTCCAATCCATATGCAAAAATTATGGCACATTCAGTTAATAGACTTTAAAGCGCCGCATTTCTGGGGGCCCCTAAAAATTCGCATTCGAAATTTTTGATTAGAAATTCAATATTTTCAAGGAGACATTTTTTGGCTCGTAAATTATTGAGTTTTAGTTCTTAGCCAAATTAGATTTGTAAGGAAAATGTTAACTCATTGGAAGCTTCACTAGTAAATGTTGTTTTAATTTAAGTATTCATTATACTCATATGCAGGTAGACTGTTGTGCTAAATATACGATAATATTTATTTATTTGTATATATTATTTGTATATTCCTCTTTAGATTCGGAGACGACCTCGATAGTCTAGTGGGTAGCGTATTAGACTGTCACCTGTAAGGTTGCGAGTGCGATTCCGTACCGATCTGGTGGTTAAATCTCATAACCTTTTTACACTCATACATTAAATTGTAGGTTCAACCATGTGGTATCATAAATGGGTCGTTCTGGACTAAGTGTGCCCAACTATAGGACAGCCACTCTAACCTAACCATGAATTCGGTAGTGAATATAAATAAAGCTGATGATTATGTTTTTCGGAAAAGCTATTCCAAGTTGACCTTACCTAGATATTAGAACGAACAGTAGTCCCCGGCTTATTGATCTTCGCTCTTAACTCTGTTCACGATTTTATATGGGGTATTTTAAAATTTTGCCCTTTAGTTAAGTTCCAAATCTATGAAAAATTTCTCTAATGAGAAATGCATTGCGACCTTTTAGATCTTCTGTGCCTCTACATGACCCTATACTACTTCTATAACCCTATTATAACATTAGTCCTACTTTTATGGAGTTCAAATAGATATCTGGTATTTGATGGTCACCCAAATTCCATCTTCTACTAGTAATTCCCTACGCACTTTAACTGAAACATACTTACTGTATTTCAATTAATAGATTAAATACTTTCCAATTTTCTACAAGTGCCCACAATTATCATCAGAATAATTTACCTGCAGAGAACATTAAAAAATATGTAGCTTTATTAATGAAAATTTAAATATTAATATGCTTGACCTTCTAAAGATTTACGGTACCGAAGAATAAATATCTGCTAAATACATAGTTTTACTATTTATACTATATTTACAATAGTTTCATGAATTTCGATGAAAACTCTTATAATATATAGAATACGATTAAGTTTTTTATATATTGTAGAAATGATACTCTGCTTTTATCTTCTTGATGTATGTATCTTGTATATATCAACGTACTAATAAATAAATGTTCTTGGGCTGACTGGCTGATTTGTTCACTTTACTGCAAGAAACTGTCAAGTGAACAAACCATCGGCAGGGCTGTAGAGAATACTGACCCAGGGGGAAATTAGGATGTTCATTTTAAGGGCCCCTTATTTTTGTAATATGCACATAAATCTTAGTCTTCAAGGTTATATAATTTTAACCTAAATATTTTGGCAACAATTATGAAAACTCATCAATTATATATTTATAAACTTTTCCTACAATTAACTACTATTTAAAATTTTGACATATTCTTTCCTTCAAATTGCTTCTAAATAATTTAAAGTTATTAGGTCTCACCTCGCTAAGAGACTAGGTAAAAAGATATGCTTGTTTGGGAGTTTCTACCAAACAACAAAAAAGAAAAATAAATTATTTTGCATTTGAGATAAACAAATTATCTAGATAAAATCTAACAAATTTCATATGGAATTTATAACATCGCAGGTATAATCTTCAGCTATTGTGAATACATACATAGCATAGATAAAAATGTTAACGAAATTATTCTTACATAATGTAGAGATAATTTTTTGTTTGTTTCAACAAACACGTTTATTTCCAATACCATATTTTTTGCAATGCCCCAATTTCAGTAAATAATTTATGTATAACATGCCATCTTTGTATTATTGTATGAAATACACGCACTCGTAGGCGGCAATGTTACGGAGGTAGGTACTCGCAGTATCTTCAATTTACATAATAAACAAAAAAAATACTCTTTGAAAATGCAATGTAAACAAAGTGAAAAGATTTCTTTACTTATGTAGGCAAATTCTTACTTAATAATACATACATATTTACCTATAATATTTATAGCACTTAGATATACATAAATATGTAGATAGAAATAAAAAAAAAAACAGAAAAATACGAATGCATAATTGAATAGAATTACACAACAGTTGGAAATCGTTTGTCCAGTTAAAACCACTTGGCAGCAGTTAAAACCAATAGTAATACTCACACTCACACACATAAAGTTTTTCGACTCATGTAGTAGTAAATTGTTGCACCTAGATACATAACAATAATAATGATAATAACAATAAATTAAAAAAACAAAATTATCAAATTTTAAGGAAGTAGACACATGCGACAACACACAAATTAGCAAGCAAAAAATTTTTAATTGTGTAATTAGTTAAATAATTTTAATAATATTTAAATAATATTTAAATAACATACCATATATAAATCTCATACGGTAAAAAAGAAAAATAAAAAACAAAAATTTTTTTTTCTTCTCTCTCATTCTTGATCTGCTTATATGTACATATATATAGTGCAAAAAGTCAACATCCTTCCGAGCATTCACTTTTAATAGAATATCACTAACTAAAAAACAAAAAAACTTACTATTAGTCGACTACTTGAGTTGTCTTTAGCTTATCCCTCACCCCTCACCACCAGCATCTCTAATCGAACGATCGTTCCTACGGTCGATCTATTATAGATAGTACTTACATATAATATAAACATATTTATGTAGTGGGTAACTACTACAACTGCATATGAGTCTCTATCGTTAGTATGAGTATGCGCATTTTATATTTAAAATTCTTCTCTCTATATTTAAGGGAGATTGGGGCAAGTTGTAGTGTATACTACTGGCAAACTCATTATTCATATACACATAAAATTTCATTATCCGATTGGAATTGGTTGTAAGATGTGTGTGGTTTTAAGTAATTGCCACGCCCACTAGCATTTTCCGAGACTGCATGAGTAAAGAAGTATTATTTTTTTTGTTTCTTTATATTCAGGAACTTACATTATAAAGAATGCAATATTTTTTGAGAAGGTAAGATTTTTATCCTTGATCCGTTGTTTTTATTGATTTTTGGTCTGAAATTGATTTGGCAGCCGATCTGATTTGTGGTCTGATTTCAAGTCTGAATTTAGCCTCACTTTTCATGTAAATAGTGGATTAAGTTTTGGATTCCATTCATGTACAAATATAACACGCACAACATAAGTGGATGCGAAAAGCTTGGCCTTTGGCGCTACATGCGGTCATTGTGGTAAAGGCATAACTCTTGCCACAATGGCTGCCTATCTCTTTACCGGTGTCCTGTGTGATCACATTCACTCTGTCATTCTCCCTCCTTCTTCCTCTCACCTATCAATCTTCCTTCCATTCAACACATTCAAGGCGTACACCCAGTGTGTTTAATGTATCAATAAAAAAAAAAAAATTTAATTTGTATCAAATTTTGATCAGAATTTGGTTTAGTTGGACCAAAATAGTCTGTTATTTTCGATGTTTTTATCTCAACTTCATTCGATTTTTCGTGTGAAGATGGTGTGAATTTTTTGTCTAAACTTGAATTTGACTTTAATTTTGGTATGCCTTTGGTCTGAATTTAATATGTTTTTTGATCTGGACTTTGGTTTATTTTCATAAGAATGTTGCCCTGCTTTAATCCGATTTTTAATTTGAGTTTTCTCTGACTTTCGATGAGAATATTGTCTGCTGTTGGTCCCACTATCATTCCGAATTTTCGTTTGACTTTAGACCAACTTGTGGTTTGGATTTTGCTGTTAAATTTTTAGAATTTAGCGGAACAGGCTTTGTTCACATCAAACTCTTGGATCACCCAATGGTGAAAAGTACTACAGTCAGATTCTTCCAACTGAGGCTAAATTCTTCGCATTTATTAGGAAATAATTTACACCAACCAAACTCTACCCTTTTAATAAGTACAATATGTTATGAAAATTTTTCTAAAACTACTATCGAAATAATAATATACTCTTGTTTTGCCAAAAATGTCCCTCACAATAAATTGAAGGAGACACAGCAAAATCACAATTAATGTAAATAATCTAAAACGTATTTTTGTGTGTAATGCGGAACATTTGGCGTTCCGTATATGTTCTCTTCGGAACTCACAAAAATTACCAGAATTCCAACAACCCGCTCAATTCAGGAGCCCAATACTCCAAAAGGTATATGCTCCTCAATTTTATGTTACAAAGTATTAATATTGATTAGTGACATCGTCAATGACTCGGTGATTGGATGTGTCAAGTCACAGACGGGACTGGACTATGTATGATACATATTTCTTGTGAGTGAGACGGTTCCATTATTATTAAGCATGAGGCAATAATGTAGGTAATACTTAGGCGGGGTAGATATGAAGGGGTCAAGCGAAAAATGTTTCCATATATCTGAAATCCTTTGATGGGGATTAAAACTAATAGAAAATAACAACATCAATTTAAAATTAATAACTTACCGTATATCCACAAGCAGGAACAAGGGGTAAAACGGAATTGACCTTTTATTCTCGGTATACTCGCTGATGTGATCGTTGAATTTAACAAATTTATACCGTACGAAAAACCTGAAGCTTCTCTCCTCCGATCCTGCAACTTCTGGATCCCAGTGGTTGATTCAATGGCTGACAGTTAAAGGCCTTCAGTCTTAGATCCAATAGCTGGTTCCCTCTTATTCATTTTAAGGCTTTCAATGCAAAGTTTTTTACCTCATAACCCATTTGCTCCACTCACCCCTTATAAATTTATAAATATTATATGTATGTATGTATATACCTATATATGTAAGTATGTTTTGTTTTCCATCCATCCATCGATCCATCCAGCCATAAATAAATCAATAATTTATGAAATTTGTAATGTGATGGTGAGCAAAGTTTTATGGAGAGTAGAACTGCAAAAAACTACTAAATAACTAAGCGACTTGAGTGAGTAACTAAGTCTTCATCAAGTATGTATTTCTTCTTGTTTTTTTTTTTTTTTTTGTTTCAACTACTTGCTGCTGTTGCTGCTGCTTATACTTCTTTCTCTTCAGCTCTGTTGCTGATATTACTGTTGTGATAAGGAAACATGTACTAGATGGAAATGATGACGACGATGATGATGTTGATGCAAATGTGATTCCGCATTTGTGGTACAACAGTGAGCGAGCGCCGTTTATTATTTATTATTTATTTTTTTTTGGTTTTAAGTTTAAAGGCAGGCAGGCACTCATGTGCTTAAGTAACTCAAATAAAAACACTATACACATACAATAACAATAACAACAATAGCAAGAGCAGCAACAATAACATTAACGACATCATCATCACGATCATCATGCATGCATGCATGCATTCTCTATACAACTACAACAACGTCATCGACTTTGATTGTTATGGAATGTCGCCAAACAGGTTAAAAATGTAGGTAGAAATTCAATTTATTTAAAATCGCGATTTATTTTTAACTATACACAAATATGCATATAACCTATGTACGTATGTATGTATTTATATGCATGTGAAAAAAAAATTGTATAAATTATTTAAATGAAATTTTTCCATAATTTGTTAACTCTCTCTCTCTCTCTCTCTCTCTCTTTCTCTCTTTTATTCTTTCGTTTTTGTAAGAGTGTTCGGTTTTCGTGAAATGCCCCATTATTTGATGATCGATGTCGCTTTAACTGAAATAGTTTTTGTTTTTCTTTTTATACTAGATAGATGAGATATCTAATGCCTTTTTATTATTTTTGCACTTAATAATGCAACGAAATTTTTTTACGTTTTTAATTTACTCCAAAAGAATAGCAGAGAAAAGAAGCACGAAACAAAAATTATTAAGTGACAATAATTTACATGGAAATCTATAAGCGTATAACTTTGTAATAGTTATACAAACGAGCAACAATAGGGTATACTCTTTGAATAGTGACCTATAAGTTTGTAGTTGCTTGAACTAGCCTTCCAAGCAAATAAATATTTGAAGACTATATCAATGATCTCATAGGGAAACTCTGAATTATACTTTTTAATCGAAAGCCGTCACAAGAGACTCTAATGGTTAGAGAACATATCGCCAAACTCCCACCTGTAATTATCGCTTTTCGAGTTCCAAATGGTTCCAATTTTATCTATGCTGTTGCAGGTAGACCACGCAAGGGCTGTTACGAACACTTTAATGAACAAGTACTCACAACCAGACCGGTGCTAAGTGGATGTCAGTCTCAACCAAACCTACACCTTCAACTTAATGATGTCGGACCTAGAACGTACTATTAGTTCTGCCAGATTTAAACTAAAGCCACTCGCATAAACTTCCACCCCTATGATACTGGGACCACCTGTCTAGAAGCAATCATATACAGAAACGAAGAAGTAGAAAAAATACATAAACTAAAGGGGTTGTAGCGTTTAGCATATGTCGCCCTCGAATAGAAAGAAAGAGCACCACAGTGTTCTGATAATAGATCATTTAGCGTTACAAAGTATGCACCACGAGGAGGCGATCTATGCTACATCCGAGCTTTTCGCATCCACTCATGTTGTGGGTGTTATATTTGTAAATGAATGGGACTGGAAATGAGCAGGCTCTGTAAACAAAAGAGAAGCGTGGAGTTGGATGAAAATAACATATAATCAAATAAGATCAAATGCTTTTAAAGTTGATGAATTTAAAATGCATCTATAAATTCTGAACCTGCACTAGAGAACCCAGAAGTGTCAAAAGGGTCTTAGCGTTTTTGTTGTTAAAAAAAGTTTTTAGAACAGAGATCATAATAGCTAAAAAAGTTTTGGGGAAGTGGAAGGGTAACAGAAAAAGTAGTAGGAAATAGGTGAAAAGTATTAGGGAAAGTAGTAAAAAATAGCAGTAAAAAATGGTAGTAAAATAGTAATAAAAAATTAGTTGAACATATTGTAGTAGTAGAAAAGTAATAGAAAATAGTAGTAGAAAGTTGCTAAAGAAGGGAGTAGTAGAAAATGGTAGTAGAAATAGTAGCAGAAAAGTATTAGAAATAATATCTGCGCCACAAAACTCATCCTTTATCGTTTTAAAAAAATTTCAATTCACAACCTCGCTAAAGCAGTTTCATTTCAAAAAACAGCAAAAAACTAAACTGACTGGAAACTGTGACAGGAAAGTGGCACCTGAACATTAATGAAAAAACACCCTCCCCCCTCGAAGATTTAGAACGCTAAGGCTTATTTCAGATTCTTCGTAAAATAAATCGTTGTCATTATATCTGCATTTGAGGAGGAAAGGGGACGAGTGCTCCCCTTAGTTGAAGCCGTGGCAATATGCAATTGTGACCAGACTTTTTAAATCCCATCGAGCAATTATATTTCTATTTTCACAATTTGATCTATAACTCCTTTGATTTTTCGATTCGATTCGTTCGATTTTTTATTTTGAAGTTGGCGGACATATGGAGAGAAGTGGAACATGCCATTTTTACCTTATCAATATACAGAATGTCGGTATGCATGAATATGTATAGATAGAAATGCACATGTGTGAGGAGTGTGTGACTCTGTATAAATTAACTCGACCGCAAAAAGTTAATTTTAGCTCACCTACTGTGCTATTTTTAAATGTTTATTATTTTTATACATATGGTATATGATTTTTTTTAGAATAAACTTTTTTTTCTTGGATTTTGGTTTTAATTATACTTTTTCTTTCAATTTAAATCTATCTATAACTTTTTACTTTATTTTTTGTAATGTGTATTTTATTTATTTGCGGAATATTTCTCAGGTATGTCGTTGTGTTTTTTTCTGAAAAGCATGTGTTAACAAACTTTTTGATCGATCGTTTCAATTTGCACTTATGGCAAGCGTGATTAAGATACCAAAACTAATTTTTGAAATATTTGATTTGATGTGTGCACATGGTTTGTAGTTAAAGGGATGGGATATGTTAAGTCTGACGGCCTCCACTCGTTCTCTGGATTCTGATTAGCTTACTTTATATTCCAGTACGTATGTATGTATGTATGCATTTATGTTTGTAAAGAAGTATACTGCCATCAGAATATGCATTTTTCCGCCAATTTTAACACGTTTTTATAAATTATTTCGTACATCAAGAAGTGCGATAAAATCAAATTCCTTTAGAATTAACATTCATTTCAGTTGCTTCAACTTCAAACTTGAGCTTGTCAGTCAGAGTGTTGGTGAAAATTTTTTTTTTTTTCATAGTTTAGTTATTTTTAAGCCACATTGCGTTATAGAAATAATGTGTTAGTAAGAAAATATTTATTTGAAATTAGAATACAATTTAGGGAGACAAGGATTGGGAATACTACAGAGGATTTACTATAGAAAAGTTTCGTTCAAAACTAAAATATGAGATAAAGTGATCTTGAAAAGAATCAGTGTCGAATAAATCTAATTTAATCGTCGTTATTTTGCGTATAAGTACTTGCAGTGATTAAACAGAAACAGGTGTTCCAAAAATGTCTTCTGCTATCTGAATTAATTAATCTCATGTAGTTCCATTCATTAAACTTACTATTCAGTAAAAATGTTATCTTGTAATTCTCATTTACTTTACAATATTTTAAACTTACATGTATAATATTTTGGAAATAAACGATCTATCACAAATATCATCATTCCTTTTGACTCTGAAAACCTCCAGAGGCTAACAAGTTGTTCACTAAATTAATTTGTATGGAGAAAACGAATTTATTTTGCTACCTAAAACCTAAAGAATATTATCGAGAAAAGTTTTTTTTTATCGGTAGACTTGTTCGCAGGATTCATAGAAGTCGCTACTTAAAGTTTTAGAATCAAGTTGGTTGGTTGTAGGACGTGAGAAAGACATTTGGGTTTCCTAGGGAATATGATTGCACATCTCTCCACCTAAAATATCAGAACATTGTGTGAATAGTCTTTCATACATTTTTTTTGGATGTGACCTTCATTGGTCGACAGATTTCTAGTTTAATCAAAATCTGGGAAGATGGATAAATATCATTTAATATCGCTAGCAAAAACCTATGAACCTTGTTCTCTGACAGATGTCTGTTCGACCTGGCTTCTATGGCCAGATTTTAGCCTAAATTAAGATTTTAGAAGAAAGAAAAAAAGTGGGCTTTTTTATATAACTAATCTTAAACTTCAGAACCGTGTGTGGTTAGTTGTTTGACAGAGATTACTGTCAAGCTTAGTTCTTAAAACAAAAATCACAGGATATCTTACGAATCTAAGACACTGAATATTGTTAAACTTCGCTTCTCAAAGTTTCAGAGCCTTGTGTGGAGACAGTAGTTCCTGGTTAATTGACCCAACTTGACTTGAGTAAACATGTTTTTGAAACGTCAATTCAGTACAATTTTACTTTCAGTTTTGTTAACTCGACGTGCATATTGTCGAAAATATCGACGGTGTCGAATTTTGTTGATCACGGGACAGTGGGCGATCGTCGGCAAGCCATTCCTTAACGCCCAAAACGTTCCAATGAACTGGTTAAAGCGGTAAGAGAGAATGATTTGTTTCCATATAAAGTGAAATTGACTGAAAGAATATTGCCGACAGACCGTCCACGTCACTTGGAATACGGCCACTGACACTGAAAATGATTTTGAGAAGGAAATTTGGATGACCGACGATGCCCATTACACACTCTCCGGCGCCGTTAACAAGAAAAATTGCCGCATTTGGGGAATAGAGAATCTACACGAGATTCATGAAACACCATTGCATGACCAAAAAGTGACTGCTTGGCCCGGCGGTTGCGCCAAAACCATCATTGGGTAATTTTTCTTTAGAGAAACAGTCGATGGTAATCGATATCGGTGGATGTTGGCTCATTATGTTTGCCTATAAGTGAGTGAAAAAGGTCTGGACGGTTACTGGTTTTAACAAGATGGTGCGCCATGCCACACAGCAAGTCAAACAATTCAGTTTCTGCAACGAAAATTCCCTGGACTTTTGGTGTGACAAAAATGGCGACATTGACTTTCCACCTAGATCTCCAGATTTGATCCCTCTGGACTTCTTTTTGTGGGGTTATTTGAACAGCAAAGTGTACGCCAGCAAGACAGACCATTGACCAGCTCAAGGCAAACATTTGCTCCGAAATCATCGTTATACCACCCGAGATGCTTGAATAAGTGATGGTCCTTTTGCTTGGTCAATAACGGTGGCCACTGGTTTGATGTTGTATTCAAAAACTGGTCCAAATAAATTGTAAAGGACATATCGACCTAGAAGTTGGCGCTATGAAGAAAAAATTTTTGGTTGACCCTCATTTGGCCATGTCATCTACAACCACAAAGCTTCTTTATCAATTGAAATCAAAAACAAATTTTGTCTCGCACAAATATTACACAAATATTACAAACATTTTGGGCAATTAAGTCATGCATTAAACATAAAATCCGAATATATTCTTTGAACAATGTCTAACATAAATATAAATTTAAATAATTCTAGGTTATGTTAATATTTTATCAAGATTAACATATATTCCCTAAATAATAAATATTTAAAAAGAAACTTATGCTCTATATCCAATGAAACATCATAAATTCATATATTACATACTTAAATTCATTATAGCTATCATACATTTTCTCGAGTTTATGTACACGCGAACACATTATAACGAAAAATGCTGTATTCTTTTTATTTATTTGCTTAATTACATATTTAAATTATTAAAAATGTATGATATTAAATTCTCAAGTAAATTAAAATAATTCCAATACTTTGGCAGTTTTAATTGCCATCATTACACAGACAAAACCACCACCATCACCATCATCAATAAACACAATCGCCAGCATCGATCGCCATCATCGCCATCACCAATTGAAATTAATGGCAATAAATTTTCACTTATACACAAAACAAAACAAAAAATTTAAGAGAAAAAGAAAATCGCATTTCACTAAATTGCGCTGTTAATTATGGAAAAAATCTATTACATTTATTTACTATAATTTGAAAATTTGAAAAAAGCGTATAAAATAAATGCGATCGATCGATGGTTAGGTAATATTTGTTTAGATCATGTGGACGGACATTTGCTTAGAACATACGGCATTAGTTAGTTACACTCAATTAAAAATTCCAAGCGATATTGTGTTCGAATAATATCAGATTATATAGAGAAGAAAAAGTTACTGTTTACGTTGTGATAAAAACCTGCGAAACATCGAAAAATCTTTGGTGCTTTTGGTAGTTCACTGAAGGAAAGAGTATGCACAAAGGAATGATATATTACCTTTCACACGAGTACTCTTACAAACAATTGTAGGAGAGATCGTTAGATTACAACCTAGCTAGAGGACTAGATATAAATGTTAGATTTCTGACTTAATCTAGATCTTGGGAGTCAAACAAAATTGATTGCTACAGCCACAAGTTCTTCATTTGGCACTTCATTCAATATTTCTAGACTTTTGCTCAGCTAAAGAACTATAAAGATTGCCAGACTTCCAATTTGCATAATCAATAATATTTGGTCCTTAGGTCCGATATTAATTGTCTGACCAGCAAACAATCCATGGAGGTCACACAGATTTCCATGAAAGACGGTAAAATAGGTAAATGGATTTTCAGTAGGGTTTATTGCATACAACCAAAGGAATTAGTGTAAATAGTCATAGAACCCTATGTAGATAGATTGTTAGAATTCTAAATAGAAGAAGAAGGATGGCCACCGTGGCATAGTTGGTAGTTCGCTGTACTTGTACTGCTATGCAGAGTGCCCGGGTTCGAATCACGGCAAAGTAAAAAATCGAAAATAGAAAGAATGAAATAGTTTTTACACAAATGGGACCACCTCTTAGCTGGCAATGGCGAACCTCAAAAAAAAGTAAAAATCGTCTACGAAAAGCTTTTCACTTCGCCGTTCGGATTCAACATGAAACTGTAGGTCCTTTCCATTTCTGTATGTACCTAAATTAGACTCGCACAACTTGATTGGATGCGAAAAACTAAGCTCTTCGACGAAGAGAAAATTAAGAAGATAGGAAAAATGTGGGCACTAAGTTCAGCAATCTAAGCTGCATATAACCATAGAAATGTGCGCCTAAAGCTGGTCTTATAAGTTTTCCACACTTCTGCTTATAACCAGATAGTGTCTCGAACTTCGTTATACTTATGTATTGTTAGGTAATTACAGAATTTTATCAACATGGACACCATTAATAAGGCATATTTCTTTCTTAAACAATGTCTAAGAAATTTAGTGGGTTGCTTTGAATCAGACTTTAGCCTTCGTTAGGCTACTAAACCTTGTGTGGATTGAAAGCACCAAATAGCTGCTTGTTCGCTAAAGAACAACAAAGTTTGCCGGAGCCTCAACTAAAGTGATTTACTTGGGGGAAGGAAAATTTTCTGATACACACAGGTCTTCTTGTGAGTCCACCACTCCATGAACTTTCACGTTAATAAGAATCAGAAAAAATGTGACGCAGAGTTCTTGTTTTTAGCAGAATAACTATTGCCTAAAGTGTATCATGTAAGGTAATTAGCTTTCGATTTTTTTTTTTAGTTTTTTGAAGCAAAATTTTTTTCTTCTTTAGAATGGTCAAAAGTCGAAGTCACGCACCAGAATTGGTTTTATTTCACGAAAGAGAAATTCTAATTTAGAGTGGCTACTTTTTGTAAACATTTTTCACTGAGTGTGTTCCCTCATATGTACGAGGGAACGAGGGAAGCATCTAACCGGCCGGTTAAGATGCTACATCTACAAGCAACTACGGCGTAGTATAAAGTCAAGAAATATAGAAATACGAGTACATACTTGGAATTTTGTTAAGGTAGAGTCAGTGGCAATGGCAACATTTTGAAGCTATACGAGTGGCTATACTTCGGTAAGCAAATAGTATAATAATAATAAAAATAATGAATAAATAATGGGGCGGAGGGAATCTAATTGGGGCAGGGTAAGTGGTGGAAAATACGCTATGGAAAATTTGATTTTGTTTATTTCATAAGAAAATTTAAAAAAAATTATTTGCAAACAAAATAAAAACTAGGCAAAAATGAAAGAGAAGAAGGCGAAGAAGACGAAGAAGACGAAGAACACGAAGAAGAAGAAGAATAAAACGATACATGAAAAGTGAAATAAATATTTTACAGGTGGTAGCTGAGTAGGTAGATAGATACATTGTATATAAATTGTATTAGATAATGATGAGGTGAGGATGATAATGAAGTGGTGTGGTGCTTGGTAGTGGAAGTGTTGGTAGCATATTGGCAATTTGGCAAATAATTAAGCAACAATGAAAAGGAATAAGTTGAGGAAAACGAAAAAAGTTATTTGCTTTTTTAGCGTAAACAATTTTTGGAAATTTGGAATTGCAGATACAAAATTCAAAAGAAAATTTAAGCGATATTTTCTCTGTATCGCTGTTTTGTGTGTATGTGTGTGTGTGTGTGTGTGTGTGTGTGTACATGAAAATTTATTTAGCTACTTGGAAAAATATCAATTTAACTTTAAAAAACACTTTTTTTTTTGCTTTTGATCAAAATTAATTGAAAGTGCGAATGAGTGAAATTACAAAGAAATTATTATATGCATACAAATATACGATCAAATTGATTGCTAGTTTTTCCACGTACAAATTCGATCACTTTAAATGGAAAATTTATAGATTTAACCGTATGCAGATTTGTAGTTGTTAACCTTTTGATGACCTTCGACTTTTCGTTACAACACCGACATCGTCGAGGTTTATTTTATTTTCGTACCTCTCTTACATCGGTCAAGGTTGTGTATATTAAATTAAGTGCCAATATCGCAAGATGCAAAGGAAATGTATCGAATGTATAAGTACAAGTAGTGTAAAGATATTGTACGTATGTATATTATTAACTTGTAAGCCCAGCATTCTAGCTTGTAGTTGCCCGTTGGATATTTCTTCCTTCAGACTGGCTGTATTATGCTTTGCCATAACATGCTGGCTGCTTTGGAAGCATTCTTCACTGCAGGATATCACAGCTGGCATAAAATCTAAGAGCAGCAAAGAAACAAACGTACAAGTTGTTGTTGCTTTTAGAATCGATCGATCGACAACTTTTTACCACAGTTGTTTTTTTTTTTGCAATTTTAATGATTTCGTTTATTTTTATTTATTTCTTGTTCTTTATTTTTTACTATTTTCAGAGTTTTTTGTTTGCTTTCTTTTAATTCAATCGATTAAAATTTAAACAGCGTATTATTGTTGCCTTTTTTTTTGGCTGACTGAAGCGTATAAACGCTAAAATAAAGTGCGGAGAAGATTTTTTGGTATGCTTTTCTGCTGTTGCTGTGTATAAAATTAACAACAACACGGATTCTTTTTTGTTTAATTTTTATTTGTATGTTCAATTCATTGTAGCAACAAATAAATAAAATGTTTTCCCCCTTTTTTTTTACAAATTTTATGCAATATCATTAAGTTCTCACATTTTCCAGCTGCTGGTTAGCTGTCGATTTTCTTTAGTTTTCGATACTGCACACATAAATTGTACTATTTACAGGGTGTTAGGGTTGGGTGTGTTGAGATTCTTAGTCTTATCCTTCTTTTTTGAGGAGATTCTCAAACCTTGATTCGTTGGATTGATGCACGATTATAAATACTTTCATCAAATTGTATATGAGTCAAGCCAATCGTTGTTTGATGAATGCTATTCTGTAGAGTTTCATATCCAAAGGCTTCCCAGAGCAAAGCGAGAGGCGGTATGATTTGCATAGCTTTAGTATATAATAAATGTAATTTTTATTATTATTAATAAGCTTTCTTTCATTTTTATATCCAAGGAGTGGTCAAACAAAAATTCCTCACCCGATTTTTTATACATACTATAAATAATATTTCTAAAAGGAGTTTTCTTAGGTGTTCACATGTATTTAAAAAAATTTATTTAAAGCACCCACCCTGTATATCTTATACATTAAAAAAAAACCCAAATAAGTTTTTCCAGAATTGTAAATTTATTATTTTAATTTAAGTATACGAGCAGTAAATGAAGCGTGTTCAGAGCACGTTTATTTCGGTGTTGCTTCAATACTAAATACGTTACACCTCCTCCAGCTCCATGTCGTACTCCTGTCGATGCTGCTGTTGCTGTTGTTGTAGTTGTTCTGTATAATTATAAATAATGAAATCTAATATTTTAGTAATTATTTCACAGTTTGTTTACTATGTTTTCGTTTTCATATTTTTTTTGTTTTTTTAATTTTTTTTCCCAATCATAACATAACAAATACATATCGTTCACATAACTTTTAACATTGAATTTGCAAATTTTTTTTTTCTTGATTATTTATCTTAACGATTTTCAATTTTTCATTTTCGATCTAGTACAAGAACTTCTCGAAACTTTTTCTCGTTGTTTTTCAGCTCATTCTTCTTCTTCTCCTTCTATTTACACTTAATTTTGAGTTTTTTTGTTTTTTGTTTTTTTTTGAAAACATAAAGATAAATTTTATAGCATTGATTTGATTGTAAGTGTTTGTGTGTATTTGTATTCGATTAGGTATACGTAATTTTCATATATTTTTTTTTTTTATGGGCATAAATGTTTTTCTTAATTTTTCTTAGATTTTCGATTTTTCTTTTTTGGCATAACAGCAAGCAAGTATTATGTAGTGAATTTTTTTAACAGTCTAAATATTTAGATTAGTTCAATGCATAACTTTGAATTTGATTTCTTTGAAAAAGTATACATCTACCTCTCTACATATTTGTATGTACTTCACTTTTTTATAAACACTATTGGCTTTTGTTTTTTAATTTAGTTTTAAATTTGCTTCATAATTGTTTAAAATTTTCATTTGTGGGTGCGAGGGAAACATATTTTTTTTAGCTCTGGAGAAAAATCATTAACCTATTCTATAAATATAATTTTCTACGTTGCTTAAGTATTTAGCAAGATTGTGAAATAGTTTTTAAAAATACTAATTAAATATAACTACAATTTAATAGTTTATTAGTCTAGATGCCAGACTGAGTCAGTTCGGACTTACGGCATTGGGGAATGACCATAGACAAATTACGAATGACAAAGCAGATAAATAATTTGTACCCTCAATAAATACAAATTTTATCTTGATGCAGGGACTTGTGCTACTAAAACCTTTCAGAAAGTAAGCCCTCCGTTTTGTCTTCTAACCTTCGCTAAAATAAGTTCCTAATAAATAAAAATGCAATTCCTGAGTCCCTTCTGCTACAAATATAACTTTTCAACAGACTCGACGAACCTTTTCAGCCTCTCTATTCGGTCTTCTAAACTTCTCTTTCCTCGGTAGTAGTACATCTCTTGTAGTGAAATTAATTATGAGTTTTGATAAGGTTAAGTAAAACAGATAAAGATATGCTGAGTTCCTATCCTTTCTCGTTTCCCCTGTCCCCTACCAACAGCAGGAAAATGACTCGAACATTTCTGAACTAAGTTTTACTTACCGTAACAGACGAATAACATAGCCTACCGAGATGGAGAGTCTAACTCAATAGATAAAAGTTTTGTGAAAGACATGTAGTAACTGAAGTCATCGCTACAGTCGTCAAGATCAATAAATTCAGGGTGTTTTTTTTTAGAAGTGTGGTTTTCAAGAAGAAATGAAAAGCATATAATTTAAGGTTATGGCCAAGAATTTAGATTTATTATATAGATAAGGATTTGCCATTATGTTTAAAAACGATTTCGGGCAAGTGGCCGCCGTGGCAGGTTCGAATAAATTCCAACCGAGAGACCCAATTATCGGCCACTTTTTGCAGCAATTGGGGCCGTATGTCAGTAATAACACGCCAAATATTCTCTTCCAAGGCGTCAATCGTCTCTTATCTGCGTAGACAAGCGACTTCACATAACCTCGCAAAAAATAGTCCAGCGGTGTTAAATCGCACGATCTTGGAGGCCACGCCACAGGTCCACGGCGTGAGATAATGCGCTCACCAAAAGTTTCCTTCAATAAATTGATTGTTGCGTTGGCTGTATGGCATGTAGCGCCGTCTTGTTGGAACCAAAGCTCGTCCACATCAACGTTCTCCATTTCAGGCAGGAAAAAGTCATTAATCATGGCTCTATAGCGTTCCCCATTGATTGTAACATTATGAGCAGCTTCATCTTTGAAGAAATATGGACCAATGATTCCCTCTGCCCATAGAGCACACCAAAACAGTGACTTTTTGAGGATGTAGCGGCGTCTCAACAATGGCTTGTGGGTTATGATCACTCGAAATGAGACAATTTTCCTTATTAACGTACCCATTCAACTAAAAGTGAGTTTCATCGCTGAACAAAATTTTCTTGTGAAAATCGGAATTGGTGGCCATCTCGTTTTTGTAATAAATTTGCACGATTTGCAAACGTTGTTCAGGAGTAAGTCTATTCGTTATGAAATAGCAAACCAAACTGAGCATAAATCAAGTGACAGCTGTCAAAAAGACCAACTAGGAAAAAAGTATTGCCAGATTGAAAACCACACTTCTAAAAAAACACCCTCTACTAGATGAATGGATGGAATTAAGGATCTTTAGGTGAGCAGTTGATGCGAAAAAAATCTCGGCTTAGGCATTCCATGGGCTGTTCTGCAATTAAAAGAAGAAAGCTTAGCAGATGTGGAATTTATTATAAAATTTCGGTTACTTTAGTAGTAGGAGTGAAATCCAGATGAAACGAGTGCCTCCTCTTGTTAAAACTATAGTACACACGGCCATACGGTCGTGGGAATTCAGGTCCACTTAACATTTTCTGAGCTACCCAAAAAATTTTGAATACATTTTAAAAAGTTCTAGTATATAAGAAATTTAATTTCTTTATAAAAAGTTACCATATTTCCCAAAAATTTTGATTCTGGCTACATTCTTGAGGCTCACTTTACATTCCAGGCTCATCGCTTTTAAATTGAGAGCTCAGATTTTGATAGAATTTGCTCCCAAAGCTTGTTACTACCGATTATAAGCTATTGAAAGTCTTGGAATCTGACGACTCGGTTTTAAATCCGTCGTTGCTAATCCGCAGCATCTTTGCGCTGTTCGCACACTACAGGCTTCTTCTATACATCAAAAGTGAATACGCCTGAAAGCAGACTACTACTATATTGAATATGTCAAATGGTAGAAGTTATTTTCAAATCGAGATGTAGTGTATCTAATAAAGCTCGGTTTCGCAGATTCAACGAGTGTGACTCAAAAATTTCTTACTGATAAACTTATATACATAAATATTTTTATAATATTATTTTCGGCAAGTACCTACTACCTTACCCAATGCGACACTCGAAATACTTTCCAAAATACAACAACTAAAATAAAAACCCTACCCGGGCACAAGAAAAAACAAAATACGAAAAGAAAAAAAAAAGATTATAAATAAAACCACTTAAATAATTTACTTAAAAGCTCATTAAAATGTTAATTAATGCGTAAGTGCGATCGATCATTTGAAAATAAAAATCGAAGAATTAGTATCTCAAAAATTACAGCAACAATGAAAACCACAAACCGGACAACAAACAAACGGAACACGAACATTTTGAGTACGACACATTTACCGTAAATATACAACAATAACGACAATAATAAAAGTAATTGATCAATAGTATACAAATTAACATATACAAATAAATTTGTAGGTGCCTATGTAAATATGTATTTATGTATGTATATCGTTATCGTAGCTACCCAACGGGAAGAAAACCACTTCAACACGCCTTTCAAAGTGTTGACAAGTCAGCTGTGACTCTCTCTTGAGAAAAAACTAACAAAAATAAAAACTTTTACGATCCTTTCGGAGCGCTTTAAAAGTCCTTTCACAAAGTTCATAAAGATATCCTGACATCCAGCAGTTTGTTTTTTCTTCTCTACTTTACACTATTCTTCTTCTTTATTTCTCTTTTGCAGAGCTTCAAAAAGCCTGTCACAAAATCTCTGCATCAGCTTTAGAGGCTGTTTACACGGGCGCAAGAATGAAAGACTGTGAGAGAGAAGAGTAAGAAAGAGATAAAAGCTTTGCGTCTTTTCTACTACCTTACTTTCCTATCTGTCTCTCTCGCACAGTTTTAGATGCTTGCGCCCGTGTAAACAGCCTCTTAGTAAAAACGATGATCTTGCCGTCGTTTGCTTCGCCTACGATTAATTTTCGATAAGGCCATATCTCACTGGCAACAGGATTAATTGTCTTGTACTCTCTTGAGCGTGTGCAAATATTTCGCCAGTGATTAAAATTGTACTGAGAGCTATTTAGAGAGCTATTTAAAGAGCTATTTTCACCAGAGTCTCAAACCTCCGAAATTTTAAACCTCTTTCGTTATAATAAGAACAAAATCGGACTTATTTCGTATTTTTCACTTGTGTTCTTTAGGGATTTTTGTGCTTTAGTGGTTTTCATTAAAATTTGTTTTTAAAAAGACTTGAACTCAAACACGTTACCCAACGCGGAGTTCAAAGAAAGGTGAGAACGAGTATGGGTTCAGGATTTGGGTTTGGTTCGAAAGCCTGATATGAACTAAACAAATTAAATAGAAACAATAGAAGAATGTTTCCTACTGTCCCACAAATTAGAATAAGAAGCTGATCTTGCGATAAATTTTCCATTCTTTTGGTCAATATTTTGTTTATTCTCGTATAAATATAGCGCAATCAAAGTGCTTCCATAATATTACCTGTGTATTAGATGCTCAACAATTTGGAAGTGTATAGGTGCTTGCCGCTGGGTATATTTATTGGTAAACATATATACTTTCAAAACTAATCGCATAAGTCAAAAACTGACAAATATACTTTTTTTTTTTTTGGTTAATTTCATTTTACATAAATTATTAACGTTTAAATAAAATAAACATTTTTGTCTTGAGTACCACTGTATTTGTTATACAATGCAAGAGTGTGTGTGTGTGTGTTTCTGTATTTGTATATTGTGCACATTCTGACTGCATTACTCTTTGAACTACATTGAAGAAAACTGAGATTGAGGAGGACCGAACTGAGCATAGAGAGCGCGTAAAGCGGCCGGCCACAAACAATTAATCTTGTATGCATTACTTACTACTTAACAGCAAATGTCTAACCATGAATAAATATTTTAAGAGGCCATCACCATCAGCAATAACAATGATGTTTTTTTTTATTAACGTGTGCAGTTGTAGGTATTTCTCTTTGTTGTTGTTGTTAATGTTGTTTCTTGAGGATTTTGTAGTTGTGAAATATTCTAACTGTGACTGGCTTTCTCTGATTGCCTTTCATAACTTCTGACTTATTCTTGCCTCCAACAGCTTTTTTATACCAGATCAATTCTGATTGTCTATCTGCTTTGACTGTTTCGATCACAATTTATTATGTGGACAACTGACTGCTCTTGGTTTCTTCTCTCTATCTGAATCTGAATGTTTCTCACTTCACTTGACTGCTGTTGATTATCTCTGATAGTTTTCAACTAATCCTATAATAATTACTAGGTATTAAATATTCTGAATGAAATATTTTTGAATTACCACTATTCTATTTTGAATATTGTTTTGGTCACAAAGAGAGGAAATATCTAACGCAATGCTTTCAATTGACCAATCATAATCGTTGGTATACAGAGAGAGAGAGCGAGAGAGATAGAGAACTTCTCGCGCTATGCTTTCAATTGACCAATCATAATCGTTGGTATACAGAGAGAGATGGAGAGAGATAGAGAAATTCTCGCGCTATGCTTTCAATTGACCAGTCAGAATCGTTGGTATTCATTGCGTGTATAAATCACTCAAAAAGCTTCGTGGAAATATCAACTCTTTTCACAGCCGTTCACTAAATATTTGATTAATTTTATATATTAACTGAATTTATTTGAAATATACTTTTAAACTTTCCTTTCTACCAGAAAAATCATACTGCTTTTTATACTACTTAGTAGTAAGTGCAAATACCTTTTTCATGCTTTTAGCTTCATAATTTGTGTTATTTGAAACACTTTCAAGATCTATCCACTCAGTTTCCTGGAATATACAATAAATTATGCGATAAAATATGAACAAGTGCATTTTCAACAATCAAAAACAAAATTGAATTATAATAAAATCTTACAATTTATTATTTTCCCACACACACAAAATTGTGTGGTAGATGGAAAATACACGTGTGAGATACTTGAGGTAAATTGGTTTTTTTTTTGTATATTTTTTTCTGAAGAGAACTTGATATAAATTATGCAAGAAATATGTATACACAATACAATGGAGCAGCAACAGCAACAGTAACAGCAGCAAGCAACACGTTAAATCAAGTTTCAACAATGTAAAGAAACTGAACTGAAAATGATCAACATTCAAACATTCAAATACTACTGGCATATCTCACACAAACTATTAAATAAATATTGTACAATGTACAATAATAAGTTGTTATACTAAAATGCAGAATCAGAATTACATTGCATACACACACTCACACGCTCGCACGTATAAGATACGAGATACACGCTTATTCATTTTTAAATATGCTAAGTTATTGCCACCGGGAAAAGAGGAGCGTTAAAGAAATGTTCGATTGTCTGGATTTTGGCTACGATGTACTTTATAAACCTCTTTCAACGGAACTTCAGCAAAATTTCTCAAACATATAGGTTGGTTCGGGGCATTTGTAATATATCCATTAATGATATCGGATTATACTCCGTGCTGTAATAGTAGTGGATCAAAATTTTGCGAAAGTGGGAAATTTTGAATTTTCGCCCCTTTAATGCTAATGCTGCTTCTAGCTGTACATAATCTGAGGAATTTAACTGATCTGTACTAAAACTTTTTCGAAGGACTCTGGCCCTTACACTCTAGCACCACAGTACAGTATATTGTACAGTATGTATCTAATTCAAGTCGTTTTATCAGGAAAAAATTTGTTATCGAGTTATATATGGTTTCCAAGTTTGAATTTTCAAATACCGGCTCTTTGAAAAACAAGTGATAAAAATCCCCTAATGCCCCAGGCCATTGTTCCCCATGCTAATGAACTTACACTAAAATCACTTCGAAATACAGAACATTTTCATGATATGGTCTCAAATTTATTTTTCATTTAAAAATCGGTTTTTTGCAGTGCTATTGAGTGTTTTTTTTATCAACTTTCAGCTCTTGAGATAATTTACCGACCGGGTCGATTTATATACTGCCACTTGGTAACCCTATACTTACTTACTTTTAATGGCACAACAGCCCATGAAGGGCCTAGGCCGAGCTTTTTCGCATCCACTCATGTTGTACGTGTTATATTTGTACATGAATGGAAGGGACCTACAGTTTAATGCCGAATCCGAACGGCGAAGTGAAAAGGTTTTCACAACAATTTTTACTCTTGTAGGTTTTCCATTGCCTGCCAAGAGGTGGTGCCGTGTAGAAAAACTATTTTTTCTATTTTTTGATGTTGCCTGTGCCGAGATTCGAACCCCGGTAACCCTATGTAAATTATCCAGTATTCGGCATCCAGACAGTGTGGCTTCAAGGGTGATAATATTCTGAGTCGGTTATGATTTTAGGGACCTTAACTTTTCATCTTTCTAGGATCTGCTAAACAAAAATTTATAATTATCTCCAGGCGTGACAATTTTTGTTTGAAAAGCTTTGCTTTCTACACTAAGGTAAAAGCAATCTATAGTAAATCAAGTCATTTTGTCAATTACTTCCGGCCTCAATTTTATTGGATTTATTTGCCTTTCTACGCACTTAGGAACTTTCATTAATTTTATCTGGCAACAGAGTTAATTATTTTTTATGGAATTGCTATATTCTCTAAAAACCTGTAAACACCGTTTCCCACTGGGTTCTGACATTTAATTGTGTAAAATAATTAAGTAGCAAATACTTATAAGCATTTAAAGTGTAGGTATGTTGTAAGTGTTTAAGAGTATGAGAGATCCTTTAATTTGCATAATTCTTTGGAATCGTGTTATTCATAAAGACAAGCAATTCCTTTCATTACACCAATATGAAAACACTCAACGAAACAAAAATAATAACAATAATAATAAAAATATAAAGACAACTCAAGTTCAGCAGGCAGGTTACACATACAAAACAAAATCTTCACTTAAGGTTGCAGCAGGAAAACAGAAAAACAGAAACCCTCTCAAGTACCAGCGATTTGGTAAAGTAAATAATAATACAGCATAAATACCTATTTGTGTGTATGAAGTAGTAGTTGGTCCTACTAGTAATAATAACAAACAAAGTAAAATAACTTAAACAACTATTTACATATGTACATTTTGTATGTACACTACAAATGCTACACGCACAAAGTGTCCATAAGTAAACAGAAGTAAAGCGCGAGCGGCATCGTTGGTTCTTAACGAGGCCGACACCATCATCGTCAACAACCAGCTAGCAGCAAGCAATATCATTATGATTGATATCATCGACAATTGCAGCGTGCGTAGCTGCTGCTGCTGCTGCAATTGCTTCCGTAACATCATCATGATCGTTATTTACGAGTATTCACTAGTGACAGCAATTCAGTTGAATCCATTGAATCTACTTCTACTCTCCAGTAGTTTGCTTTTACTAAATAGCAAATGCAATAAATGCATTATAGCCGTCATCAGCTTCTCGCATGTATTCGACTAGTAACTTTTGCCCAGCGGCAATAATTACTGCGTTTTAGAAGCAGTTAGGAAGCACTGTAATGTTTAACAACAGAAATAAACATTGATCGTTAATAGCTCAGAAATACTACATATTGAAGGAAGAATCATTTTTTAATTTTTCGGGATCAAAACATATTTCAGGACATAGCAATAAAGTGAATTGCAATTGGAAATAGAAGTAGGAATAAAAATAAAAGTGGCATGTCATTTAAAAAAAAAAAAAAACACGTAAAACAATGTAAATCAGAATATTTGTTTTTGATATGTTAAGGTGTAAGGTCTAAAGATTTGATTAAGTATTTGCATTGCTAAAATTTTAAAATTTACCTCTTCAGTGCTTCTCTCTGCTGCTGGGTAGCATTATTTTCCATGCATTTATATTCAGACAGAAAGAATAAAAATGCATTCACGAACAAATGGAATAATGTAAAAAATTTCTTATTCAAATATTGACAAGTTATCGTTGATTTGTTGCTGCTGCTGTTGTGTTGTTTATCTTGCTGCTTGCATATCATCAACATCATAGAATGATTATTTTTTATTTTTCATTATTTTTTGTGATATTCGAGACTATTTTGTAGTTTTTCGATAATACTTAATTCTATGCTTTTGTTGCTGTTGTTGTTATGAAAGACGACTTCATTGCATTAGACGGTCAGGCAGGTCTTTTAATGGGAACAATAATTGATAAAAATAGCGAAAGTCAGTTTTGAATGTCTTGTTGAGTGGGCGATGGTTTTGATTGCCCTTTGACCTTACCTTATTCGAGCGTAAGGAATTCAATTGTACCAACTATTTTATCAAATTGGTTCGAATTCTCGAGATATTGGTATCTTAAAGACCTCTACAGTTCATTGGGTAACTTTTAAAATCTTAATACAATCATCAGTGGCGTAGGTAGGGGAGAGAATAAGGGAATATATCAACTTTATGGAAATACTTTCATAATAATCGACTACGACTTTTTTTCGAGCCACTAAATACATAGAACAGGAAATAATATTCAGCTATATACAGCTATGGCGAAATAATTAGCATGTACTACTTTCAACACATATGCTGTGGAGTAATTAAAGAAAACTCGATATTTTTGAAGGCGAACTATTGCCAAATTTTTATTCATCAAATCAAATACTTGATTAAATATTTCTATTTATACATTTAGAGAACAAAAAATTAAGAAACTAAACAATAATTATGCAATATTGTGCGATTGTCATTTCAATGCAATGTCATCCAATGGCAGTAATCTGAAAAGAAAAAAAGAAAATAATTAAGTAGTATAATCTGTTAAAAATAAAATGAAATGTATTCAAATTTTTAAGACTGACCTGATATTTTGTTTTTTTAAAAATTATTATTTACATACTTTTGTAAGAGGTCTCATATAATTAAAAAAGCTCTGATATCTTAAATTATTCTTGTTATAAACATTGATAAAGTATATTATGTTAAAATATTAAGTTTAAAAACGCTACATAACTGAAAATATGGGCATGACGATTATTGGTGATGGTCTGCTAAATAGTTCCCCAGGGTTGTATAATATGGTACATACATAAGTATAAGATTCATCAGAACAATTTACAAACCATTTACATTTTTTTTTCTATACTTTTGATTAAAATTTTGATTGATCAAGAACAATCCTACAAATTTATAGTTTCTTTGTTTTCAGTGAGAACAGCTGCTGTGATATAATAGTAATTATAATTATTTATTGGCATACAAATTAACTAAAATAATGTTCGCCTCTGTTGTTGAAAATTTCAAGGCCCACATAATTTAAATTTTTTCCCCCCCCCCCCCATAAATAAATATGTATCACTACCTACATAAATCACTAAATATCTTAATTTTAGTAATTTTACTTGTTTGGTTTTCTTTTTCGCATAAAATTGCCTCGAAAACACCAACAAAGAAAATCCACTAGAAGCTGTAAATCTCACATAATTTTTCACACTTTTAATGTTTCTAAACATTTATAATTTTTGTTTTATATTCATGCTAACTAAATTTATATATTTTCACTTAAAGTTTATTTCAATTTAATATTAAACAAAGTAAACAGAAAACCAAAAATTATAAAATAAATATAAGTATATATATAAAAATAAAATCGATTAAAGTTCTACGTACTACCAGGAAAAAAGGCAAAAAGGCAAAAAGGCAAAAAAGTGAAAAAGTAAAAATAAAATTTTATAAATAAAAAGTTATTTACAACGTGATATTACGCTACCACGCAAAGAACACAAAATGAAAAGCTGGGGGAGGAGGAAGAGCTGCGAGGAGGAAGCGGAGCAATACTACCTTCCTCTACAATGTTGCATACTATGTTATCTTTATTTATTTTCGCTTGAATTGTTTTGTTTTGAATACTTTCAAGCGAAACGTGTTTATTTATTTATCTTTCAAACGTTTTCCCCACAAACACAAAATAAAATAAAACGAAACACCAAATTTCGCGCAATTACCAAATTCGGCAGCAACCAAACAAAAAACAAAAAAACAAAAAAACAAAAAATAATTAAAAATAAAAATTAAATAAATAAATACAAATTAACAACAAAACGATTAGTGTTAGTTCTAGCAACAACAATAGCAACAACAACAACAATAGTACATATCAACTCAACAACATCACCTATGTAGCTACAATGTGCGAGTATGTAGCAAGTAAGTAGCAGTAGCAGCAGCAGCAGCAACTGCTGCACAGTATTACCATAAATTATCAATTATACGAGTGTGCGAATTTTATTTTTTTTTTTTTGTTTTTTCTCCTCTCAAGGGGAGTGGAACAATTACTTATATAAAAATGTTCCGTCTGTCCAATGACAGCCTCCAATGGAACAACTGTTGCAATGCTACTTATTGCTACCTATACCGTCCCTGAGCTCTGAACTCTAGTCCAGCAGCAGGCTCACTATTTGGACTTTATACTATACATACATACTTACGATACAAAATATTATTATTATTATTTTTGTTTTTTTTTTTTTAGCTTATTCGCTTGTATAAATAAACAATCACACATAAAATAAATACACACAAATATTGAGTTGAAAGTTTCACATCCCCGAGTAGGAGGCAAAGCAATTGAGCTGAACGGAGCAACAGCAAACTGTAACAGCAACAACAAAAACAACCAACAGTAGTAGCCGCATCTACGCGTTTCTGCATTTTTGTACATACACCACCACTGCTGTTGTGCTGTTGCTCCCATCCCTCTCGCCACTGTTATATGTACCCGTATGTATGTATGTATGTATGTATGTATGTATTTATGTCCAATTTGGCACAGTGGGTGGTATGGGTATTATCACTAGTTATAATTGCCAATCAAACGTCTTTGTAATTGCGTGTAGAGCGCGTGTAACATTTTACATAAGCGCCAACGTGAAAATAGTTGCTCTGGAATTGTTTGGAAAAATTTCTTGTGGTTTTTGTTGCTGTTGTTGTTGTTTATAAAAGAAGCAACATTTTGATTGCAACTCATCATTATCATCAAAAGCCATCTTCATATTGTTGGAATTGTTGGCGTGGTGGTGGTGGTTGTGGTGGTGTTGTTAGTAAGTATCTAGGTAGTTGCTACAACATTAAGACATCAACACATCGCTGACCTCGGTAAAATTGCTAATTTACAGCAGCAGCAGCAGCAGCAGCAGCAGCGGCAGCAGCAATCATTTATTATGCACATTCAACTACATAACTACTTGAGGATATGCAATTTTTAGCTGACATTAAAAATCCAAGTTTATGGCATTTTTGATGTTCATGCTTGAAAACTAAAAAGTAGCAGGAGAACTGATTTTGTTCTTGATTTACTGCTTGCAATTCAGAGCAAATATATATGTAATGTGAGATTTTGTGCTTGGGTTGACAGCTTGATTTAATGTGTATACTAACAATTTTGTGGAATGTTTATGTCTAATGGTTAGGTACTTGAAAATAGCTGAAAATTGTTCCGGCATGATTGAAGACTTCTCAGAATATTATGTAATTTGAAATAGATATATTTGATATAGATTATATCACATAATATCTCATCAGAATTTTAGAAAAGAAAGGATTCTAAGATTTTTTGATGGTTCTTTCGCTGATAAAACTTTTCAACTTAATTTTGGCTCATCAACAATTGGGTAAAATTTTTCAAAAATCCCCTTATCTTTTGGATCCACTAATGGAATGTGCTTGCTTAACTAGAATATTAATTAAATTTTTCTCCCCAGTTTTTTGACCTAGTACCAAGCAAGGCGGGAGACGGTGGCAATGGAATAATTTTCATATTTTTCTATCTATGAGAAATAAAGGATGATTCATTTTGCTACTTGGGTTTTGCCAAAGTAAAAAATGCTCAATTTGGTTTGCCATTTCATCATGAAGAGACTTGCGCCTGAACAACGTTTGCAAATTATTTAAATTCATTAGCAAAATTCGTGCGCTGTGAAAAATGTGTTTCGCAAGCAAAATTGTCTTCAGCGACAAGGCTCATTTTTGACTCAATGGATACGTGAATAAGCAAAATTGGCATATTTGAAGTGAAGACCAGCCAGGGGCAATTCACCAGCTACCAATGCATGCCGAAAAATTAACTTGTTGGTGCAGTTTATGGGCAGGCGGCAATTGGGCCGTACTTCTTCAAAAACGATGAAGACCGCATCGTTATGGTCAATGGCGAAAGGTATCGTTCGATTATAACACTTTTTTTGGGCGAAAATGTTAGAATTGAACTCGGGCAACATGTGGTTCCAACAGAACGGTGCCACATGCCACACTGCAAGCGAAACCATGCATAAATAGAGAGGCGAATTTGGTGAACAGTTAATCTCACGTTTTGGTGCAGTCAATTGGCCCCCAAGATCGTGTGATTTGACCCCGTTAGACTAAGTCTCTTGTCTATAGGGAGCAGCCAAACACGATTACTGCTTTTGAAGTCAACATTGAAAGCGTCATTTGTGAGATTCCGGCCGAAATATGTGAAAAAGTGTGCCAAAATTGGACCTTCTGAATGGACCACTTGAGGCGTTGTGGCGGGCAAACTTTAAGTGAAATTATCTTTAAAAAGTAAATGGCAAGAATTGATTTATCGATCGAAATAAAAATTTCCTTTACTTTTCTAAAATTTCTATGTTTTATTAAGTTGTCAAACACCAAGCTTTTAAAAAATACCTTTTTATGTGGGAACCGGAAAGGTTAGAATTTCTATATGAAGTTTGTAAATTTATCAGTGTCTCGTTTTTATCCAAATTTAAAGGGTACACATAGCATTCATTATCATTCCGTATCTTCTCAACAAACCAAAAAATCTCACCCCTTCAAATGTAAATATTGCATTTCTAAAAAGAATTAAGTATTATTGCGAAATTTAGAAGAAACATTTTGACTGTTATCTTATTTGCAATTGAATAAATTTGTTTAATTTTTCTTTTTTTGTGGGTATAATTTTTCTTTTGTGTTACTACCGAGTGGTTTCTGCTGACATAAGTTCAACACTACTAAAAAAGAATACAAGAAAAATATAAAAGCAACTAAGAAACAAACACTTTGTCATTAGTAGCGCCAAAAATTCACACTTCAATTACTTAGTATCTACAAATCTATATCTTAAAAAAAAACTAACGAAGAACAGAAAGAAAAGCATAAAAAACAAATACAATATGTTAGAAATCCAAAGTACGATTGAATTTGATGAAGCGTTAAGAGATTAATTGCCAAGCAAGTGTTTGAAAATTGCTCACAAGTCCAGAAAGCAGCACGCTTTTTTTTCCAGCGCCAGTGTGCCCAGAAAATATACCTAATAGCAAAATGAAAGCACCAGTGGCAAGAAAAAAAAAAAGAAAAAAAACATTGAAAAATTAAAAAAGGAAAATTACGAGAATTACGGCACGCGAAAATGTACGAGTAGCCCAGCCACCTTGAAAATTTATGTTTATGAAAATGTATCCAGAAAATTTACAACAAAAAAATGTTCTAGTATATTAATGCGCAATAAAGAAGAAAAAGGGGAAAGTAGTAGAAACTGAAGACCCAATAGCTTTAATGCTTTTCTTTAATAAATGCATACATACATATATTTATTGTAAAAACCCTGTACGACAGCCAACTGGTTTAAAGTTAGACGATCAACTGGTTCACCGAACGCCACAACTAGTCCCACATTTGGCATTTTTCCTCATGGTTATAGGGTTTCTTTAACATGGCATTGTTCTAGGCGCTAGTCAACTTCCTAGCATGTTTTTGGAATAGTTTGTTAACCCATCAAATTTTAACTAGTTAATATACATATACAGAATTTCAACAAAGTATTGTAAAGATAAATGTTTTTGGAATAGTTTTTAGACTAATCGAATTGTTTCAGTTTTGTATAGGTAACGGGAATTAATTAGTGATTACAACTATCGATAGTTAGTAACTGAACGATATTGATTATCGAACGATTTTGTTGATTCATTCAAATAAGTTAGTAGTTATGGAAAGTATAGAGTGATTTTCAACTGTTGAAAAAATGATTTTCATGATCGAACGATTTTGCTTTTTAAAATTGTTTAGGCAAAAAATTTAGCAAACCAGAATAATAGTAAAATAATAAACATCAAGTTAAAAAAAAAATTTATTTTTATTTTTATGCTCATGTTATTAAAATAGATTGATTTTAATGAACAATTATGTCAAAAGAATTTTTATAATAATTCTTATTTTCGGCTCATATTATTAAAAAAAAATGATTTTAATGAACAATTATTTTAAAAGAATAACCACGTTCGTAGAGCATGTAAATCTTACGATCGCTTTCTCAGCAATTATCTTTCTGATCGCTACCTTTATTTTAAAATATGTACATATAAGTGAAAAACATTGTAAAGTAAATGAGAATTACAACGCAATATTTTCACTGAATAGTATTGTTGAAAATACCTACCACAACTGTTCCATATAAGTACTTTATATATGCTACTATATATTACAATTAAAGTGGTTGATCAATGCATTTGTTTTTAATCACTTTTAAAACTAATTATATCATAAATTTTTTGAATAACTATATGGTAAATTTAGTGGAGAAAATTGGTTTTTTGGTCCTACAGGGTAGCTACAAAAAATTAAGTGTACGTGTGTTCTGCATAGAAAAGAAGAAGAAGTACATCGATTTTAAAAGTAGGTTAAACATGATGTAGCCGAAAAAATTCAATTCTGACCCCACACGTTTATTCGCCAAGTTTGTTACTAAGCGCGAAAACTATAGAAACTAATTAATATCCAATTAAAATATAAAAATAGTTTGCAAAAAATTCATCAATAGAAAAATAAATAAATTAATTCTACCTACGATTTTAAGATGAGAATGTGTAAAAAAGTAGCTGAGCGAACAGAAACTTTATTTTACATTTAAAAAATAACGAGTTAAAAGTTTATGATTTAGACTTGGTAACAAGAATAAGTGACGTTTCAACTTGAAAGAAATAGATTCGAAAAAGAGTATGAGTATAGAAGTTATACATAACTGTTAAGACATTCACATACCGAAAGGATATGGCAAATCACTTAAAAATATACACAGAAATGCTTAGAAATTAAGCTTAGTAGCAAATTAACTGGAAAATATACGATTGAAGTGTTGGAAGATTGTGGTTGTGTATGGATCAAATGAAAGATGAAAATGAAAGAGCTTGATAACAAGAATTCACTGAGAAAAGCTTAAGTTTTGTAACTAAAACAAATAAAACTTAAACTTATTCCAAAAATGTCCGAAAATAAAGTAATTTTAGAATTGAAACTTAATATGTTGGACGACGAAATCATGTGTGGATTAGCAATCAGTTCCATAAAGTTTATTGAGAAACCAATTAAAAAGGTAATTCAAGATCTAACGATAGTTTTATTTCCATTCAGCGCCTTCTAACTGACCCTAATTGCCTCGTAGGTACTTTCTCTGACTACGTACTGATTGATTGATTGTAGTTATGCATGAATTTTACGGATTCTGATTGTATCGTTCAGTTTCCGTGATTGCTATTTACTGTCTTTGGTTTGTCCGTATTGCTGCATGCTGTTTCTGATTGTCTTGTACTTCTCTGATTACCTTTGACTGTTTACATTCTGATTACATTCTACTTTTCGTGATTGTTTTTTGCTCCTTCTGATTGGTTGAACTGTTTCTGATTGTTTCACACTGTTTCTGATTGTCTCCCACTGCCTTTGACTAATTCTCATTTCGTCTGATGGGTACTGCCCTTGACTTTATTACTGTCACAAATTTCATATTGAACAGAATCCAAGTAAAGGGAAGGGTAAAGGGGAACCTTTATCTCAGACATTAAAAGAACTAAGAATGCTGATCTGCGGCTAGTACCTCCAGCCTAGTAAAGATGTAAAAATGCAATTTATTTTTCGTAATTGAAGTTCAATGGTCATTAAACCAGAAGTAATGTTCATATTCAAGACTCGATCCATGTTCATCATTTGTGTAATAGTTAAATAAAATAATTAGTATAAGCTGACAAGTGACATGAAAACCTAGAGCAACGGTTTTTTTTTTATCTCGTGCTAGGACTTAATTTATGGTAGGACTAAACCCTAAAAGGAAATGTTGTCAAGATTGATTGAAAAAGCCAAGCATCTCTTTTACGCTTAAGACTTTGTTTTTTTTTAAGAGAGAGGGGCAGCAGATCGGTCTTCTTGCGGGACAAAAGTTTCGGTGAACTTAATATGTGTCTAAGACCTTGGCATGCATTTCAAGTTGAAGAATTGTCGAATGTTTCCAGCTTAGTGAGATGTGAACTGAAGATTGTTTGCAGCCGTTTGAAAAACTACGCAACTTAAACAACTTAATCTGGCGTCAAATCGTTTGAACTGTGTATGAACAACTCATAACGTAATTTATTCCGAATTTTATATAATTTCGGAAAGAATTACATGACGAGCTGTATCAGACGATTTGACTACCCGAATCAGACGATTCGAATAGCTGGAATAGCTGACATGTGTAGCATCGCTTCAGAGAATATGTGAAATCTTCTTTATTATATAATAAATGATACAAAATTGGAACTTATTCAGATTTAAGCCTCACATTCGAGTGTGGAATCTATTTGCTAGATGGGAAGGTAAAGAATTTTCATCATTGACTCAAGACCCTTTAAACTGTAATGCCTGAGGTTCACTAAACATATGAAAGAAATCAACATAATTTTTTTATAATTTATGAACTTATTTTTATATTAAATTAGATCCATTTAAAAAAATAAAATCGTAACATCATTTTCCATAGAAAACGAATAAACAATAGCAACAACAATTGTATCTAATAATAATTTTTAAAAACACAACAACAACAGCAACAACGACAACTGAAAAACAAGCAGCTGTCTTGTATTAAAGCATTCAGCAGAGCAGATGGGCATGATGCGTACTCGAACTCTAGCACTCACTAATAGCAGCAGAAATCTTATCGCATTTGGATTGAATAACAATATTGAAATTGTATATACTACATATGCAAAAATATAAATATAAATACATATATATGCATATATATATGTGTGTGTATGTTTGCATCTTTCACGCACGTAGTGAGTATACAAAATCAGTTGAAAAACAAAAACTTTTGTGAGCAAAAAAAAAATATTGAGATTTAAAAATATTGGCAAATCGCGAGAAATCAAAGCATTTACTTTGATGTTGATTAATTGCGAATTGTGTTGATTGATTTTTATTGGAAATATTGATAAAAATGAATTAATTAGCGTGAATTTTGTAGTTGTATATAGTTGTAGTTGTTGTTTCACTTTAGAGTGGGAAAATTTATTGAAATTAAACAGATATGGTACACATGGAGTAAGTACACAAGTTGTAATCTATACACACTCAACGTATGTAGATACCGATTCATACTACATGTAATACATATTTTACCTACAGTATCAGTAGCCGGAGCAGCGGCAGCAGCTGGCGTGTTTTATTTAATTTTTGCATAATTGGTTAGAAGAAAATGTTCAGTATAAAAATTACGACGGAAATGTTTTAGCATGCATACTTGTATTTAAGTTGTTCAAACTATCATCCCGTACATTTCCTAACATCGCACCACTCGTTAATCCTAAACTTCCACAGAACATGGAAAAAAAGTGTTTTGTTAACAAGTTCAAAAAAATCATTTGTGAATGAAATTATTGTAGAAACATGTGTAATCTTTCTACAAAAAATTAAATAAAACTACTGATTTTTGATGCAATTATGCACAGAAATAATTTCCTTATGAATTTCTACATCAATATAATGAAAATCATGTATCTGATCTGTGATTGTTTTGGATTTATGACTACTTTCATTAATATAATGTTTATATTCTTAAATGTGATTAACTCTTTTATTATATCTATGAATGCGTTCTACATTTTGTAAAGGGTGTTTTTTTTTAGAAGTGTGGTTTTCAATCTGGCAATACTTTTTTCGGAACTGATCTTTTTGACAGCTGTCACTTGATTTATGCTCAGTTTGGTTTGCCATTTCATAATGACGCCTCAACAATGTTTGCAAATTATTGAAATTTATTATCAAAATTCATGCGTTGTGAAAAAATGTTAGCGACGAGGCTCATTTTTGGCTCAATGGATACGTGAATAAGCAGATTTGCCGTATTTGGAGTGAAGACCAGGCAGGCGGCATCATTGGGCCGTACTTCTTCAAAGACGATGAAGGCCGCAACGTTATGGTCAATAGCGAAAGGTATCATTCGATTATAACACTTTTTTGACCGAAAATGCTAGAATTCGACTCGGCCGACATGTGGTTTCAACAGGATGATGCCGCATGCCACACTGCACGCGTAACCATGCATAAATAGAGAGGCGAATTTGGTGAACAGTTAATCTCACGTTTTGGTGCAGTCATTTGGCCCCCAAGATCGTGTGATTTGACCCCGTTAGACTATTTTTTGTGGAGCTATGTTAAGTCTCTTGTCTTTAGGGAGCAGCCAATCACGATTACCGCTTTGGAAGCCAACATTGAACGTGTCATTTGTGAGATTCCGGGCGAACTGTGTGAAAAATGTGCCAAAATTGGACCTTCAGAATGGGCCACTTGAAGCGTAGCCGCGGGCAACATTTAAGTGAAATTATATTCAAAAAGTAAATGGTATCGATCTAAATAAAAATTTCATTCGCTTTTGTAAAATTTCTGTGTTTTTTTTTTTTCATTTTCAAAATACGAACTCTTAAAAAAATCACCCTATACTTATATGCATCCATCGTCCATCAAACTTCCGATTTTATTTCTCCCATTTGATTGTTGTATACTTTCCTCAATAAATGGTTGTATTTTTTCAGTGCAATGCCGCGGACATAAAGCTACCTCACTGGTCTAGTGACAGTGTGATAGACTATCATCTCAAGGGTCTCGGGTTCGAATTTCGGGCAAGAGCATCGCCGTACGCTTTTGTTAACTAATAATTTTTTTTTCACTTGTGGTGAAACTTTGATCGTGGGAAACATGAAAGTAATTGGGAGTCTGACCTGATCAGATGGTCAAAAACGTCAGATTTGCGAAACTAATATAAAGCACAGAATGCCTTGTAGCAGCCCTAGGCTTCCTAGAAAAGTATTGTAGAAGGAAAAAAATCAATTGAGGTTGAAGAAAAATACATCAATATGAAAACAATCAGTCATCAAACCTTTGATTCGTTCAGATTGTTGTCTGATCTCATCAATTTAATGCTATAAACACTTTCCTTACGTTTTTAAGTAAATTCATTTTATTGAAGAAATCAAACATTAATATGAAATTAAATCACCCATTAAACCTGCGTTCCGTTTGAATTTATGATATATAAGTATACTTAGTGTTGTCAATGTGATCTTTATATTCATCGATGAAACGAATGAACTTTTATTTTACTTAAGACTGCATTCATCATAATGATAAAAAGAATGTCTCAATATGAAAAAATCTTTCATCAAACCAGAAATGTACTTTGGATCGTTGTACATATAATTCAATAATATTGTACCAATATTAAATTATTATTCATCAATGAAAAGTTTTATTAAAATTATGAATTTATTTATCATATTGATTAAAGTATTCTTTAATATTGACGAAAATTATTGATCAAACCTGTATTTCAATGAAATTGATGTATACTTTCATCAACATGATGCTGATATTCAACCAACACTTCTATTATATTTATGAATGCATTAATTGTATTGATGTAAAAGTGCATAAAATCAAATTAACGTTTGGTTGACGAATGATATTTATCATATTGATGAAGATATTGAATATTTTTTTTTTTTTTGGGTAGGCTAAACCGAGTGGTTTTTCCGCTGCACCTATGAGCCGGTTATAAATAATAATTGAATTGGATTTAGAATTCCAGCGTGTATCAAATCCAAATAATTTCAATCTATTATATTTCAATCTACTCCTTTAATCCTAGCATTTTTATTTTTAAATGTTGGTGGCACAAGAATATAAATATATTATATGCTGCAGGATTATCTTGTGTAGATACTATACGCGTTCATAGAAAGCCAAGTGAGAAGATTCCTATTTCAATTGGTTATCGGTATTTCTACTTGATGCTGTCAATCTATCAATACGGCAATTAAACATCATCATTAAAATCAAACAACTTTTAAAATATGTACATATATGTATGTGCTAGATGTAGTATTTTGATGAAATGCTGTATGCTAATATTTGGCATTTGTTTGTGTTCATTACTTGACGCTCTCGGTAATAAATAATAAACAAATTGTCTATGAACAGTGAATGTGAATAGCTAAACTAGATACCATACAACATCAAAAGAAAAGCATAACTAACAAAAACAACAACAACAACAATAACATCAACAAGAAAAATGCATAACATGCAAAATCTGTCACTCATTGGCTCATCAATTGCACACACGCGTTGAGGCATAAACTTCATGTTGTTGTTGTTCGACTTGGTTATAGTATTTGATTGCAACTACTACGTACTGAATGTGAGATACCAGTTTATGTATATTTGTAGAATATTGAAGCATTAAGGCCCACCAGCGTTGATTCTCTAGCTTTAGGCTAGGAGCGTTAAAGTTGAAAGGTGCCGCTGTAATTAGTCATTTACAACTACATACATACTAATGTATGTATATATGAAAGTAGTGGGCTCTAAGTATTTAAGGAGTAGTGGGTGCCTATATGTATATATATCTTTCTATTGTTTCAAGCGATCATCCATCACTCATCGATGGAGGGCGGTTACCTTTCTGTTTTTTGTTGTTGTTGTTGTTTGATTGGTGTTTTTTTCTTCTTTCTTCTTGATTATCTGCGATTGTAGATGTGAAATCGATGATGTGTCTTTAACTGATTTTTTTATTCTTTGTATAAAAATAGATTTTTGGGTCAATTCGTTTGGAAGCTCATACAATTGCGTAGTTTTTTTCATTTATTTATTTATTATTTTTGTTTTGTGGACGCACCATCTTTAGTCTGTAGAAGTTAAAGACTTGATTGTCTGAAGTCACTGTTCTTGCTGGAAACGCTTGTAGTTGTTTTTAGTTTATTTTGTAAAATTGAACATGGTGTTTTTTCTAGAATTGTTGGAAATAGATTTCTGAGTGAAAAGAGTTAAATTACTGAATTGTGTTTGACTTGATCTACTTATAGCAAAATGAATTCGTACGTAGAATGCGGCTTATTTTTGTGGAATAACTCATTATTTATTGTGGTATTATAATGAGCCATTCTGACCTGGGTGCACATTTTTTATGAAAAGACAGTGTTATAGGAAGGAGGAGTAGCGCAGTGGGAGAGGGTGATTTCTTTCAAAAAGCAGAGGTAACTTTTTCGAGCCATTGTATGGAATCACCAAAAATATTCCAAAATTCTGAAGGACTGATAAAGTATTAAAATTTTTAATTGCAATTTTAAATGTTCTGTTCCGTATGTTGAATGTTCTGTAATGTACTTATATATTTTTTCAATTCGCATTACACGTAATTGAGATTTTAACCCATTTTCTTCAAATTTCTTTTATAATACCTCAAAGGAATTGAAAAATTAATTCGAAAAAAAAGATTTCAATTTTAATTACTTTAAAATAAAATTTAAGCTACATTACGAAGAAAATGAAAATTTCAATTACAAATTTCAATTACAATAATGGAAAATAAAAATTGCAATTTAGATTACTCAATAGGATTGGAAAAGTAATTTTTTTTTAAGAATGTTCTTATATAATTGATTACAAATTTCAATTACCAAGTAATGGTAATTGTAACTGCAATGTTATTTAATTTACCCAGCTCTGCTTACCAATCATCTCTCCATCTCCAACTCTTAAAGGGGACACCATACAAATTTGTTTTTTTTAGGAAATAGGCTCCACAAAGTGGATCTCGAGTTTCAGAATGTAAAAGCGATCTCCATTAATTTCCACCCATCGTCCATCCTTAAGAAAGCTGGCTCCGTTACAAAGTTGAAATTTTTATGACAATCGACCAGTTACCCGGCATCTTAAAAGTTATTGCTATACACTTAAAATGTAAGGCCAACCTCAACTATTTTTCACTTTCCAACATAATCTGCGAACATACTTACTCCTCATCTCTAATGCTTACGGGAGCCCCATTCAAAAATAGCTTTTTTACGAAACGGTCACCCTCCGCTCTCAAGATGATCTTAGGGCAAAAAAAGACCGCTCCCATTAAATTTTCTCTTTCAAAATTATCCGCGATCGTACTTACACCTACTCATCTACTTATGCAACCCTTGGGGGACCCCTATACAAAGGGTTCCAGCGTATCCAAATCCCATTTTTAAGAATCTCCATACTACACCATTCCACTGCTCTTGTATATAGGCAGAGAGTACTCTGAGACAATAATTCTATGATCATAGAAAGTAGTTTACTCCCAGGAAAATTACAATAGTGTAATTCTAAAATAGTTTTTTTATGAAACGGACTCCCTCCGCTCGGGGGGCCTGGGGCGTAGGACACAAGGTAAAGTTCGTGACAGTCGCAGGTGCGTCCATGGTCGATCCTTGCGCTTCTACGTTTCAAGTCGACACACAGCCTCCTCGTGGCGTCCCCTGGATAGCGATCTGACAACCGTCAGTGAGTTAACTAATGTGTGCGGCGGGCTTCTCCATGGCCTTGAATGAATGGTTGTGCGTCGGGCTTGGAACCCACCACGTTAAAATACCCTCCAATGAAACCTCCAAACAAGCCTCGGATAATGAACCCCTCTAATGTTGACGACTCCCGCAAACGCCCAAAGGACAACGATTTACGGATATGCACCTGGAATGTCCGAACCCTCTACAGGGAAGGTGCCTCTATCCAGCTGGTGGATGTCCTCCAAAAATATAGAGCTGACATCACCGCTGTACAGGAAATGCGATGGACGGGACAGGGTTGCTCCAAAAGAGCATCCTGTGATATCTACTACAGCTGTCATGCGTCGAGACACGAATTTGGTGTTGGATTTGTGGTTGGGAAGAGACTGCGTCATCTAGTCTCGAGGTTCACGGCGGTGAACGAGCGCCTAGCCACTATCCGCATCAAGGCAAAATTCTTCAACATCAGCCTAATTTGTGTCCATGCCCCGACGGATGAGAAGGATGAAACGACCAAAGATGACTTCTACGAGCTCCTCGACAAAGCTTATGAGCATTGCCCCCGCCACGATGTTAAAATCGTGTTAGGCGACTTTAATGCCAAGGTGGGCAAGGAGAGTCTCTTTGGTCCGACGATCGGAAAATTCAGTCTCCACGACGAAGCCACCGATAATGGTATGAGACTGATCGACTTCGCCGCGGCACGAAACATGACAGTTAGTAGCACCAGATTTCAACATAAGGATATCCATAAGGCCACTTGGCTGTCCCCTGATCAAAACACACGAAACCAAATTGATCACGTTGTGATCGACGGAAGGCACGCTTCCAATGTACTAGACGTACGCACAATACGTGGTGCAAACATCGACTCAGACCACTACTTGGTTGCAGCCAAGGTCTGCACACGTATATGTGTAGCAAATCGCGTACGGATAGGTACAAAGAGAAAGCTGGATGTCGAAAAGCTGCAATCACAACAGACAGCCAAAGTCTTTGCCAACCAACTTGCACTTCTCCTTTCGCAAAACACCCCTCAACTTGATGATATATGCTCACAGTGGACGCACATTTCCCGCTCTATGCGTACGGCTGCCGAAGAGGTGCTAGGCTACCACCGTCGACGGAGAAATATGTGGTACGACCAAGAGTGTCGCGATGCTACTGAAGCAAAAAACACAGTCTACAGAGCCACCCTGCAGTCAGTTGCAACGCGAGCTGCTAAGGAGCGATACAGAAAGTTGAGAAGGGAGGAGAAACGTCTTTTCAGGCGCAAGAAAAGAGATGAAGAAAGACGCGAGTTCAATGATATCGAAATGTTGCGGGACAGGAACGAGGTCCGAAAATTCTTTGAAAGAATAAGACGCCTGACTCTTGGTTTGAAGACCGGGGCCTCTTCCTGCAAGGATGAAGACGGAAATCTGGTGACAGATATCCAGGGCATAATGAGATTATGGAGGGAGCACTTTTCGCAGCTGCTTAATGGCGAAGACGGCAATAATCCCGCCACTGCGGAACCCACTCCGGAAACCCCAATCACTGACGGCGTTGAAGTACCGCCGCCTGACTATGAGGAGGTCTTAACAGCCATTGCTCGGCTGAAAAACAATAAGGCTGCAGGTGCAGATGGCCTGCCTGCTGAGTTGTTTAAGACCGGAGGCGAAGAGCTCAAAAAACGCATGCATGAGCTTCTATGCAGAATATGGTCAGATGAAAGCATGCCAAGTGATTGGAATCTCAGCGTACTCTGCCCAATCCATAAGAAGGGTGATTCCACGATCTGCGCCAACTACCGTGGGATCAGCCTTCTTAATATTGCATATAAGGTTCTATCGAGCGTACTGTGCGAAAGACTGAAGCCCATCGTCAACAAACTGATTGGACCTTATCAGTGTGGCTTCAGGCCTGGTAAATCCACCATCGACCAGATATTCACACTACGCCAAATCCTGGAAAAGACCCGAGAAAAACAGATCGACACCCATCATCTATTTGTCGATTATAAAGCCGCCTTCGACAGCACGATTAGGGATCACTTGTACGCCGCAATGTCTGATTTTGGTATCCCTGCAAAGCTCATTCGTCTTTGCAAAATGACACTGACCAACACCACCAGCGCAGTGAAAATTGGGACAGACCTCTCCGCACCATTTGATACCAAAAGAGGTTTCAGACAAGGTGACTCCCTATCGTGCGACTTCTTTAACCTCATGTTGGAGAAAATAATTCGAGCTGCGAACATCGACATCTCTGGCACTATCTTCTACAAGAGTGTCATGCTGCTAGCATACGCTGATGATATTGACATCATTGGCAAAAACGCTCGAGCAGTCAGTGCAGCATTCTCCAACCTGGAAAGGGAGTCTCGTCGTGTGGGTCTAGTGGTGAACGAGGACAAAACGAAATACCTTGTGTCAACAAACATAGAGTCACGGCGTCTTGGACAAAATGTCACTGTTGACAACTACACTTTTGAAGTCGTCAAGGATTTCGTTTATCTAGGATCCAGCATAAACACCAACAATAATGTCAGCCTTGAGATCAAGCGGAGACTAACTCTTGCCAACAGGTGTTACTACGGGCTCAGTAGGCAATTGAGAAGTAGAGCCCTCTCTCGACCGACGAAAATAACGCTCTATAAGTCCCTCATCCTTCCCGTCCTAATGTATGGCGCAGAGACGTGGACATTGACCATCAATGATGAGAGACTGTTAGGAGCGTTCGAGAGGAAGATACTCCGTAAGATCTACGGTCCAGTATGCGTGGACGACGTGTTTCGAATAAGATGGAACAATGAGCTGTATGAGCTGTACGCCGACACTGACATAGTCAAGCGTATAAAACTCCAGCGGCTTCGCTGGCTGGGTCATGTTGAGCGAATGGAAGAAAGCGCTCCGGCTAGAAGGGTGTTTTATTCGAACCACGGTGGAGGAACACGCAGAAGGGGACGTCCTAATCTCCGTTGGAAAGACCAGGTGCAGGGCAACCTGACTGCACTTGGCCTTATCAACTGGCGCCAGCGCGCGCATAGCAGAAGTGACTGGCGAAGCTTTGTGGAGGCGGCCAAGACCGATCATCGGTTGTAGCGCCAGCTAAGTAAGTAAGTAAGTAAGTAAGTACTCCCTCCGCTCTCAAGATGATCTTACGGTAAAAATAGACCGCCCCCATTAAATTTCCTCTTTCAAAATTATCCGCGATCGTACTTACACCTAATCACCTAATTAAGCAACCCTTGGGGGGCTCCAATACAAAGGGTTCCAGAGTATTTAAATCCCATTTTTAAGAAACTCCATTCAAAAATAGCTTTTTTGAAACGGGCTCCCTCCGCTCTCAAGATGATCTTCGGGTAAAAAAGACGGCCCCCATTAAATTTCCTCTTTAAAAATTATCCGCGATCGTGCTTACACCTACTCATCTACTTATGCAACCCTTGGGGGACCCCTATACAAAGGGTTCTAGCGTATCCAAATCCCATTTTTAAGAATCTCCATACTACACCATTCCACAGCTCTAGTATATAGGCAGAGAGTTTTCTGAGGCAATAATTCTATGATCATAGAAAGTAGTTTACTCTTAGGAAAATTACAATAGTGCAATGAACTGGATGCTATGAAAGTTCTATGTAATTCACACGTAAATGAATCGTTCTAACTTCTGAAACTAAAGATAGCTTAAATTAAACTTAAAATTGGAATACATTATTTTTTTTTGCTAGAATTGTTCAGCACACCCTATTAATAATCTCGAAACAGATAAAAGCAGAGTGTCCAAATGACGCCGCATTGTCTCCGCACAAAGTAATACACACACACACACACACACTCTGAGCACAATGTACATACATATGTAACTCAAATAATTGATATGACACAACATAAAAAAACAAAACAAAAAACAACATGAAACAAAACATTAAGGAAAAAAAGAAAACATCAATCGTTGATTTTTACAGCAAGCTGCAAAAATACAAAACAACAACCGCAAGCTTCATTCATGTGAGCAGAGCATGCGCGCAAAACATTAAATACTTTTTATACAATCTAAAGCGCAAGATGCATTTTATATATGGTACGTTGTGGTTGTTGGTGTTCGCAGATGCAATCAGCAATATAGCAACATTCTTACAATTTATGCGCGCACCAGCAACACACACAAACAGACAGAAACATTTTTCATAATTTCCATTAAAACAATTTTCCGATGTCCATTTTTGTATCTGATTGGAATTTCTAATGAGTTTATGTTTTACTTACTTCATACATACACACATACACACATACAGACATACATAAATACTTTCATACATACGTGCATTTGTAGTCGTTTGTATGTTTTTTTTTTTATTTTATAGATAAAATGTATTTAATTTTTTTTTTTTTTGTTTTTTTGATATCTTTAAATTACAATCTTTCGGCGCTGCTACCGCTACAGATACAATCTATGTATGTGTGGTATGCTTGCCTGCCGGCAAGTGTAAACTTAACTAGCAACAAGTTTAAAGCTTTGAGGGTTCGATTTTTACAGTTTATGAAGAAATAAATCAACACAAAAAATCAAAAAACCTAAAAAAGTCTAAAATATCGGACCGTTTTAGAACTTTTCTTTCATGTTATACATACACTTGTACATAAATTTATGATATTTTTTGTAAAGTGGTGAAATTTATGATGTTTACACGGATAAGCTGACAATGAGCTTCAGCAATCGGAGTACCTATTTACACGCGTCTTCCAAAGGAACATTTTTATTGTGAGCGAAAGTAAATGAAAATTTATTGATTTTCAAGCATAAAATTATATGTTGGACTTCGAAGTACATAGGTATGTATGGTAAGTGAAAAATGAGCCAAACACTTAGACTTGAAAAATCAATCAAAATTAATTGAACTGTGTATGTATTTACATTCTGTTAAAAAGTACCGAGAAATGATCTAAAGCCCACTTAAAGGGATTGTAAAAATTCTTTTTGTCGCTATGTTGGCACCACTGACCTCTATCCTACGTATATCCTGTGTCATTTACCATAATTTGTTTACAGTGCTCCATTTCATCAGTTCATCTCAAATGTGTTTTCCAATTTTTACTTACTTTACTTTACTTTACTTTTAATGGTTCAACAGACCATGGAGGGCCCAGGCCGAGCTTTTCGCATCCACTCATGTTGTGCTTGTTATATTTGTACATGAATGGACCTACAGTTTAATGCCGAATCAGAACGGCGAAGTGAAAAGCTTTTCATAGCAATTTTTACTCTTGTAGGTTTGCCATTGCCTGCCAAGAGGTGGTGCCGTGTAGAAAAATTATTTTTTCTACTTTTTTTTTTTGATTGTTTTTGTGCCGAGATTCGAACCCCGGACACTCTGCGTAACAGTCCAATGCACTACCACTACGCCACAGCGACCACTTTCCAATTTTTACTTACTTTACTTTACTTTTAATGGCACAACAGCCCATGGAGGGCCCAGGCCGAGCTTTTCGCAACCACCCATGCTGTGCTTGTTATATTTGTACATGAATGGAAGGGACCTACAGTTTAATGACGAATCCGAACGGCGAAGTGAAAAGCTTTTCATAGGCAATTTTTACTCTTGCCTGCCAAAAGGTGGTGCCGTGTAGAAAAATTATTTTTTCTACTTTTTTTTTTTTGATTTTGCCTGTGACGAGATTCGAACCCCGGACACTCTACGTAACAGTCCAACGCCCTACCACTACGCCACAGCGACCACTTTCCAATTTTTACAATAAATAAAAATATCGTACAAAGAATTTCCCTCAAATTTTGTGTTGCAAATGGAGTTTCGTTAATTTCCGAATCGCTGAAAATGTTACAGAAGGCTCACAGTGATCGAGATGTGGTGGTCAAAGTCAATGAAAACTCTAGGTAATCTTGACTGTTTTCTTTGATTATCGCGGTATTGTGCACTCGGAATTCTTTCCAGAAGGTCAGACTGTAAATAAAGGTCATTATCTGATGTTATGCGGCATTTAAGAGAGAAAATTTGTCGAAAAATGCCAAGGCCAGCTCTTGGCCATGGTAAACATACAAATGGCAAAAATAAAAATTGCCTATGAAAATTACCACTTCAAGGCAACAACCCTTTTGCAGTTGATAGAAGACATGAAAAAAAATTTGGGGCGAGAACTGAGGTAGGTTCCGGAAAATGCGTTTGAAAAATGTTTTGATGATTGGATTATATTTGGCAGAAGTGTACTTTGAAGACGATACAATAAATTTGAATAAATAATAAATAACCTGTAATAAAATTATGTGCCTCCCTTCGAAGAAAATATGCCACATCAAGAATTAGTTGAGGCTACTGACTCAACTTACTTTAAGAAATTATCCCTCGAAAGATACAAATTCAATTTTTTCATAATCCCATAAAACAGCACCTTATTTTGGAAATAAATATTTGCTATCGAGAAGTAGTAGGTGTCACTAAAGGTTAGATGCAACCAAGTCCAAATTTCACAAAGAAATTTTTTCACAACATTTTCTTTCATACCTTTGAAACAAATATCGCCCTTTGCACAGTAATTCATTTGCCATTTATAACTTTCAGTATTATTGATGCCAGCTTCATCGCTCTTATACCCTTACACTCTTATTATTTTCCACAATATGATATGATTTCAATTCCTACTACCATATGTTGTTGTTTCAATCAATTCCTCAAACATTACAGATTCAAAGCTGCACTTGAATATTCTGCATAGTAACCATTACAAACGTCATTAACACAACAACATTCCACCATTTATGGGCACAACACAAGCTAACAAGTTTTCGGGGTATAGTGCAAATACAAACAAACGCACACGCACACATATAAGTATACACACTAACACATCCACACAATCAAACAAAATGCCAGCTACAGTTGAAATCCATTCATTCATTCATTCATGCATTATGACATGTTGCAGCTACTTCACTTTTTTGTTTGCTTACTGTTGCTATTGCTAATGCAACTATTGCTGCTACTCACTTCATATACATAAGAGACAAGATATTCTATGAGCAGTAGAAGAAATTGTTGCTGAAGAGACAAAAAAGAAGTGTGTAGTTGCTAGTGCCACACTGCATCATCATCATCATTCATAGTCTTCTTCTTGTAATGTAATGACAGACAAACTGTTGGACAGACAGACAGGCACACACACGCACACATGAGAGCACACATATGTACCATGCAAACCGGAAACAACTCATTATCCTAATTAAAACGTTCACCGACGTTTGCCATATATGAACAATACACGCGATCGCGCAATTCGATGCGCGCAAATGTTGCTGCTGCACTGTGCATTCGAAATTAGGCACAAGCGTCATGCTCAGGCCAAGACAGACCGGGACAGGACAAGACAAGACAAGCTAGCCAGCAGGCCAGCCAGCCAGCCAGCCAGCCAGCCAGCCAGCCAGCCAGCCAGCCAGCCAGCCAGCCAGCCAGCCAGCCAGCCAGCCAGCCAGGCAGGCAGGCAGGCAGTTAGGCAGCGGTAAGCTTTAGCAGAAATATTGTTGTTCGCTATTCTTGCTTTGTAGATCAATTCATTCATTCGTTCATTCATGCTTCAGTGTACCCCATTCACCAAGTTTAAATGTAATGAGCATCATCGGCAATAGTCGTAGCAGCAGCAGCAGCAACAGCAATAACTTTTAGCTTCACTTGTCTCGCGTCTCATGAAAATTGTTGTCAGGCGCTGCTTGTCTTACCAAAATGGGCGCAAAAGAGTACAGCAACAACAACAATGAGAATGCAACAACAACACCATCAACAACTTTTGAATTTGCAATGTTTTTGTTTTTGTTGTGCTCCTGTTGCAGCTTCTTCTTTTTTTCTTCTTCGTCTTATGTTGTTTCATTTTAATTCATTGTCATGCGGCACATTACAACATACCACAAATGTTGCATACAACAGCTGGCGGCTTGCAATGTTGCTGGCTGATATTTGTTGTTCTCTCTCTCTGTAGAGTCAAATAGCAGCATGCAGCCAACACATTACGTATGCGTAACCGCAGTTGCACTAAATCACAGCAATGCAGCCAGCACCATTGCAAATAGTTAGCAACAACAGCAGTTGTCGTGGCGGCAGCAACAACAATAACAATTTGTGTGTGTGCGCAAAAACAGCGGCAGCTTTAACTGTTGCAACAATTCGCAATTGCATATACAATTCATTTGATTGCTGTTGCTGCTTGCATACTGATCAATCAATGAATGTAGTATGTTGCTGCTAGCACAGAGATTCTTAACTATTTCGCTGTCACAATTGATTTGATGATGCTGTGCACATGTTGCTGTTGAGCTGTTGCCTCCACATGTTTGTGTGTGTGTGTATGTGTATTGACAATTGCCGGCACATGTTTCTTTAACGCATGACTTTAACCATTTTCGGTTAAATGAAAATAGTTGCAACAACACAATAATAATAATAACAACAGCAGCACCAGCAGCAACATTACCAGTTACTAACTTTAAGTTATTTTAGTTATAGAAAAAAAATTACATTAAAAAAAATGGCAACATTGTAACAAAGCATCATTGCAATGAATGAAATGTTGCAGCGTTGAATTCTTAAATTCTTGGAGTGTTGCTCTGGTAATGTGTACATAATAAAAATCCACTTTTCATTGCTGCATTTAGGTTTAGCAATATGTTGTTAATATTTCCACAACTTTTAATCAAACAAAATTTGTCGGTAAATTTCTAAATAAAATTTTCAATGTCAAATCAAAAATGTAAATTATCACGCGCCTTTAAAATTAGAATTTACAATAAACACAGAAATATTATGAATGCAAGTTTTAAAAATTGCAACAGCATTTTTCTGCTCTTCATTTAGTTACTTCAATTGATGTTGAATAAATTCACAAAATTGTATTTTCTTAATTTTCTTTTTCGGCAGAATTTATTAGACAAGGTGACAGATTTTAAACAAAATTTTCATCTTCATCTTACAAAGTAGAAAATTTCATGCCTCACCTTTACTGCCTCTCTGACATTCAAGGCCGAATCTTCCAGTTATGCGCTCGTATTTATAATCGTTTAGTGTAAATCTATAATACATTTATTTATTGTTTATTAAATCAAAAACAAATTAAGTTTGAACAAAATTATTGTATTTTTTTTTTTTTTTTTGCAAAAGCATAGCATACAACATTTTCTGTTCCAACTCAAGTCAATGTACAATTTCAAACGCCTTATCACTAGGTACTCGTATTTCTTTAGAAAAAAATGTGAAAAGATAGATGAAAAGATAATAGAAAGAAACTTCTCGTCCATCATAACCACCAGACATAAATTAGAATAGATAATGGATTTTTGAATAGCGGCGATCTTTAATTCTCCACATGACGGGTCTGAGACGAATCTTATAAACTTCCTGATTACTGCAGAGTTTTCCAAGCAGAGAGATCCTCAATATTGATAAAGCTGCGCAAGATTTTATCACAAAGAACCTCGATCCCATACAGATCTTTATAGACACCGTCCAAGTCTGGTGGTTAATTCTGTTTCATAACCTTCTTACAATCCTACCGATGGATGTGATTAAGATTTATAAGTATAAGTGGTGCAAGTTACACCTCGTGACAGGTCAACAAGTGATAAAAAACTGCCACCCGCCGTTCAAAACCGGCGATAAATTATAGGTTCAACCAAGTGGTATCACAAGTGGTATCACAACGGACAGTTCTGGCCTAATTGCGTCCTACTATTTATAGGGGAGCCACTCTAATCTAACCATTACCAATGAGTCTAGATTTTTATTTCAAGTCTGTATATTAGATTGAATTTTGCTACAGATTTCTGGTCTGATTTTATGTTTTTTATTTTTTTTTTTTCAAGTTTCTAGTCCGATTTTTAGTTTGGTTTTTTGTGTGGATTTTTGAAATGGTTTCTAGTTCTTTTCTAGTTTGAATTTTGATCTGAATTTTAATGTGAATGTTAGCTGCTTTTGTTTATGTAATTTATGATCTGAAATTTGGTCTAATTTTTGGTTTCGGGTTTGATTAGATTAATTTTTGACTCGATTACAGATTTCTGCTCTGTAGTCGAGTCAAGTTTTTAGTTTAGATTTTAATCTGATTTTGAGCTTGACTCTGGTTATTATTGTTGTTTCACTTTTTGGTTTTCATCTGTTTTTTAATCTGATTTCTAGTTTGGATTCTGATCTGGTCATTGGCTTTTGACTTTTTACATATTTTTTCCGGACTTTTTCTTTGTCTGGTTTCATATTATGGGATTTGGTCTAGATTTCATTTTAATTGTTAGTATTGATTTTAGTTTGTATTTTGAATTAATAAATGGTGTGATTTCTGATTTTATAAAGAGTGATTTTTATAAGAATTTAGTTTTTGAAAATGAAAAAAAAAACACAGAAATTTTACAAAAGTGAATGAAATTTTTATTTGGAACGATAAACCAATTTCTGCCATTTAATTTTTAAAGATAATTGCACTCTAATGTTGCCCGTGGCTACGCTTCAAGTGGTCCATTCTGGAGGTCTAACTTATGTACACTTTTTCACACATTTCGGCCGGAATCTCACAAATGACGCGATCAATGTTGGCTTCCAAAGCAGTAATCGTATTTGACTGGTCCCTATAGACAAGAGACTTAACATAGCCCCACAAAAAATAGTCTAACGGGGTCAAATCACACGATCTTGGTGGCCAATTGACTACACTAAAACGTGAAATTAACTGCTCACCAAATTCGCCTCTCAATTGATGCATGGTTTCGCGTACAGTGTGGCATGCGGCATCATCCTCTTGGAACCACTTGTCGGCCGAGTCTAATTCTAGCATTTTCGGTCAAAAAAAGTGTTATCATCGAACGGTACCTTTCGCCATTGACCATAACGTTGCGGCCTTCATCGTCTTGGAAGAAGTACGGCCCAATGATGCCGCCTGCCCATAAACCGCACCAAAAAGTGCATTGGTAGCTGCTGAATTGCCTCTGGCTGGTCTTCACTCCAAATACGGCAATTCTGCTTATTCACGTATTGATTGAGCCAAAAATGAGCCCCGTCGCTAAGTGGACGTAGCTTGCGAAACACTGATAAAAAGACCAGCTCCGAAAAAAGTATTGCCAGATTGAAAACCAGACTTCTAGAAAAAACACCCTTTATCTGATCTGAATATTGCTCTTATTCTACCAAATTTGGAATTCAATTTCTGGTCTTAATTTAATTTGGATGTCCTCATTGGACTGAATTTTAATCTAATTTTTTCTCTTATATCTAATTTCTGATAATTAGTTATATTGTATCTGATCTTAAATCTGGCTTCTGGCCCGAATTTTGGTCTTATTCTACCTAATTTGTAATCTTATTTCTGGTCTTTACTGTGTTGGATTGTGACAAGTCATGTAGTGAATTCTGGTCTAATTATTGTTGCTCAAGTTTTTGTTATGATTTTTATCTGGTTTCTATTCTTTTATTTTCTGATTATTCCTAACTCTCTATTTAATTCCTACTTTTGTTTTTGGGCAATTTATTTCTCTTTTTTTTTGCAAGATTCTGCAATAATCTTTTGTTCAAAATTTTCTTCTTTGTCTTGTTTTTAGTCTTGATTTTAAACTGAATTTTCTCTACGGTTTCTGATCTTTTATCTGTTCTGAGGTTTAATTTGATTTTCCATACTTAATATTTTATTTTTCATTTCATATTTTATATACTTAGTTTTTAAACTGAAATATGGTTTTAGTTGTTATTTTGTGATTTTTGTTATTATTATCCGGTAGAGCTGGTTTGAGTTTTAGTCTGATATTTATCTGAACTTTGGTCCGAACTTGGTTTTAGGTTTGGATTTAAGTTTTCTGTATTTGTTAGTGAATAATAGTAGGGAATAATTTCCTTTCCTACTTTAATTGAAATCAACTAAAACTCAATTAGTTATAAAGAACTGAAACCTAGAAAACTAAAAGGGTTAAACATAATCCCCAAATAATGTATGTAATATTTACGTAGTACCTTTTTGTTGTTGTTATTAATGCCACTTAGTGGCGCTTGAAGCAGACAGCCTGGCAAAAGTCCAATAAAATTTAATTACCACAATTACTGTTAACTTAACGGCGCGTAAAAATAAAAATTAAGAGAAAATTGGTAATCAAACAACAACAGCAACAGCAACAACAACAACGACAACGACACCAACATCACAAGCACTATCGCTAACAGCAGCAACAACAACAATTACAATAACTTAAATCAATTGTAGCATGTAGCAAACACTGCAATCAAGCTTAGAAAATCGACGAGTGTAGCTAGTTGTAGATAAAGAAAGAGAAAAAAGAAAACACATTAAAATTTATTACTAATTAGGTGTGAATTGCATAAAATATGTTAAAGTAAATGAAGCAAAAAAAAAATAAGGTACGAGAAGACATGAATATGTTGGTTGCATACAAATAAAATTGCTGGTTGTAGTTGTTGTCGATGCTACATATACTAGTTGCTGCTGCAACATTAAAAAGACTAACAAGGTTTGTAAAAAAAAAAAAAAATTAATAAGAAGAACTATTGAACTAACTCCAACATGAGGTGCTAATTGAAAACACTTTGATGTTGCCAAGTGAGAAAAACTATTGAAAAAAAAAATAATTTTATTTAGATACACATAAAAAAATAAATATAAACAAATTGCACACACAAAGCAAACATACACATTAACATATCCACATACATACATATGAACACATATTACGTACAAGTGTATACACACACACATACATACTTACATAGGATTCATGCACATACCTTCATGCACATGTACTTTGTTGGTGTTAATGATTAACTAAATGTAATATCTACAAATAACGACTACTTCAATTCTTAACTTAACCATAAAAATCATCAATTCACACACTCAGTAAATACACACACATACACAAACATGTATGTATGTATGTATGTAGTGGGATTGGTGGGTGCTAGCTCTGTTCTTGATATTTGTCTTGGCAACCCATAATCCATCGTCGGTCTACTTCTCGATCCATTTAAACTCTCATGGTAATCATCGTAGTCGTCATCATCATTGACGTCATCGTCACTAAACTATCAAAATCGTCATCAACACCCAAACACTGAAACAAAAAACAATAGAGCAGCAATCCACAATCAGCAATCAATTATAACAACAACAAAGCAAAATAAAAAACCAAAGCTTGCCTACCTACCATCAAGCAGCAACACAATATTTGTTCATTGACTCAATAATTGTTGTATTATTGATCGTAAATGTCAATCGTATTGCAATTGACAGAGGAAACATCAAATTTTATTATTTTATAAATATATTCGAGTACAACAAAATTGTAGTACTTCAATACTTTTTTTATTTTACTTGCATACATACACACATACTTTTTTTTTATAAATACTTTTGTAATTTGTAGGTGCAATTACGCGTTATTGCTGTTATCCGCGTTGTTGATGTTGTTGCTCTTATTGTTTATTTAATTTTACATTGTGCTATTTCGTTGTTGTTGTTGGTTGCCGCTTATTCCTGGTGAGATAAACATTTTCATTTCATTTACTATTTGATTACAACATTATGCTTACTTAATATTTTGTTTATAAATATATTTATTGAAACAAAAAAAGAGAAACACAAAAGCATTTACTCAGGTTCTTCATTTTTCGTAAACTTTTTTCTTAATTTTTTTTTGTATTCTTTATTCTTTACTTACAGAACTTCAAAAGGCAAAGATTTATTGTAAGTATGAAGCATTTCATTAAATATTTATTTATTTATGTTAAAAAATTACAATTTTCTTAAATTCTAGTGGACTTTGCGCCGCATAACCCCCCAACAAGGAATCAGAATACAACTTTCTGCTACGTAATTTGAAAAAAAAAATTTTTATTAAATATTAAAAGATCACTGGAAAGTAACAGTAAAAATTAGTACAGGAAAATAGAAGTAGAAAATAAAAAAGAGAAATAGTAGTAGAAATTAATAAAATATCATGGAAATCACTTTTTTATAGAATTTACTTTACTTACTTACTTTTAATGGCACAACAGCCTATGGAGGGCCTAGGCCGAGCTTTTCGCATCCATTCATGTTGTGCGTGTTATATTTGTACATGAATGGAAGGAACCTACAGTTTAATGCCGAATCCGAACGGCGAAGTGAAAAGCTTTTCATAGCAATTTTTACTCTTGTAGGTTTGCCATTGCCGTGGTGCCGTGTAGAAAAATTATTTTTTACTTTACATTTTACATTTTACTTTACCGATACAAAAGCAGTCTCGACATCGCTACAGAGCTTGGCATTGCTCAGCCATTTAAATAAGGCTGACTATACCAAAAAACTGGTTATATGGTGCCGCATAATCTGAGTGAAAAAAATCTTACTTAATGTGGTCAACCTTTCAGTATGTGAATCTCTCCTGAAACGGGATGATCTCGAACCATTTTTGCACAGATTGGTTACTGGAGACGAAAAATTGATAAAGTATGATAATAATGTTCGAAAAAGATCATGGTCAAGACGAGGTAAGCCTGCCCAAACCGTCGCAAAGCCGGAACTAACGCCAAGGAAGGTTTTGCTTAGTATTTGGTGCGTTAGCAAAGACCTTGTGTACTACGAGCTACTTCCGCGTGGCCAAACGATTAATTCGAAACTTTACTGTCAGCAATTAACAAGATTGAAAAAAACAATCATGGAAAAACGACAACGCTAGACCACATACTTCTTTGGTGACCCGCCCAAAACTGAGGGAGCTTGGCTGGGAAGTGTTAATGCTTCCACCATAAAGCCCAGACCTTGCACCTTAGGATTACCATTTGTTTGTCTCGTTGCAGGACTATCTTAATGGCGTAAAGTTGTATTCCCAAGAGGACTGCAAAAAGGTCTCGTACAAGTTTTTCGAGCAAAAACCCCAGGAATTCTTTAAGGACGGTATTATGGTGATGATGCGACCATATGTAAGCATCAAAAGTTGACATATGTCTGTGCCAAATGGCATGATTTCTACTCCCAACATATTCGTGCAAATGTCATAGTCTCATTTTCTTAGAGCATATCGAATTTCGAGTTAAAGAAAAACGCCCTAAAGAAATTCGTATTGTTCTGATAAATACAGACCGACTAAATATTGGCACGTGGTATTCATCAGAAATTCAATATACAAAAGAACAAAGTCTACTTTAAATGTGATTGAAAGGTGCTTATCAATTTAAAAACACCAGAAGTCAAGATACAATTAAGCAAAAAAAAAAAACCAGAATAATAATTCGAGAGCAATGAAAGAGAGCCCTCACTTAATTTACCTCAAATTTCAATCCTCAAAATAATGATGACAATAGTATTAAAGATACCTCAGCCATTGTGCCACAGGACTACAATAACTACACAAAATAATGATGCAAAAGCGAATTAAAAAAAACATATATATAAATATTTATAAAAGAGCATTGTTCAATTGTTCAATTAAAATGTTATTATTAAATGAATGCACGCAGAAGAGGCAAAGTGCACAAATAACAAAATAAAACCGCTTGAGTTGACGTTTATTGCCGCCACCGAGAACCAGATAATGAGAAGAGTGAACCTCTTTCTACTATAACATCCTTTCTTTTCGCCTTTATTGCCCCTTATCCCGAAGAAGAAGTCCAAACAATATTTGTGTCTTTAAATCAACACAATTGTTCAGCGTCTTTTGTGTGCGAGGGAGAGTAATATGAGACATGTTGGTGTCGGTTTTTAGGCTCTTTAGAAAACACCAACCAAATAAACAAAGAAAAAACAAAACAAATATTCGAGTATCTAAATATAATAAAAAACTAAATTTCTTTTATATTTTTCATGATCCATAAGGAAATATGATGATTAGGAAAATTGATAGGTACGTAGGTAGATATCTAATGAAAACAATAAGCCTAGCAGAATATTAAAAATTAAACTTTACCATTTATCAATGGTAACCATCTCTAACTATGTATGTAGTTATATTTTCATGATTTATGCAATTTCCAGTAATATGAGATGCTCTTTGATTTGTGTGTTAAGAATTTAGATATTTTTTGTTAGTTATGCTCACGTTGAAAAATTTAATTCTACATAAATTACCACATGTAGCGATCAGGTGAAATGATCATCAATTAAGACTCTTACTTTAGTAGTCGTATCTAGTAAGAAAATGTTATTGGCTTCACTAAGTCTAAGTTGATTAACTTTTATTTATTTAGAAGAGAAGAGATATAAAGTTTTATAATTCATAATTGGAAAAAAAAAGGAAAACTCTTTCTCTGGCCACTCTATCTATTACACAACAGCATTTCAACAGCACTTGAGTTGGGATCGATCCCCTTCATCAAATTATCATTCATACTTGATTTCATTGTTTACAATGGCGTTGCATTTTCTTGTGGTTTTAAATTGTTTTAAACCAGTTTGAATTCAAATTAACGCAGCATGAAATTTCAATTTAAATTGCAATTATAAAAAAAACAGAAATCAGCCACTAAAACCAATTTTAGCCTATTGCAATTTACATATCGTTACCTTAATATCCAGAGGCCCTAACTACCATAAGTAATAGTTTTTTTTACTATCGGGTTTTAGGCAGATTCTGATGAAATTGAAATATGAAAACAATTATCAGTTAGAGCCTTTCTACATTAAGGTAACGATATAAACTTATGGATGAAATAAATTGAAATGTATGCATGATTTAAAAAGCACATGCTGATCAATGGGGGGCCGGGGGGCGGAGAGACCTTTGTAAGGATAAGAGTCTTTCTTCGCTACCTTTCTTGCCGATGAATATCTCAGAAAACACGGGAACTTAGTTACTACTTCCAAATGCCTCTAACTACTAGCAAAACCACTTCTCGAAGGAACGAATCCAGAGATATTCCTTCAAATATATTTAGACTCGCAAGCAATGATCGTAAGGTATCAAAGTAGGCGGGGTTTACACCTTGAGATTTTTAAAATACTTCTCGATAAATATCACAGAAGTTATGATCGCCGGATAGAAAACTGAAATTTAAACTCAAAACCGTTAACAAATCAACAGAAAACAAATTTTTTTCTTGAAAAGACCTTTGAAGGACTTTTTTTCTTAAAAAATTAATTAATGCATCACCATAAGACCAAACCTGCGCAAATTTCTCCCTCACCCTCCTGGATTAATTCCAACGGCTGCCGCTAGTATACTGAAAACCCAAAAAAAAACTTTATATATAATTTGATATCTAATTTACGGAAGTTGTTTCGGATTACTAAGTTCAGATTTATCAGTAAAAGTTGAATAATTATGTGAGCCTTAATTTAAAACCCTAACTTGGAAAACCAAAAATCATTATATTATTTTTTAATTTTTAGCTTCAATTCAGAATGCCAGACTAGTCTAAACTCCAGACGTACTCAAGGAGAGGTTTTGGGGTTGTTACAATGTTAGTAATGTTACTTTTGTATACCAGACCTGTGCAAGTTTCTCCCTCACCCTACCGGTGGGTTCTACCCTGCCTGAAAATTTTACTTACTTCTAGCTTCCTAAAGGCAGGTGTTGAACCGAAACCTGATTGATTTTTCATACTCGGTCCGGATTCAGACCTATAATGTGCTTGACATCTTATTTTAACCTTGAAATATTCAAAATAATCTCAAATTACTCGGTTAATTGCATTCCTCGGTTAATTGAAGCATATTTGTACATTTTCATCGATGCAATCAAGGCCAACTTCGATTTATTGTCATTTTAGTTACATATTTCTGTTAAACCTACTTTACTTTACTTCTACTTTACTTTTAATGGCACAACAGCCCATGGAGGGCCTAGGCCGAGCTTTTCGCATCCACTCATGTTGTGCGTGTTATATTTGTACATGAATGGAAGGGACCTACAGTTTAATGCCGAATCCGAACGGCGAAGTGAAAAGCTTTTCATAGCAATTTTTACTCTTGTCGGTTTGCCATTGCCTGCCAAGAGGTGGTGCCGTGTAGAAAAATTATTTTTTTTACTTTTTGATTTTGCCTGTGCCGAGATTCGAACCCCGGACACTCTGCATAGCAGTCTAACGCACTACCACTACGCCACAGCGACTGTTAAACCTACAGCGATTAATACTATTGCCGTCACACTTCACGCCTACTTCCTTATCCCATTTAAGCTATTATACGTGTAAAGATTGAGATTTATTTCACCCGTAAATTTCTGAAGAAAACTTCACGAGTCCGGTTTTATTTGTAGTAGCGCAACGGCGAAACTTTTTTCGCAGTTACTCGAAAAAGATTTCATACCGTCTTTCACACTTAATAGTAGTAGTTGAGACCTACTGTCATCGATAGCGACTAATGCCATTGCCGTCACACTTCACGCCTGAGATTTATTTCACCCGAAAATTTCCGATGAAAACTTCATGAGTCCGGTTTTATTTGTAGTAGCGTAGCGGCGATACTTTCACGCAGTTATTCAATAAAGATCTCACACCATTTTTCGCACATCCCGTCACATCTTTACAAAATATAGTCAAGACCACCCCACTGTCATAGATAGCAACTAATGTCCCATTGTCGTCATACTTCACCTACCATTTTAAGAATGTAATAACAAAACTGCACGCATTCTTCAAGTCTTCGGAAACAGACATGTATCTACTCATATTCAAGGTTGCCAAATTTCTTTTACCGTTGGTTTCTGTTGGTTTTTTATCCCATTTAAGCGATTACACGTTTAAATTCAAAAAAAAAAAGTTGGAGATTTATTACAACAGTAATTTTTTGAAGAAAATTTCGTGAGTCCTGTTTTATAGTAGCTCAGCGGCAACACTTTCACGCAGTTATTCGTTAAAGATCTCACACCATTTTTCGCACAACCTGTCACATCTTTATAAAAAATAGTCAAGACCATTAATTATAGACAAGAACTAATGCTATTGCCGTCACACTTCTTTGTTTCTTGTTTTAATGGAACAACAGCCCATGGAGGGCCTAGGCCGAGTTTTCGCATTCACTCATGTTGTGCGTGTTATATTTGTACATGAATGGAAGGGACCTACAGTTTTATGCCAAATCTGATCGGCGAAGTGAAATGCTTTTGATAGGCAATTTTTACTCTTGAAGTGTTATCAAGAGAAAATTTGTAGAAAAATGGGGTTTTCTACTTTTTGAAACCCGGACACTGTGCGTAGCAGGCCAACGCACAAACAGTTTTATTACATTATACAAGGTTGTAATAAAAATGTTTGCATATCCCAGAATTCCGGACAAGGAATATGATATCAGCAATTATTCAACCGTGTCGAAAGCCACATTCTGAAGGCGTAAATTAAAAATAAAAAAAAAAACACATTTCTTAGAAAATGGAATTGAAAAAACGAAATTATACAAAAAATCCCAAATCATTGTAAATTTTCATCTTCCTGGAGCTAGGAAGATTCAAGCCTGGAGAAAGAATAAATTGTGTCTGGAACAGTGCTTATCAAATAAATGTGTTCCACAGTATATAAATAAATAAAGAATACAAATAATTTTTTTTTTTCCTGTTTTTTAATAAGTAAAACTAATAAATAAAATAATATGAAAATTAAAGTTTTTCATTAATTTTCAATCTATCAACGATCAATGATATGATAAATAATTAAATTCAATTATATTTTTAGCAAACTCTTTCCAACAGTTTTGAGTTTGTACACCGAATGCATTTTCGGCGGCGCCACACTTGACATTCCGGCCGACATTGTCATTTTGCTAGCAGACATGCGAACATTCCATGAGATGATATTCCATCATTGTACAAAAACACAGCACAAAGAACTGTGGTGGTCTTCTTGTCCCGCCACTTGAAACAACAACAAAAAACAAACAAAAATTAAATTCCAAAATATTTTCAATATCAAATTTCTAACTAATTTGACCAAACTAATGTTGCAGAAATCATCACTTGGGCGATTCAATTTACACAAGCTGCAACAACAACAACAATAACAATAGCCATCAGCATCACATCAGTGACACTGTGGCAGTGAAAGGAACTACAAAAATGACAGCTTCAGCTAAAACCTTACTATACCGGAAGAGTCTGAAAATGAATCAAGAAAAACAAAAACAACACCCATGTTCTTTTCAATAAGAAATTTGAGTCGTTCCTTAGCTTCAAAATGTTTTTTGCCCCCTATCTTTCGATATGAATCGCAGCTAATTGTAAAAGATCAACAGAGTGTAAGATTTTGCAGAAAATAATCGCTTAAAATCTAGTTGTAAGTCTAATCTCATTTAATACGGCATTTGATTGGTAGTTTTTCACTGAATGACAACAATAAAAACACTAGAAAATGGTTAGGGAAACGGACGGACTTTATATACCCTACACATGCATGCATCCACTGAAATAATATACCTTTCTGCTTTTACACGGTAGGTTCAATTTTAATGGATTTTGCATGATCTTTTTTTTTTAATCAGCCTAATTCACTATACCAAATTTTGTTGTATTTTGACCGATAATACCGAATTATTTTTCTTTACCATACAGACATTCTTCAAGTCACTTAAACTGTGTGCAGCGAATTTGGTTTAATTTACTTTATTACAAATGTATTTATTTTGAATATTGCACATGTATTAGAGGTAGGCGTGGTGGCTATTGCCTGTTGTTGGCTTAATTTGATTAAAAATTTTCTACAGTATCATTTTAGGAAAAATGCATTTGAATGGCAACTAGAATGGTCTAGTTGATATATTTTACTTATTTCTAAATCTAACCCCTTCCTGATTGTAGGGAATATCTGTACCAGGTTTGGTTGAGATTGCTTAAATTTTACTCGAGTTATCCTACGAGGACAGACTTGACTGACAGTTGGATTTGCCTACTATGCCTAATTGTGGGCGTTATTAACAATCAAAATTAACTCGATCAAAATCAATATAACTTGTACTTAAAGTGTGTGGGCTATGGCAATGCCTAATTTCTTGTATCCCAGCATGAAAACTGGAGTCGGCTTCATACTGTATACTAAGTTACAGCTGAATTCTTAAATTTTCCTCACAACAAACTCTAGGCTTAATCCTTTCGTTTGTTTAGAATACATCCATATACCAAATATGAGATACACCATCAGTTCTTAGTTCGTTTTATTACCAGGTATGAGATTCGACGGGATTAATTGAGTTTGATTCTCGAGGGTAATGTTTATGATGGTATGAAATGTTACGGAGACTACTAGGATGAGAAACTTCCCTAAAGGATTGTACCCAGCTCTAAACCAAGGGAAATTTTCATAGCTGTAGAATACAATTTTAATAAATTTTATCTAATTTGTATACCCAAGGGGGAGAAAAAGAGTTAAAGTCTAAAACCACCCTTAAGTATGCCCTTAGTTTTAGTAACAACCAAGAATTATTATTGAAATCGTGAACAGAGCCGTGCAGAGAAAATACATTCCCTGGAGAAAAAGGATGATCAGTGACGGGCTCCATATTTGTATGAACCTAAATTGGACAGAGGTCCATGCTTCAGTTGATGTAAAACAGGGTTTACCATTGCACTTAAGTCTAACTGGCAAGAGGCCCCATAAAAACTGTGAGCCCAGGCAGAATTTCTCCGTTCACCCCATTCCTCAGGCCTGGTAGCGAATTAACGAGTCCGTTTCAACTTTACTACGCATTACTTAATTTCACCTACTTCACTTTTCTGCCTATTCGTTTGTGAATTGATATTACGTTCCAATTCATTTCCTGTGAAAGAGAAGCTAAAAATAATGATACCCGTTTAACCCTTTGATTGTTGATTTCCACAGTTTTGTGCATTTCTGAATCCAGTGTTTAGTGTTTAGTTTCAAAAAACAGAAAAAATGTAAGAGCCAAAGGTTTAAAGTCAAGGTAAAGTTATGGAGAGGGGTTAAGTATAAGATGCACGCCTGCTTTGCAGTAGTTCCCATTGCTCTATTGTTAGTCCGAGCTAGTCTATGTAGAAGATTTAATATCTCTTGCGTTAACATAGTGGAGAAATATGAATAAACAAAGAGTTGATTGGCTTCATACCTATATATATACATATATAAGTATAATATATATATAGATATATGTATAAATACTTGATCATCGGAAGGTCATCATACTCAGGGTTTTTTCAGATTCATTTTGGTGCAGCTGAGTTTCCATTCACGAACACGAAATATAAAACGTACAACATGAGTGGATGTGAAAAGCTTGGCCTAAGCCCTCCATTAGCTGTTGTGCCATTAAAAGATGAGGACGAAGAACAAGAAGAAGAGTTTTCAATGAGCTAACAATCTGCCTACTGTTTGGGTTAAAGAAAATAATTTTTCAAGTTTTTTCAATTCAAATAATTGAATTATTCAATAAAATTTTCAAAAAATGTGTCAAGCCGCTTTCCCCATCCCTGCCTGCTCCTTAAAAGTGTATAAAGCGCTATAATTGGAAGTGACAATTATTGATTAAACCTTAAAATGTCACTATGTTTTAGAGAGAAAAGCTTTAGCTTTAATTTGAAACGATAATATGAAAAGTGTTGGCTAAGCCTAAAGAAAAGGGTTAAGAGTTACTCTGTCACACTGACAAGAAAACAGTTTTACTTCATTTGAAGTGAAAAGTTGAGGTCTTTGGTGAGGGCTTTAGTGAGGACTTCAGCTTAGTAAAGTTTAAGTAAATTATCAAAATTCATATCAGACTGATAGAAAATTGGCCTCCGCCAATTTTCTCCGTTCAAAAGAAAAATTTAAGCGAACGCCAAACAACAAATATTGAATTGAAACCATAAAAATGTGTCAAATATTTGAAACAGAATGTTTCAGTCATGGTTTTGAAAACCACTCCCAATCCTGACGCCCCCCTTAAGCAGCAAGCAGCTAAATCCTAAAATCAATGTGATGGATCTTCATTAGGTGCTCCGCGTTTTAATAAAGAGCATGCGAGGAAAGGTCACATTATCGAGTAAGCACTGAAAACTTCGGTGGATTATGCAGTAGAATATTTCTATTCAATATCATAGAATTTATTTACATAGAAGCATATATTCTGTACATTAAGAACATATTTACATGCCATACATGCACACATAAAATATGTACTTACATGGCTCGATTCATTTTTAATTGCATTTTAAATACATAAGCATCAGATACAAAGAAGTGAAAGAAGATAAAAAATTCAAATTACTCAATGGCCGACTTGTTGTGGCTGTTCTCTTGGGTTCTCCACACTCACACACACATTAGTAGAGGCATTTCCACAACAACAACAATAACACTAAATGAATACCTACCAAAACCAAAAAAAAAAAAAAAACAAAAAGATACATTCATAAAGAATGCGTTTTTACCTTTTGCCGCATTGTTGCTCATGTTGTGATTGTTGTTGTCGTTTCTTGTTGTATCTGACAATGCATTTCATTATTTACAAACGAAAATAAAAAAGTGAAGAAGAAGAAGAATAAGAACCTCAAGAACGAAATAAATAAATAAAAAAAAAAACAGAAAGAGAGATAAGCTAACCACACACACACATGCGCACACATGCGCACACACACCCAATCGTATTGCTAACACATTGAATGATACTCGAAACTCATACGCGAGTTTGTGTGTATGTCGTATGCAGCAACGAGCGATTCGAGCATGCGATTAACATATAAAAGGATCACTTTGCTGCTGGGGCTCCTCCTGCGCCGCTTATGTTTGAACCAATGGCATCTTGTGTATACGACGCTACGTCTACGTTTTCCTCTTCTCTCGTAAACGTAACGAAATGTTGCATGGTTTTTTTTTTTTTTTTTTTGTTAGCAGCATTCTTCTCTTCTTCTTCGGCTGTTGGTTGTCTTCATTTTATTATTGTGTATTTTTAGCAGATTTATCGTTTTGTTGAGTTGTTGCTGCTGTTTTAGGGTCTTTTTTTCATATATGAAAAAATACCATATTAAGTCATATATGAAATGATATTTATATAAAGAAAAAGTGTAAAGAAAATTAAATTGGTCAAATGGTTTCCAGATTTACAATTGTTTTTGCGATTTCATTTTAAGTATGTTAATTGTTTATAAACGTGAAACTGTGAAAGATACCCTTTAGTCTTGAACAAAGTACATAATTCTCTATGATAGTTAAGACAAAATGAAAATACCTTTAGCATAGGTTAGATTATGAGGGATTAAACAGCAACAATAAAAATAAAATGTATATTTTCTACGCGGCACAACCTCTTGGGAGGCAATGACAAACTTCAAACGGTAAAATTTACCTAATAAACTTTTTGTTTTGCCGTTCGGACCTTGGCTCTAAATGGGCCGAAGAAGATCCCAGTTTACACTATGCGACAAATTTCAATTTCATTTCTCGGGTATGAGGTTTTTCATATGGAATTGAAACAATACAAGGTGAACCATTTAAAATTTGGAATTTGATTTTAGTGTAGATAAGAAATTAATGGTTTTTTTTAATGAGGTTCTTAATATTTGATAGTACAATGACACCGGTTAATTGTGGTACAATATTTCATTCAAATGAAATCGTGGGCTGGGCTTGCAGTAGCCCATAGGATCAACCCAATTTTTCAGTACATTTTCGATTGTGTGGAGCTGTACTTGACCAATTGCTGCACACAAATTTCATCCTTAAGAGTCTCAATCGTTGCTGGATGGTTAGCATAACACTTACCTTTAACGGTTCTCCACACAAATATTAAAACAACGTAGTTAAATCTCAACTGCGTAGTGGCCAATAATCAACAAATGTTGGTTAAATGCATATCTTCTAAAATAGGCCACTAATCAGTTATTATTATGCGATAACGCATTCCATTCACTGTAACGTTTCTTCCTTCCTCTGAGCAACAGCAGCAACTTTTTCGGTTGTGCGCAATGTAAGAGCTTTAGAACGTGTTATTTATCCAATAGAGGTCCAGTTTCATACACATACACTTTTCACAAATTGATGAATGGCGCTTCTCTTCTACCGAATTTTTATCGTAGTTTTCTTACACTTTCGGTAGAAGATTCACCATTTTGCAAATACATTTTTAGTATTTCACAACATTGTTCAAGCGTTTATCGATCCATTTCATTAATCGCAAATATAAAACTGATTTTCCGTCATAAAACGAATGACATTAGAGTTGCCACACTCAAAATAACCACTACTTCAATTTCCAAATGTTATATGGGCCACCACTCTTTACATATCCAGAATCAGGACAATAGCTGTAATTATTTAGTTTGACTTAATTAAAGGACTTTATACGCTTTTTACAGAGAGCGAGTAATCCACAATAATATGATATATTTCATAGGGCAATATGAAAATTAATCGTTGAATTGCACTTAAATTTAGCCAACTTATTGTCATTACCAAATAATTTGTACTCACAAGAAATGATAATCCTCCCATTCTCTTTGATTAAAATGAAATCAAAATTAATTTTGGGAAACATATTCTTCACCAAAAAAGTTTCACTAGTAAAGTTTAAGTACTTATTAAAACAAAAATCATTAAAAGAATGAAAAATGATAGATTAGTCTGAGGTCTGACTAGATTTTTTCATTCATTTATGTTTTGCATGAAAGCAATTATAGAGAAAACACTATTTTTGTGGAAAATATGAAGTTGTAAAGGGCCAAGCATGGTTTTCCCCCAAGTTGGTCATTGACAGGCATGAAAGAGAGGAAAGTTTTTCGTTTAAGTTTTGATATTTTTCATCTGAACTGTGTATCAAACCGAAACATTCTGTGCAGTGGTTCACTTATATACAAAAAGTAAACAAAACTCAACACCTGGCATCTGTAACAGTGACACAATTACAAAGTATTCTGCGCATTAGAAGTTTTCAATTAATTCCCTGAAAACTTTTTATTTTAAAATAATAAAATAAACATTTCATTTACTATTGTTATGAGCCGTACCTTATAGAGTTTTTTGATATCCGTACTGATTAAAATACGATATACTGCCAAAAAATGTAGAAACTTATAAAGAAACGATTTTTATCGTCGGAATGTTATAGAATCGTCTGAATATAGAATTTTTTACTTTACAATAGCCCTCCACCCTTATCACACGCTCCTTATCATAGAGCTACCCTCTGAATGACATATTTTCTTTGGAAAAAATGTCCCTCACAAAGGAAAAATAAAATTACATCCTGACTCACCTATCGAAAACCCTCAAAAAACGGGGTACTATATACTTAGAGAGTGATTGAAGGTTGGTGTAAAAACGAAAAATAATAAAATTTTCCTAACGAACAACTTCAATATAATAAATATTATTAATAATTCCCATCCGTATTCAAAGTAGAACCTGAACTCCAATAGTAGCCTACATGTGTATATGAGAAACTGGCCAGAGAAGTGTAGGTTGTTCTCCTTTAAAAAATCAACCAAAGAAGCAACCATCGTCGCGGTAAATGTGGTGATATAATTACATTTTAGGTCAATATTCTAAAATCGATTTTTTACTGTCCCAATTCTGTGACATGTCGCAAAACTCTGGACAGTTTGCATACTACTTAAACTCACATACTTACTACTTATGTAGTTAAATGCAAATATTTTACATAACTTTCTGAAAGAGTAGTAGAACACTTTTCGGATGAAAATATTCAAGACCACGGCTACAATTTGCAATCCGCAAAAGTAGTTTTCTATAGAAATTTAATTTACTCATGGAATATGGTAAATATACAAAATGAAATACATAGCACAAATATTCTTTCCAATTAACTAAATATTGCATATCAATTAATTTTTAGAACTTTCTTCTTGTTTTAATGGAACAACAGCCCATGGAGAGCCTTGGCCGAACTTTTCGTATTCACTCATGTTGTGCGTGTTTTATTTGTACATGAATGGAACATGTCGAATCCGAACGTGAATTTTTGGAACTACGTTTTTTCCTTTCAGTTAGTTTCGCACAGCTGCTAGTTCTCAGAACTCTTAAGAAATTCATTGACATGTGTGCATTCTGATGCGATGTCGGTACGAATTTCAATTTTTTTTGTTTTTTTATATATTTATTTTTTTTGATTTATGGCATTTCAATTGCTAGAGTAGATGTAACATAAATCTTTGAAGAAGAATTATTGGCATTGAAAGTATGTAATTAATTGCATATTAAATGTTTATATGAGTCTCTCAATAAATGAAAATGGGAAGATGTCTCTAATCCTAGCTTCGAAGCAAATACATTTTTAATCAATTAGTTACTACTCACACCCATTGAGCAGATATGAAGTTATACTTTCTTGTTGGATGTTTGTAAGTAGCATAAAATAATGCTGAAAGGTGGAACGAATATTAAAAACAAACAAAAACGCAATAAATCTATGTACACATTATTGTTATGACCCTGGTCGAACTCAGAGTGAATTCCAGAAGTGGAGAGGATATTACATAGCTTAACAATGGAAAGGATTTTACTTATATTATTTAAAAACTTTTTTAATTTCTATACACAAGGGCGAAAGCCGTGTTATATTTTGTACATGGAAGTGACGGGACCTACAGTTTTAGGCCGAATCCGAACAGCGAAGTGATATGCTTTTGTTAGGTAATTTTTACTCTTATAGATTTGCCATTGCTTGTCAAGAGATGGTGCTGTATACAAAAATTAGTTTACCTAAGTACTTTTTGATTTTTCCTGTGCCGATATTTGAACCCCAGACACTCTATGTAGCAGGGCAGCCAGTTCTTAGAGAAACTTATTAAGAAATATAGGTTATAATTTCTTATATAATTTTTTACTTTACAACAGATCTACTCCTTTATCACACACACCTTATCATAGAGCTACGCTCTGGATGGCTTGAAATAATGACATACCTTCTTTGTCGGTTTGCCAGTGTCTGTCAAGAGATGGTGCTGTATACAAAATTTAGTTTAGCTAAGTACTTTTTGATTTTTCCTGTGCCGAGATTCTAATTACCAGGCCAGCCGGAACACTAGCAACTACACCACGGTGGCCATATTAGAACTAAAAAGAAAGAAATTCGTTTTGATATCGATTCGTTGATTGCAGTAATGTAATTTTCACATCAAATATTGGATTATGAAAAGTATCCTCGGTTGTTACCCAAAAAATGTATCACGTGGTTCATGTTTAGAGCCACCGATATCTCCTGACCGCTTACGTGTCGAACAGTTGCAAAATTACATCGGCTTTTTCAGTGACTTTCAGTGCATCTTTGATATCGAAATTTCCGAAACGGAATCGAGCAAACCACTCCAGCGTCCAGCGTTGCCTCACAAATTTTTCGGCATGTTTTTGCAGCGGTTTCAACTTGTCTATAGTAATAAAGCATCAACACTTAGCGTATTTCTCCTGATATTTCAGTCATTTCCAAATCAATGTAACTTTGTACACTAGCCACGAATTGTACAACTGTCTTTACACAAAATGTGAAGACATCTTTCTAACATGTGTGATTCGTGTGACATAATCGGACTAGTGTTGACAGATTTGTGGGTGCCAATACCAAAAACCGCGGATACTTTTTATATAACCCAATATAATATTTTACAAAACATTCAATACAAAAACCAAAAAACATTAACAAGTTTCCATTGTAAGTAATTTCAACAACATTAACAACAATGTTTCACTCAATTTTTCTTTGAGTGTCTCCAATTCATCCAATTCGTTCGTACTCGTACGTACCCACAATATCTTCAAACTCTATGTTTACAGTCACATATAAAAAATAAGACTTCAATATACTCTCACACCGTCCACCACCACCACCACCACCAGCACCTTTAACCTTTATTGCTTAGTTAAAACAGAAACAGCATGTGTACTGCTTGATTACCCCGCTGTGATTTCACGTGCTGTCCTGCAGTGTCCGCTCATTCAATAACAATTTACGAACCATTTGCAGAGATAAGAGATTTATTTACCTGACATTTTACTTTTGTTTCCGAAATCTTCTTTGCTTATTGGCATTTTTCGCAACCAATTTTCCAGTTTTCAGCATGTTTCCTTTGAATATAGTATACCATAGCATATGTGCACATTGTTTCATTCAAGAGGAATTTTTAAATGTGATAAAAATCTTGCAATCAAATATGTTAGAAAACTATGAGGTAAATTGCTTCTCTTCTGTTCTCTACTTAGTAATTTTACGCATTTTTCTACTTATTTAGTAACAAAGGCAAGGCGCTACGCATCATTCCGTTGTCCTTTGAGAGTTTATCTCCTGTATATTTTTATAATTGAAGTGCGGCACGCGGTTCTTCTTTGTGGTCATGGAGGTCTTCTGGTTCCTTGCTTTACGTACACTACTCTTCCTATTTCTTTTAAGGTCTTAATTGATTTCGATGTGTGTGTGTGTGTGTGTGTGGGTGGCGGGGGAATAATTTTGTAGAAATTCTTTTGAATATTCTGATAAGATCTAAAATGTGAATTGTACTACTAAGAAATATTCATGAGTAGTGCATATGAGACAGATATTTTACTTGTTTATAACTTTCTAATACGAAAAGATCTGAAGAATTTCATTTAGATAATTTCAATAGAAGTAATTATGTTATATAGTACTTACTCGTACTCATTGCAGTTTGGTTTCTTTGACTGTTTTATTGCAGTAGATATCGATATCCCATTTAGAAATCTTTGCTAATCACAATCCTCTGTGGTAGTTACTGAACTACTTAGTTCAAAGATACGGATCCCAAATATCAACTAGGAGTTGATATTTTACAATTTGGTACAGTTACTGGTTCAATTTGGAATCGTTTCTTCTTTCCAAATTACCGACTAAGTTTCGTGTAACGGACTTTTTACAGTGAAATTATTTTTGTTTTGTTTTGAATGAATCTATCGAAAAGAAGATAGCAATACGAGGGTAGATCAATAAGTACCTGTGTGCGAAGACAGGTGGAGTTGCTGAGGGAAGTTGGCATTACCGTCGTGTACTCCCATCTGTCAGACGACACCACACTAAATTTCAAACTGTTTCATCGGTTAGTTTTTATTTGGCAGCAATTAATATCACACGTGTTTCGCGTTTCGCGATAAAATGGAAAAAGAACAATATCGATCCGTAATTTGGATTGGAAAACATGCGAAGAAATAAAAGCGAAGTTGGATGTTGTCTATGGGGACCCTTCACCATCTATGACAACCGTAAGAAATTGGTTCACCGAATTTAAATGTGGTCGTACATCTGTTTTTGATGAGAAGCACCCAGGCCTAACGAGGAGGTTATCGTCGAGACAGAAGCGTATTTTGTAGAGTTTGACAAATCGTATTTTTTGGAGGGGTTAAAGAAATGACAGAAACGTTGGGAAAAGTGTCTTGTACTAAAAGGAGATTACGTTGAAAAATATAAAAACAAATTTGTGAATAACTTGCCTCTTCATTCCTAACACGGATACTTATTGGCCTACCCTCGTATGTTATCGTCCTGTAGTGTGGCTCCTTCAACCCTATGGTGTTGGTTTTTTCATTGCCTAGCAAATATTCTTACAATTCTCATTCATTTCATATCGGAGAAAATATACGAAGCTTATGAGAATTAACCACCAGACCATGGCAGGGGAATCGAGCCACCAATTTGCCGGGTGAAAGTCTAGTGTTCTACCCTCTACGATATCGACGTAGTCGCGAGTGGATGTAGTGGTGAACGAGGACAAGAATGAACTACCTTGTGTAAACAAACAAAGAGTCACGGCGTCTTGGAGAAAATGCCACTATTGACAGTCATACTTTTGAAGTTATGAAAGATTTTTTTGAGCTTCGATCCAGCAACAATGTCAGCCCTGAGATAAAGCGGAGATTAAATTTTGACAACAAGTGTTACCAAGGACTGAGTAGGCAATTGAGAAGCAGAGAGCTCCGTGGACATAACTACGAAAATAATACTCTATACATAAGTACCTCATCTTTCCCGTTCAGTGGCAGTGGAACGTGGAAATTGACCATCAATGATGAGAAGCTGTTAGGAGCGTTCAAGAGAAAGTTACTCCTTACGATATTTGGTCCAATAGGCATGGACGAAGTGTATCATGATGGAACATTAAGCGCACAGATCATGCACGTACGGCTACTTTTTTTATTTTTCTATTTTTATTGATACATTCAACACACAGGGTGTACCTCTATGCTCTATTGTGTTGATTGGATAAAAGATTGATAGGTGGGAGGAAGAAGGAGGGAGAATGAGAGAGGGAATACAATCAAAGGACACCAATAAAGACGTAGTCAAGTGCATACAAATTCTGCGGATTCGCTGGCGAATGTTGAGACCAACGCATTCAAGCTACGTTTGTGAAACGATGGTAGAAAAGCGTGTCGTAATCTCCGTTGAAAAGTTCAGGTACAGGGAGACCTTACTGGTCTCGGCGCGCATATATCTGTGGTGATTAGCGAAGTTTTATCGAGGCCGTTCATCGGTTAGTGGCTTGGAAGTTATCCTTATTTTGAAATCAGTCTAGGCATTCAAAGTCTCGTTGTCAAAGGGTTAACCCATTGCTGGCTAAATTTAACAATTACTAGTCATCAACCGTAAATTGGGCAGCCTTCCTCTCAATTTTATTTCTGCTGGGGGCAAGCCAAATCAATTTACTTATTTATGGTACTTAGGTCACTTACGAAATCGTATTGACATTCTCGAATTTCTTCATATTGGAAGTGACAAGTTTTTAAGTATAATTTATCTATGATATCAAACAGTAAACACCCATCAACTGTGTAGCATGCTTTTCCATACCAAGTTGCGGCTTTAAATAAATAAATAATATTACTTAAATAATAAATAATATTATCAATATTATTGTGCAAAAAAAAAAAAAAAGAAGCGTATGAAAATTTGCGAACACACAATTACATTATACTCATACAGGGAGCATGCATAAATTGCCAGAATGTCTGGCATTGCTAAAATACGTGGCAGACAAAATGACAGACAACAAGCTGAAGACGATGAAGAAGAAGCTGATGTAGTATAAAACAAAAATGCGATTCGAAGGCAGACAAATGCAGCAGTGTATAGCCAACAATTCGATGCAGTACGATACGCGATACGATCGAATTGATCTGCTCGGAACGTACATAGAAGGTATCTGTTTTGTATGTAATCGCTTCAGCTTCAAGTGAAGTAAGCGAATTCAAGCTGTATACACGCAGAAACATAAACATGTTGTCTACTGCTGCTGCTGTTGCTGCTGCTGCTGCAACCACAATAACAACAACAATAATAAATAACAAAACAGCTACAAAATACTTGTATTTGTATAAATAATAATAAAAATGTGAAAGCAAAAATATTGAACGTACAGAAAACAAAAGAAAATAAATAAATAAACAAACATGAATGCATCATGGAAATGCTTAATGTTCTTCAAACTGGACAGCAAGTAATGCTGCAAAAGTGAGAGAGAGACAGAGAGACAGAGAGAGAGAGAGAGATAAAGAATCAAGAAAGTACTAAAGCCAGAATATATGACTCCAGCAAGAATTTCATTCTCATCATCTTCATCATATCCTCAACAGCATCATCCTCCATAGGCATTTTTCTGCTATTAACAACATGATTCTTTTCATCACCATCAGCAGCAACCATCACCAGCTGTAGCTGTATGTGTGCGTATGTTCATGCATGCATGAGTGTGTGTGTGCTCTTCTATCTCTTGTATACCAGATACCAAGAAAACGCTAATGAGTTGCAAAGTTATTGAAGCAACAACAATACAATCTTACTTACTAACAACAAAAATATAACTACCTATTACCTACCGTCCAGGTAAAATGAAACACCGAAGACTTAAAGGCAACAAGATATTGTCTGATTTAAGAAACGACAAAAAACAACAAAAAAAACAAAACCGAAAAAGAAAGGAAGGAAAAGAAAAAGAAAAAGACAATAAAATGTTGCACACAAAGTTGAAGTAGAAGTTAAACTAAAAGAAGAAAAAATAAGCTGATACTCGAACGAATTTCATAAATGATGATATTGGAGAAACGAAAGAAAGAACTCCACCTCCTGATATTCTTTTGCTGGGCACACACACACACACAAAACCATCGAACAGAATAACCTTATAAATATGCATGAGTATGTGTGTGTGTTTGTCCACATATGTCGTCAATAGGTCTTTGAGCGCCAGCCTGCAACAAAAAGGCAAACAACCAACAATATACTCTCTTTTTGTTTCCTTTAACATCTCAGCAACATGTTCATATAAACAATTTTGTTGTTGTTCTGTTTTTTATTTTCTGCTTTTTTTATTTACTTTTTTTTTGATTTCCATGCCTAAAGTACACACGAGTTAATGCAGAACGCGCTAAAGTGTAGCCACAAAGACGACGATAACAACGACAATGATGACGATGACGACAACGAGTACAACGACGACGATGGAGCAACAACATTAACGAGATATCCGAGACAACGATGGCGTCTCTAAAGGAATTTGAATGTGGCGGCTATTGTTGCTGTTGTTGTTGCGATTGATGTTGATGTTGGTAGGATGGGGGTGATGTTTATGATGTTAGTGATATTAGTGGTGGTAATGTTGCTGGCGATGATGGTGGCTATACTGATGTTGGATCTTTAAGTGACTATACAGAAATTGCAATTGCTTATGCTGCAATACGATAGCAACATCCACATTTCTTACCACCAATAAAGCAATAACACTCACGAATGAGGACAAGAACGAAATACCTTGTGTGTACAAACAAAGAGTTAGGGTCGTCTGGGACAAAATGTCAAAATGTTACTGTTGACAATCATACTTTTGAAGTCGTTGTGACATACGCAAAGCATTAGATAATACACACAGAATAAACTTATATAGTACCTAGATAAATGACAGGTGCTTAGTTGCCCTGCCAAAAGTAATAAAGAACCATTTTCAATGTCATTTTCAATGGCATTCAATGGCTCTTCGCTGTTGTTGTCCGTGTATATGTATTGTGAGGGTGTGTGCGCAAGCGCCAAACCATTGCTGCCCGATTGCTTGACTGCTTCACTGCCTGAATGGCTGGCTGGCTTAGCGGGATGGCGTGCCTGCTTACCTAACTGCCTGCCTGCGTGACTGCCTTGTCTTACCTAACTGCCCTAACTGCCTATCTCTGACTGCATGTCTGCCTGCCTGCTTGGCTGCCTTGTTTGCTTTCTTGACTTTGCCAACAATGTAACCTTTCTTGCCTGCGCCAGACTGAGAAGGAGTTAGTTGGTGGTGCTTGCTTTCAGCATTTTCTATCTCAAAGTTGACCAATAAAATTATTCTAATTCATGATTTTTTATTATTTATTCTTTTGGTTTTCTTATTTGTTATTTCAACTTTGCGTTTTTCTTTCTACTTTCCGATTCAACTTTATATTGTAGATTTTTGGTAGGTACTTTGTTTGTTGTTGAAGCCATTAAAAATTTGTTGCTCTCCTATAGCTGTTGCTGCTTTAAGCTTAAAAGGATGTTGTATGTTCTGGTTATTGTTGTTGTTGTTGTTGTTGCTACTTTTGTTATTGCTCTTGGTGTATTAGTTTGTTGTATTAGTAGTTGTAGCAGTGGTATGTAGTAGTGGTAGTAGTAGTAGCTGTTCGATTATGAAGAGTCTCTCGCGTATAAGAACAAATAAAATAGAATCGAAATTTGTGACTTTCGCGGGTGGTCGCTCACACACCGATATCGCCTACAGTCGTAGTAGCGCTCCATCGAGACAGTTTGGTTTTCCACATCGTTCTTGGCTGAGTTCTTGTTGCTACTTCTATTTTATTTTTCTGCCTCTATAAAATTGTTATTTTCATCAGTTCACTTGAATTCGATTCGATATTTGTTCATTCACCCGCATACATCACGTTTTTGTAAGTATTTTTAATTATTAAGTTTGCGTTGATTAAAGTTTGTTCATTCCTTTTTGTTTTTTTTTTTTTTGGTGGTTAAAAATTGATATGAAAATAATTTAATTTTAAATTTTTTATTTAATATATTTTAAGCCGTCGGTAATTTTTCAAGCTTCACTTTTTTGTCTTCTTTAAACCTCGTTATTTTTATTTTATTTTCTTATGCCATGCGATTTATTTGAAATACATATTACTCGTATGGTATATGAGTCGATATAGATCAGAAGTGGCTAAGTCCATTCGCGAAAATTTTCCAAATTTTTGATGCAATACATGCTGACGGAGTTGAAACCAAAGCAAAAACATGAATTTCACAGAATTGAATTATAGTGGGCTTAGACGGTTTTGATATGTATCGACTCATAATTCAAACATGAAAAAAATCTATTTCTATTAATTTTGTATTTCCCCTTTGGAAGGACTTGTTGCAATGTGTTAGCTACGCAGAGTATCCGGAGTTCGAATCCCGTCACAGGCAAAATCAAAAAGTAGAAAAAATAATTTTTCTAGTGGTGGTGCCCTCTTGGCAGGCAATGGCAAACCTACAAGAGTAAAAATTGCTATGAAAAGCTTTTGACTTTGCCGTTCGTTGAACTGTAGGCATTCAATTGTAGGTCCCCTCCCTTCCATTCATGTACAAATACAACACGCACAACATGAGTGGATGCGAAAAGCTCGGCCTAGGCCCTCCATAGGCTTTTGTGCCATTAAAGGTGAGTAAGTAAAGTTAGTTTGAACTCTAGGTAAACTAAATAACGGAGTTTTTATATTCTCTTCGAGTTTAAACTTTATCTGACTTAAAACTGACCCCAACGATGTTGAATAATTCAGCGCGTCAGTATTCGACTTTCTTCTATCGTCTTAAAATGCTTAGTCTGGCCTCTTCCGGAGAGCCTCACAGGCGAGCATAATTTTCGACATGTATATAATATTTTCGCTTCATTTGTAATTCTCTACTAGAGAAATTTAAAGCCCAAACTCCATATCACGCGTTTCATGCTAACATACGTAACATACGCAACATCGCGTAACAATTTTGTCAGCTGTCAGGAACAAAATGTTAAAATGACAAATGCGTTGTTAAACTGACGCTTGTTTCATAAAAACACACTGTCTCAAGGTTTTTCGACGAACGCGAGAAAAACGTGAAGAGTCGGAATGCGTGAATTGCTATAGTGAATTTAATTTTTAATGTTAGCAATGGTCAACAGACGAGAGTGGTTCTGAAATGATTTTTTAATATAATTTCAAATTATCTAACCTATGCCAGGCATGGAGTCCGGAAACCTTCAATGTTTGGCTTTTTTGGTGGCGAATCGGAACGGCGAAGTGAAAGGCTTTTCCTTAAGCAATTTTATCTCTCTGTAGGTTTGCCATTGCCTACCACGAGGTGGTGTCGTGTAGAAAAATTGTTTTTCTATTTATAATTTTTGCCTGTACCTAGGATTCGAACGCCGAGCACTCTGCGTGTTAGACCAGCACAATACTTTACACTATGGCGACCATTCAAATAGACGTTCGTTCCTTCTCTCCCAGCATACCTTAGGTAACAGTGCTCTTCAGCAGTTTACCATATTATGAGCAGTTCTTCAGATCTCGGTTTTAAGCAATACAGTATTACTCGTTTCTTTGTAGAATTTCCTTTCCTCTTGTCAAATTTTTGGGCTTCAGCCTTTAATATTCTCTCTTCATGCATACAAATCGATGGTAATCGTCTATCATCTTGTCTCAGGTAATAGTACTTTGTAGATAACGCTCTTCAGACATCGACATTGAAGTTTAGAAACCTTCAGTTTTACGTTATCCTTAGCAGAATTTTAATCTCGATAGACATGCGCCTAAACGCACTAGGTTCGACCTGTCACATTTGAGGAGTGACGGAGAGTAGTTATCTACCTAATGTCGTAATTAGTAAAAAATTACAAAAACTAATAATGCATTCATTAAACTATTTTAATATTACAAAATTGAAGGGACAAATTAACTGATTTTATTTCTCTAGAATTAATATGTTAAATTGAGTAGGACTTAACAAATCGACAAACAGAAAACAAATTCAAATTTTCACTTCATGCATTCAAATTGTTGTCCATTGATTTTCTCTCCTCTTGTCTCTGGTAATTGTAATTTGTAATACTGTGTTTGCTTCTCTTAACCCAGTTTTTGAACAACTTTACGATTTTACGTACACCAACAACTTTGAAAGTTCCGGAAAAATGCATTAGACAACTTTACTCAAAAGTAATCACGGTTTACTATTTTACCATTTGCTTTCTTAACTTAAAATTATTAGGTGAGACATGTTGGAAAGTAGTTTTGAAAATTAGTAAAAAATATAAAATATAATTATTTTGCATTTAAAATTTGAAATTCACCTAGAAAAAATAACAAACTATATTTAAAAATATTAACCTTGTAGGGCCCCATATGTATATGTTTGTTTCAAAGAATACAGATGACTAAATGTTTGTAAAAAAAAAAAATATGAAAATGTCAAATTTCTTCAAATTTTAAACATTTCGCTGACTTTTACTTTCAATAACTAATAAAATAAACTTTTTTTTAAATAATATTTGATACAGCAGAATACTTATTGCCCAATATGTCACATATCAGTATTTATGATTTTTTAGATATTTGGACGCCTCATTTCTTCGTTGCAGCCCAAAGAATTTTACATACACCTACCCTCTAAAACTCATAACACGTTATTTTTGTAATTTTGTCCAATATAGAAAACATATAGAACCTACATTCAAAATTTGGTACCTGTAAATCAAACAAAGCCAATACTCTCAAGAAATTCACCACACAAACACTTTTGAGTAATTTTGTGCGTATTTCTAAGGGTATATTGAGCGTAGGTATCTAAGAGATACCGACTTGTACTTAACAAATGCGTGTTAGAGTGTGTTGTATGATGACATAAAGAGAGAGAGACAGATAGAGAGAGAGGGTGGAAATATTCAATACTTACTAAAATACATATATGCATAGATACTATACTCAATGGTTCACTTATTTACTCATTTGGTTGTCCTTTTCACATGTAAACTCAAAACACACTTAATCTCAAGAATCAAATAAATCCACCAATTAACGAACGTAGTGGAACCTAAAAATATGTTAAGTGCTGCTTGTGAATAACATTTGGATTGTTAAGAAAAGTTAAGATAAATATTTAAAACAAATATATGCGATACAAGAACTGATTTGTACTGAACAGAAAAGCAATTATATATATCATTTTTTGAGCAGTGAAAAAAAAAACAAAGAAAATATAACCAACAGCCCCAACTGTTGCCAAAAAAAAAAAAATAGAACAACGTGCAAAACGATCGGTAGTCATTATGTTTTACTCACTCAGTAAATTGAGTGTTTTGCTTTGAGATTTTGATACATTTTGTACAGCTAGCAATGTGTGTGTGTGTTTGTGAGTATTGTACTTACACTCAATCTTCAGCTGCAGTTCGTTCTCTCTTTCCATCTCATTCGCTCTCAGCCTCTCTGAACATCTTAATGATGTTGGCAACAGAGTTGCCAAATCTTGATTTTAAGATCCACCAGAACACCAAAAAAAAAAACACTTTCATTTTCTAAATCTACCAGATTTTTATACCAGTTTGTCAGATTTTTAATAATATATACAATTTGAATAAAACAAATGGTTAATATACCAGATTTTTAATTTTTTGATAATTAATGAATTACATGCCGAAATTTTGTGGTCAGTCAAATTAAAACTGTTGTTTTCAACTAGCACCAACATTCATGTTTTTTAAAGGTTCATGTTTCAGTGGAAAAATTTAATTATACAAAAAAAGTGTAAAAAAAGATTTACATATATGTATAATAAAAATTGTGAAAAAGGTCCAGAGAGCGGTAGAAATTTCATTGCACTATTACATAAATAAAGCGTTCATCCAAATTATTCGCAAGTCGTTGTTGTCTGCAATGACAAAATGTCAATGGATGTGTCTTGAATGTATTTTCTTTTAATGCTATTGTACTATAATTTTCTTATTTTATTAATTGAAAAAATATTATAATAAATTCGTTGTCTTATTGCCAGTAAATGCATTGGAAATTTTCATTTCAGAAAGTTTTTTCTGGGTCTAACAAGATTCATTTTATCTTCATAACTCTGACAAGATTGTTTTCAGCTATTTTACAAACACTCTTCTAACAATCTGGAGTGATTCAGAAAATAAACTTTTTCTGAGTCTTGCAAAAATCTTTTGCAATTCGAATAATTTGTCTTAAAGACAATCTTTAAACAATCTTGTAAGGCTTTGAAAACAAGCTTTTCTGAATCTTGAAAGGCATTTCGTCGGAATGACGCATTTTGATCGGAAATTATATCTTTTTACAGTGTGTAAGTCATAAGAGGAAAATATTACTGAGCTTCGTAAACAGTGTTTTCAAGTCGGAAAAAGCACTGCTTCAAAATGGAACAGTGTTTTCAAGTCGAAAAAAAGCGGTGAAAAAAAACATTGCCACCAAATGAAAACATGCACGTGTTTTTATTTATCTTTTTAATAATCCACCAGATCTGGTAAAAAAAAGCACTGATTTGGCAACACAGGCTGACAATAGGCTGCTACCTAGCTACCTAGCTGACTGGTACTAGCTGAGAGTTAACTCGCGTTTTAGCGCCGCACGCCGCACACATGATATATGCTATGAATGTGTGGAGTACATTTTCGTATATATAACTGTTTGTATGTGTGTGAGTATGTGTGTGTGTGCTTATCAAAAGCTCTGCCTGCGCGGCGCTCTCTCACTCTCTCTTTCCCAGGAAGGCAGGGAAACAGTAAGCTTATATACGAACAGCCCGAACCAATGGCTTGACGTTGACGTTGATTGTGACGGCTACGTCAACGCATCAAAGCAAACGCAAGGCGAAATCACGTTGAGTAAAAGAGCAACGGCGACGCAGCAATGGGGAAGCAGCATTGAAAACGCAGCAGTGAAGAGGCAGCAGTGAAGCCAGCAGCACAGATGTAGCTACTAAAACGCAACAATGGGAGCTGAAGCGCAGCAACAGCAATATTAACGCCAACATCGCGCCGACTACTACTACGCTAATAACAACAAACACACACCACCACTAGCAAGCAACCAAGCAGCTAGCGTAGTCAAACGACAAACGGCGAAGATTTTGTATTCGTTGTTTTGAATAATATGAATGGATGGGGATCGGTGGATTATTGTTCGAATCAGGTAGACATAAAGGCGTTAGTCGTTCTACAGCGCTGATCGAGTTTAAATCTATTTTGTGAAAAGATCGCTGCACGAGATCGTCGAGTGTTGTGCGAGAGCGCAAAATTTAATAATACCTACTTAATATTAAAACAACAACAACAATATGAAAAACACAACGATGTTTTCAGTTCATTTCAATCTTCTAAGTTATTGAATTTTTCAAGAAATGAAAAACACATAACGATCAAATATTTTCGGTAATAAGACACAATAATTTTTCCTTATTTTTTTTTTTTTTTTTTTTGTTATATAGTTTTATTGGAAGTTAAATTTTTGAGATTAAAACAAATGAAAGTGTATTTAATTTGTATATATTTATGCAAATAATAAATTGATGAACCCCGTCCGTGATAAATGCCATACATCGAAATTTCCCAATAGTTGTTTTGTCGTTTATTTTATTTTATTTTATTTTATTTAAATTTTACTTTCGGTTTTTTTTTTTCTGGTATGCAACATTGAATTTTTAAATAAATCCAAATTATGCAAAAAATGTCAGTTACATGAAATAGACAAAAATATATGTGGAATGTCGTCGACCAACAAAGTCGGCAACATTGTGCGTTGCCTTCTTCAGCAGCAACAACAACAACACAACGACACCACAACTTGTAAATAAAAAATACATGCAATACCAAAAAACAGCAGAAGAAATCAAGTGTGAATTTAATTAAAATAAAATTTAAAAAAAAATATGTTAAAAAATTTTCAAAAATATATACAAATTTATGTATACTCGTACATAGTTGTAGTCGATTCATATGTACATATGTTTTGTCTGTATGTAATTATTATAAATATGTATATATATTTTTCTTTTTTTTCCACATACTGACATTTTTGTGCGCATGCATTTATGCAAGAAGATATATTCAAATTGTCACTTCAAAGTTATTTGGATTACTGTGTCAGCAGAAAAAAAAGAAGTGATATGTGGATATGTATGTAGTTAGTTAGATACATAGATACAAACATAAAAAAAATTTATATTAATAATATTACAATACAATATTGAACAAACAAAACACTAGAACTGAATCTAAAAAAAAAAAGAAACAAAAACACAGAAAAGAAAAAATAAGAAGCACGAACTTTAGCAATTCAATACGTACGCTCAAGTGTCGGCGGCGCGCGCGCGCACCTTTGTACTTCATTCATTTTGTATTTGCTTTCTTTTTGCACTCTACTGTGTTGAGGAAAATCTATGAAAACATTAATAACAGATAGGAGCACACACATACACATACCGACATACACTTGCTCTCTGTGAAGACAGACAGATACTTTGATGTTTGTGGCAGCAGGAACAGCAGCAGCATGCCATAAATTAAGTAGATCGAAGTTATCGATTTTCGATTGACAACCTTTGACTGAGTGCATGACTGACTTACTGAATGAATGAATGACTTACTTACTTACTTATTTAGTGTAAACTAAAGTAAATTGTTCGATTGAGTGAGTGAATGATTGATTGATAATTGAAAATTCAAATATGTAGTACTTCACTTCACTTCATGAATAAATAAGTTTTTTACTTCCACACCAAAAAAAAATTTAATGAAAAAAAAAAAAAAATTTAAAACAAATATTGATTGCACTGCAATGTAAATTGAGCGCCAGCCAAGCTGCTGCGGACTTCAACAAATTTATGAATTCGAAACGAAGCGCGTTTTGGGGAACAGCAACAACAGCAAACAGTAGCAAAATTTCTTTTGGTTTTTGTTTTTTAGAAATATTTTTTGTTTTGTATTATTTTTATTTGATGTGTAATGTGCAGTTAAAGTAAATTAACTACTACCAGCAATGAATACTTCAAACTACTGCTAGTTATGCATATACTTAACTAGGGTGGGGCGGTTAAAAAGACTCAAAAGTATGGATGGTTGTGAAGCTGTAAGTAAGACAGGCAGACAGACAGACAGACAGGCGAACTGAGATATCTATAGACAGACAGGCAGACACCACCTGTGTGTGAATATCGAGTTTTAAGATATTAATATTAAATTTTTAAAAATGAATGTATTGTGAAAAAAAAGTTTGTTTTGTTTTTGCTTGCCTGCCAGCGCCAGCATTTTGTATTACAACAACGACAGCTACAGCAAACTATTGACTGACTACACCAACCACCACAACAACAAAACACAAATTTTCGGTGATTTTTTCTTGTTTAATTTTATTTTACACATTTTTTTTTCTTAACAATAACTGGATTTTCAGTGTACAAGTTGTTAATTAAATTTATTATATATTAGTGGTAGTAGTAATAGTATGTAAAAAATAATCACTACAACAAAAACATTACAAAATTTAACGTAGTTGTTTCTTTTTGTTTTTTTTTTTTTTTTTGTTTTGTTTTTGTTGTGTGTGTAAAATGATTTGGTTTTTTTTTTGTTTCTGATGCTTTATGCTAAAAACCTATCTTCGCAATCCACAGATTAAAAACTATTACAAAAACAAGTAACATTACAAAAAAAATACAAACAACAACATTAACGTGTCAACCCTGAACACACGTGCGCTTATTATTGCATTAATAACATGATTTTTTTTTGTGTGTGCGGTTTAAAGGAAATAAAGAAATATTCCAAACATTTTTGAACAAATTTGAATTTGTTTATTTTTGATATACATACATACATATGTATGTACTATATTTATGTAAATTAATGTCATGCATTTTTGGTCGTGTAGTGAAGTAATGAAAGCAACAGCAAACACAACAACAAGAACTAAATATTTGCTAGATGCTTTTTGTGAATTGTGTGTGCATCCGCAGCAACAACAGCAATATCAACTACAACACCAACATCAACAATCACAAGAAAACATCAGCCACTTTAATAATAACTGCAGTTACAGTAAAAACCACTGCATTAGAAGCAATTTTCAAAATATTGCAACAAACAACAAACGACATCATCATATTTAATAAAAATTATATATTTTTTATTTATAATTATCGAAGAAAAAGCTTAAGAAAAGCAAGTAGAGGAGGAAAAAATTAAATTTATAGAGGAGAAACTGAAGTTAACGAAAATAACTTGGACCAGAGGCTGGCTACATTTTACCGCCGGCTTTTAAACTTGTTTTAATCGATTTTTTGTTAACTCAAAATAACAAACGGCAACCCAAACAGCAATTTAATGCAACTGCAACAGCTGGAAAAATTACTACAAAAATTTACTGCAACAAAGTGACTACAAGAAGTTGACTACAAAAATTAACTACATGATAAATTTGACTACAATCACTTAAATTATGAATGGAAAAGTAAAAATTTCCATGAGAAACTTACTACAAGAATTAGCTAAAAAATTTACTTATAAAAAATTACTACAATATTACTTAAAAACTGACTACTATTAACTATAAATTTTTCTACGAAAAAAAAAAAAAATTTTACTATAAATTTCACTTTAACTACATAACTTTCAATTAAAAAACCATAAATTTTTTATAAAAAATAACTCAAAAATAAAATAAATGTATTATAAAAGTTTCCTAAAACATAATTTTGTAATTATGTCAAAATCAATATCTGAATACATTTAAAGCGCCAATAAGTTTAAAACAGTAACGAGAGCAAAAAAATAAAACAACTACAAAAATTTTCTACAAAAATTGATTACAAGTTAAAAAATTAAAACAACTACAAAAATTAGCTACAAAAATTTACTACTACCTGCTATTTATTTATTTTTCAAATATTGAATTCGTACTGCAAAAGCATAAACAACAAATTGAAGTTTAACTCTTGACTACAAAAGCATACTACTTAAATTTGTTAAACAAATTTAACTTTCAGAATTTGGTGCAAAACTATACTAAATAAAAATCTGTAAAAAATAACTAGATAACAGTTGCGTAAATTTTAAGGATAAATGTATAAATTTATATTAAAAATTGATAAATTCATTAATTTTGAATCTATTAATTGCAATAATTTTGACTACAATTGCAACAATTTTGACTACAACTGCATATATTTTGCCTATAAATTCTTTAATTTCAACAATAACTGAATAAATTGAACAGAACAGCAGCAACAGGAGAAGAAACCGAGACAACTCAAGTAAATTTAGCAGTAAAAAAAAAAAATAAAAAATTTTGATTAATAAAATATTTAATATATTTACAACAACAAAACAGTACTAAGTACTTATTTTCATGAGTACATATTAAACAAGAGAGCGAAAGAGAAAGAGAAAGAGAAAAAGTACATACCTTACATATCTACTACCCACTATTGATTTTGTTGTGATTTATTCTAGTAGACAAGAGAAAAGAAAACAAATCAATATTAAACGAAAACGCATTACGAAAAACAACGGAAGCACATTTTGAATTTTTCACGGTTGTATTTTGTATAACAGAACAACAACAACAATAACAGCAACAACAGCAAGAACAACAGCAGCAACAGAGAAAAAGAAAACTTGCACAACTATGAGCAAATAGTAGATCATAAATTTCATAAAGTGACATTCGAAAAATAATAATAATAAATAATTTGTTATACTTCAACAACAACAACAACAACAACAACAGCAACAATAACAGCAGCAAGCAAAACAACAGCAACATTAACTACAAACACACACACACACTCGCACACACACACTCATGCAAAAAGTTTGTAGTACATTTTTCTCCTTGCACTTGTATATGTGTAGAACGAGTTTGCCGCGTTCCAGCAGCGTAATCCATCAATTTGATTTTTATTACACAAATTCAATAAATTTCAATTTTTTTGGTAAACACAACAACAACTACAACAACAATTGCGGCGGTGCATTATACTTTCATATATCACATATACCCGCGCGCGCGCACACACACACACACACACACACACGCACACCAGTATTGAGAAAACATTGTATAGAAAATACAATTGAATCTATTGAACGCGTGCGACAATCGCTTAACGCACATAATAAATACACCCAACATACACTCATACGTACACACACACACACACACACGCAAAGGAAACTTTATAAGACTGAGGTGAGTTTCGTTGATGTTGATGATCAGTGTCATTATTAATTGATTAGTTACTTACTTTTGAATATCGTTTATGCAAATGTGTTATAGATTGATTCGGTGCATTCAATTCACCTTTCTCTTTAACCGCTACAAGTCGTTTATGTCTGCAAGGAGGAAATGAAATGTGTAGTGTCGTTAAGCGAAAAGAAATAGTTAGAATTCGGCACTAGCGGAATTTGGTATCGCATCCAAAAGCGAAAGTGTAGCATTGCGTTGCGTTTGTTTTAGTAATTCTTCAAGGAAATAAATGATGAAGCGAAGATTATGCGCGTTTTTTTCGATTAGTTTATTAGGGAATGGACGTTTTGAATTTTTTTCCTCCTTATTAAGAGAAATGGATTCCTGAAATCGTTGCTCCTTTCCTCAATTTGCATATATTTCGGAAAACGATCTTGGAATTTGTGGTCGAAAAGATCTTAGAATTTGTGATAGCTACAGTATTCACCCCAGTAATCCATCGATTAAAATGAACAAATTATGCTTTCATTAACCGTGTAATATGAATACATTTTGAACTTAAAACGTATTATTTCTGGCAAAATTAAACGTGACCCAATTAAGTGGGGTCTATTATATTCATTTTGATTAAAGAATTTATCGATTGATATTATTTTAATAGGTACTATTCCCAGCGAATAAGTGATTGGCGTTCTAAAGGGTTAGGCGATTGAAGTGTTACCAACTTCACACTGGCATATCTGGCAACGCGATACTGCCAACTATGTCAAATTCATACCAATGACAGCAATGTTTATATTGTTTACAAGCTACCACAAGCATTTGCGTCTCAGTTTTATAGAACAAAAGTTATTCGAAATGAAATTCAAACGTAATAGTGTGATTGCGTTATATTCGAGTGGAAAATCACAACCAGAACAATAGGTTCGTGAGCTCAGGCATCTCAAAGTGAATAAAATGTTTGTGTATCGCACCATAAATCGTTATAATGATAAAGGGCAGCATTGCCAAACGCTATGGTGGTGGACGAAAGAAAAAACAGCAACATCACATGAAATGGTTCGGAAAGTAAAGGCTCGGCCTGAAATCTACGAAATCTACGTCGTAGTGGTAATCAAATGGCCAAAGAACTGAAAATATCCCAGCGAAGCATCCGAAAGCCTTACAAGTTCCAAAAGGCACATGATCTTACACCAAAGCAAAAAAAAGTTAGACTCGAAAGAGCAAAGGAGTTGTTACGCTTGCACGAACGTGGCAAATCTCCAATTGTGCTCTCTGATGAGAATAATTTCCCTATTGAGCAGTTCATAAACTCTCAAAATGATCGTGTTTACTTAACTGAAAATAGAAAAATAGAAAATTGCTCGTTAAACAATTTTATTATTCCATATTTAAGTGATGAAGATGCATTTTCCATAAATACCCAATAGGTAAATAAAAATGGGCGACTGTGATAAATATTCGGGTGTAAGCCCATCTCCGTACTTTTTCCTTATAAAGAAATCGATTAAAAATAACTTCGCTTATGACAAAACAGCAACGGTATTTCCCAGTGTCTTTAAGTTTAAGTTAAGTTTATGCGAAAAGTACTGTAAGTACATTAAAGTGTCGAGTACTATATATGTGTAATCGTTACGCTATAGGTTTTTACCAGAATTTCTTTGTCTTTTTTAAGAATTTCCTATACATACATATGAATGTTATTCGTTTCTAATATAATCGAAGAAAATATTGAAATATTTCTACATACTTATGCACACCACAAGAAGACTTCTACGTGCTGGTATTTTCTACTATTTAACGCTGTGTCGTTTAATATGTTTTATAATGAAATTATTGTCAATAGAAATTATAACAAATTCCATATTCCAATTGCACCACGCTAACGCTAATTACTTTCTTTGGATGTATCAATTGAGAATACGAAATTTCTCATGCGAAAAAAAAACGGCGAAACAAAAAAACGTCATTAGAATTTTATTTTTTTCTGCTTACATTGTTACCTTATTTAAAATTAGATTCACGTTAACGAGATTTATTTGTTAAAATCACAATATAAATATTTGTCAATTTAGCACGTTAGTTTTTTATTTTTATTTTTTTTATTTTGTTATATGAAGAATGCCAAGTTGATATTTTATTTATGCATAAACATCCAGACATAGAAGAAAATTATTCTACTTAAATGAAAGAGTAGGTATTTTTGATTATATTTGCGCGTTTAAAGTTGTGAAATTTCACAATGTTTGTTTGGATAAGTACTTGATTTTTTTTATTTTTACTTTATTTAGAAAGCAAGAGTCTGTATTAAGTAGTAGGAAATTTAATATGTAACGAAGTTAAGATTTGAAACATTAACGCATTCTGTAGATTTAATTTAAAGCAGACGATTATTTGGCGGGATCTATTAAATATTATGTGATAATTATGAATATGTGTGATCCTCAGTTCTTTTCTCTTATTGAGCTCATAGGCTCATTATTTCCTTGTCTGGTAATTTGTGAATGCCTCGCCAAAAAACTGTTCGTTTTTTGAATCAAGCCAGTCATCGAGCCAGTTTTTCACATTTTCGTACGAATCGAAGTGCTGCTCAAGTGCAAGTGCGTGCCCGATTGATGAAAATATGTGGTAGTCAGATGGAGCCAAGTCTGGAGAATAAGCCGCATAGGGGATGGTTTCCCACCTGTACGCATCTACCAATTACCGAGTCTGTTTTGTTCGATGTGATGGTGAATTGTCATGAAGTAAAATTACTGGACGTTTTTGGCGCAAAGTACGATACAAATCGGTCAATTGTTGTTGGTAGCGTTGACCAGTAACTGTTTCACCTGGTTTCAGTAGGTCAAACCAGATAACACCTCGCTGATCCCAGAAAACACGGAGCATTGTCTTCTTTCCGACGCGATGTGGCTTTGCTGTCGATTTGTCCGGCGTACCGGGCTTCACATATCCCAAACGTTTACGTTTGGGATTCTCAAAATAGATCCATTTTTCAAAGCCAGTAACAATTCGATGAAGATATGACTTTCTTTTGTACGTGGCGATCAACATTTCACAGTTGGTTTTTCGATTTTCTTGCTGCCTTTCAGTCAATTCATGCGACACCCAACGTTGAGAAATGTATTGTTGGGTCACATTTAATTGTTCTGCCAGTTGTTCTTGCGTTTGACCATCATCCTCATCGAGTAAAGCTTGCAATTCGGCATCTTCAAACTTTTTCGGTGGTCTTCCACGTTCTTCGTTTCTCATTTCAAAATCGCCACTTTTAAAGTTATTGAACCACTCGTTGCTTTGTTTTTGGCCGAAAGCTTCCACAAGCATTCGATCAGATTCGAAAGCAGATTTCTTCAATTGCAAACAGAAAATCAATGATGTTCCCATATCGTAGTTTGTAGGCACAAAATTCGAAATTTTTACGAACGAAAAAAAAGTTGTTGTATGAAACTTGATTGTTAATGAATTGAATTTTGTTGACTGAACTAAATGCGAAGAAATGGCGCCAATGACTTGGTTTGACAGAGCTTATAGTTTTACCTAGCAACACAGAGATGTCGTTACCGATTTCAGTCTTGTACAACTGATAATAGTTAGAAACTAAACAAAATTCACTACTAAATAATCATGAACGCAATCGTTTTCAAAGAATTAAAACAAAAGAAAAAAAGTTGTAATTGCGAGTATCACATTTAGGTAAAACTGCGGAACTGGAATCGTAGCGGAACCGCTTAAAAAAACTCGGTCCATGCATTGAAGCATCTCACAGATAACTACTTATGTTCAGTTTATAGCACTCCCTCCACTCGTACTCTCCTTTTCCCGCCTAAATTTTAACTAGATTGAAAATATTTTCACGATACATTCAAATCTCCCCTAATCTCATCGTTTATTCAATCGCATACTACGATTAGGAATCGGAATGACAATCCCCACCCATGCTAGGAACTACACCATCATACCACATAGTATGTATGTAACTACTTGCATATTGATACTAATACTACAAATAATTTTTATCAAATTGAGAAATCTTTCATTGAAATTAAAATCAAGTGCCCCCCGCGTGTGCCAAAGCAATAAAAAAAACAAAAACAAAACATAAACGAAACCAAAAAATTCCCTACATTTTTCTTCATTTTATTGTATATGGTATATTTTATATTAGTTGTTTTTTATTTCTTTCAAAATTTAAAGATTTCATTTACTTACTAACTTTACTTAAATGCCTAATACACCGAAGCGAAAGATTCCCGATTCAACATTCTAGATTTGTGAGATTTTAATCTTTATGTGAAGAACAACATGTAATTTGTAGCTAGCCTACGTGTGGTTCCTAAACACGTTCTCCTTTACTTTTTACATACATTTTTTTTATTTCTTAAGTTACAATAATTTAAAAAATGTTTGTTGAATATTTTTGAGATATTATCTCCTTATTCTGTGGCAACAACGGAAAAATTTATTACAAAATACTTAAGAACAATTCAATAATTTCTTTAACTTATACATAGTACTTACTAAATATTTCTCCTCTCTAGATCCCATTTCGAAAATGCGTTTGAAAAAACAACAATAAGAATAGTGAAAAATATTGATAGAAAATGCCGCTTTGATATATCTTAAATTATAGCAGCGTCAGTCATAAAACCTTTAGATAAGATTTTTGGTAGTTATTTGTGACTGTTTTTTTTTTTTGTTTTTGTTTAGTTATTGATTTTGACTTTACTTTATCAAGTTTGAAAACAATGGGAAAGAAACACTTCAAATGTTTTGATAATTGAGGGTTTTTAAATAGTACATATACTTAAGTATAGTAGTTCAAGATTTTTAAGAAGGAATTCAGTAAAAAATTTGTGAATTGTTTGATATTTTCGGAGGTTTGTGAGTCAGTTTTTTATTCAGCATTACTTTTAAGTTTTTTTTAACCCATTTGTCATTTATGCCGTAATTGTTTCTAAGTATTTCTATAATTTAAACCTTTCAAAACTAGTATTTCGAGATATGATCACTAGTAAGGCTCATAATTCTACCTTACTCTTGTGTGGTCTGCTTTGACGATTCGCATCTCTGAGAAAGAAGAGGCTAGTACTGTCTAAAGCCACCTTGCGAAAACAACACCTACTGAAATCGAAAATCATATTTTTCGCTATATCAGTCTCATCTCATCAAGACCATTCATTGAACAGTTCGATCACTAGTTCGAAAAAGTGGACTAATCACCTTTTTACTCTGAGCCCCAGCAAAATGTTTTGCAGAATACTTAAAATTTATGTGTTAAAATATGTGTGATTGCATTCCCTCTCTCATTCTCCCTCATTCTTCCTCTCACCTATCAATCTTCCTTCCATTCAGCACAATGCTCTGCATTCATAGGGGTACACCCTGTGTGTTGAACTTTAAGACTCGTTATTTGGTTAGAAAGATAGATAAACTTTGTTTTTTTTTTTTTTAGGAATTAAAAATCAAAGAAAATATTTACACATTCAAACGAAATCCACTCGTTTTTTTTTTGTTGAGAACTATCCTAAAATAACAAATTCTCTATATGACAGTCCTGTTCTCTGAGCTATGCACCTACTACCTAAAACGGTAAAGCATCTGTTGCAACCTATTGCCATTTACCTGTGTGAATGAATACACACACAAGGACTCAAATATAATATAAATGAATTGAGTGAGAGTGAGAAATTGCAATAATAGCGGACGCACACAACACACACTCACACACACACACACACACAAACTCTGCCACACGAAATACACCAGTATTTATGTATGTATCTGCAGATCATAGTCAGTTTGTCTGTCGAATCAAGTCGAGTCGACTTGAGAGTGAATATCATTTCAGTATTTTAGTTAACAAAGTGCAATCGTGCATTTAAGTCGTACATCAGATTCGCCGCCATCCGACATGATCACTTTCTCACGTGGAATATTAATATTATTATTATTATTATTATTGTGATCTTTTGCAAAGTTCAAAGATTTTTCAAAACGGACAAATGTGTCAATAAGTGAAGCGGCCGTTTATAAGTATATGTAGTAGAAAGCGAAAACATTAACGCAAAATAATTGAAGAAAGTGTCATCGGGCAATCTTTCATGTGAAATTTTAAAATTTAAATAATTCTGTGAAAATTAGAAAATATATGAAGTATAAAGAGAAATAGTTGAGAGTGAAAAACAAAGTATAAAGAAAAATAGTTGAAGCAAGGACTTCGTTGAATGTGCTTAAGTGAAATATTCTCAAGATTAAATTAAATGGAAATTGATAAAAATTAACCGTTGAATTAAATTAAAATCGAAAATTCAAAGCGAGATCAGTTAAGATCATTTGAGCATATTTTGATCTAGTTAAATTGAAATGTATAGTGAAACAGTTTCATTTTAATTGAAAACGTTCATGAGTAAACAAAGTATGTGCACTTGCCTTCGGCATTATTTTTTATTTATGAATCTATTTACGTATGTAATTTATAAGTACTAACAATAATCCTGGTAAATTAATCTATCTTCCGTTTAATTGCTCCAGGAAATTTTACGTTTCTAGTTCAATGTTACTATATTATTTGCATTCTCCGGTTAATTGAATTCGGAATTGTATTATACTGAGAATAATGAATGGTTTTCCTAAGTAATTTCGGCATTTTCGGAACTTTTAGTTCAAAATTTCTCTAAATTCTGGGCACAATTGTCTGGAAATTCAAAACTGGTTCTAAAATCATCTGCACATTTTGCACACCAGTGGAATTGTTCTTTGTATTTATATTGTAAAGGGAAACTAATATTTTAAATACGACTTCTCTAGAACTCTTGTGGTCTGACAAACCCAGAGCAAATTATATAGGATCTTAAATCTTCAAAAGTTTTTTACCTTGAAGCTTTTAGATTTACAATTCAAACTTTCGGGATATAAATCAAGAGCAGAAGCCTTAAAACTTAAGGATTTTAAAATTTAATTGAAATCAAAGGGCAGTATCCCATGTAATTTTTGCATTTTTCTGCCAGTTCTGATGGACGATTTTTGGAAATTCTGAAACGATTTGGATTTTGTGAGTACAAAAATTTCATAGAGTTTCAAAAGTTTGAAACATCGCAAGACTGTGGAATTGGTCATTGCCTTTGTAATGGAAATTGTCTCATCTAAAACTGCAAAAACATTTGGAATTGATCTTGAAAATTATGGTTGTAGTTTAATGTGGTCGCTGTGGCGTAGTGGTAATGCGTTGGACTGCTACGGAGAGTGTCCAGGGTTTGAATCTCGGCACAGGCAAAATCAAAAAAAAAAACCACCTCTTGGCAGATAATGGCAAACCTACAAAATTAAAAATTGCTATGAAAAGCTTTTCACTTCGCCGTTCGGATTCGGCATAAAACTGTAGTGTGTTCCATTCATGTACATATATAGCACGCACAACATGAGTGGATGGGAAAAGCTCGGCCTAGGCTCTCCATGGGCTGTTGTGCCATTAAAAGTAAGTAAGTTCAATGAAACGAGAGGAAAAGATTTTAAACTCAAATAATTAGTACATAAAATTAAGTGGACATATGATAATGCTACATATGATAGTTTTACTTTTAAATATTAAAATTTTATTTATTTTTTATAACAACCCATTAATCTGAAATTATTTCCTTACTCTTCTGCTTTACAGAGTTGCAAGCGACCATGCTCGCATGGACTCAATTCCTCGCAGTGCTGGCGACTTCTATATTGATCGTTCAAGTTGCTAGCACCGAGAATATATCAAGAACGTTTATAACAGCGATATCGCCCAAAAAATATAAGCCACAAACGGTAATGAAAATTGAATTGCCCCCAACAGAAATAATAAATTCAACATACGTAAAAGAAGGATTGTCGAATCTAACTGCAATATCAAGAGAATTAATTTCACAAATAACAGAAACCGAAACCGAGACCGAAACAAAAGAAAACAGTGATAGTGATACAAATGATATTCAAAAACAAAAACAACGTAAAATGAAAAAAGCCAAGGAGGATGAAGAAAAAGGCAGACATTTTATAAAACGAATGGCTGAAGAGATGGAACGATATATCAGAACAGATCCGTATTTGCAATGGAAACGGCAAAACAGAGAAAATGCTCTCAATAATAGTGATGATGATGATGATGATGATGACGATGATGATGACGACAATGATAATGGTGATAATGCTGATGGCGGAAAGGCAAGCAATGATGATGACTTTGTGACATTTGATGGGCTGCCCGTTCTCCATGATGATGATGATGATGATGATAATTATTATTTACCCACTCCAGAAGAGAGTGCTAATTTTAAAGAAAAAATAAAAGCGAAATTGGAGAAATCTTTTTTATCGGTAATCGGGCTGGATAAGCCGCCAAAAATTGATCGTTCCAAAATTGTTATACCCGATGCTATGCAAGCGATGTATGATGAGATGATGGGAAAAAAATCGAAAGTTGACACATCGAAAAGTCCCAAACGTATATCGCCTCTGTATACAACAACAGCAAACACAGTTCGAGCTTTTACACATATAAGTAAGTTTAATTATTTTCTAGCGCTACTTACATATTTTTAACTTAATTGAGAACAGCCCTAACTAGCAATAGACCGTACTCAAGCGATCAGAATCTAATGGAAATTCGATTTCGAAAGTAAATTTTACAATAGTTTGGGCCTTCTCCAAAATTTTTTCAAATCTTGGCTTCAAATATGTATCTATGCCTTCAACCGTAAAAAATAGGGATATTCTTATTATGTAAGAGTTTTGATGTAGTGTGGAAAGTATATTGAGGAAATGATATACATGAGTGAAAGTCGATTATAACGATATCGAAGGGAACGTTTTAATTCGTCCTTCTATTCGATAGTCATAATAATCGGTTTTGTTCTTGTTAATTTATACAAAGCGGAACCTTTATAGGACTTTATAATCCGTTGGCCATTATAAGAGCTCTCATTATAAATGATTATCACTGTATTTCCAATTTTCAATGGGCCGTTTTTTTATGTCAGGGTCTAGTACCAAAAATGGTTAAGTTGTCGGGATGTAAATCAAGTGCTCGTCAATGATATATCACGACCTGGTGGCAAGGATAAATATGAAGCGTAATTTTACTAAAATTACGCATAGCTTTTATTTATCCTAGTTTCAGAAGGTAAAAGTTTGATGAAAATCCAAACTGTCTTTTTTCCATTTTCCAAACAAAGTGCTCATGATTTATTTTCGCTATTGTGTTTATCTTCTCTAACGGAATTTAATTTTAACTGAGCTTCACTTCAGCGTAGTTTCACTTCAACTACGCTTTACATTAGCTGAACTTCATTCAGTATAAAGTTCGAATGTGCTTTTCTTCATGTTTCATTTCTGTTAAGTTTCACTTCAGCTGACAAGCTCAACTGGAATTTTCTTTATCCGGACTTCACTTCAGCGAAGTTTCACTGTACTTGGACTTAACTTGTCTTTCCTTTAGCTGGCTTTCATTTTAATTAAGTTTTCTAGCTTGGCTTCTCTTTAGCTGGGTTAGAATTTCGCTGGATGGAATTGCTGGTCGCTGTGGCGTAGTGATAATGCTTTGGACTGCTACGCAGAGTGTCTTGGGTTCGAATCTCGGCACAGGCAAAATCAAAAAGGTAAAAAAATAATTTTTCTACACGGCACCACCTCTTGGCAGGCAATGGCAAACTTACAAGAGTAAAAACTGCTGTAAAAAGCTTTTCACTTCGCCGTTCGGATTCGGCATTAAACTGTAGGACCCTTCCATTCATGTACAAATATAACAAGCACAACATGAGTGGATGCGAAAAGCTCGGCTTAGGCCCTCCATGGGCTGTTGTGCCATTAAAATTAAAGTAAGGCATCACTGAGCCGCCCAAGTAGGCTTCACTTTAGCTAGGCCACTTCACTTTAGTTGGGCCTCACTTAAACTAATCTTAAGTTTAACTGAGCCTAATTTTACCTGGGTTTCACTTTAACTGGTTTTTACTTTATCTGGGCTTCAATTAAGCTAGCAGCACTTTACTTTATCTTGCTTTCACTGCACCATGCCTTCTCTTTTTTTACCTGAGCTGTACTTTAGCTGGCCTGCAATGTACTTCAGTTGGCCTGCAATGTTATCTGTACAACAAAGAAGATGCTAAAACTCAAAATGACCTTGTACATAACAAAAACATAGTGCATAATAAAAACAAGTACTGAGCAAATAGTGAAACAAAGAAAGAAAACGAGATGCATTAGAGTTTTGGAGAAAATATGATACCATAAATTAAAGAGAACCTTTTTCTGAAGTACTTGCAACTACAATGCCAATATGTTCAGGGTTTTTTGTTTTATACAATATCTGTCGACATTGTATGCCCTTTGCGGCACAATGCCATATACACACAAAGCCTGTACTGAAGATTTGAAGATTTTATTGCTTATTGCTTTTTTTTCAACACTTGTGTAGTGCCAAAGGTTAAAAGTGGTAGTTGTGATGCTGCTGGTGCTGGTGGTGGTGTTGGCAACTCTACACGTACTACACAGCTCGGCATAGCTGCGGCGAATTTAGGGTTTCGATTATTTTGGGCTCTTTGGAATGAGCGGTGGCGTCAGTCATATTCAGACACAAAAACGATGCGTTTTTTAGCAAGGTTTTTTTTTGTTGTTGTTTTTGTTGTTGTTTGTTTTCACTTTCTCCCTATCTGTTTTCTTTCTTTTTAATGAGTCATTCGTTGACAAGTAGGTGTGGTTGAGAGCTCTTCACGTGTTAGCAAGTGGCATAAAAGTGTACTGTGGGTGGTCTAGAGTTTTATAGAAGCCAGGTGCACGTAAATTAGAAGAGATTGGATCATAGATGATCATCCTCACAATCTTCTGTGATCTGAGGCATGGATGTGGAAAGTTCTTCCTGTGGACCATTGAAGGCTCTATCTCCTTTGTCTTTCTCCCTCTTTTTTGTATTTGTGTAAATATTTCTTATCTGAACATGTTGGATTCATTTAAGACTCGAGTTGATCAGCTCGATTTAGCAGGGAGAAAACACATTTCGCTATTCGAGGCTAGTGCAATGTGTCCAATCCAGCCCTCAAATGGTCATTGTTGGCTAGGTAACCATGTCTTCTTATTGTTATGCACATTCGGTACATCCCATCATGTACATGCACATCCCATCCTACAATAGTAATGAGGGCAGAGAGGGTGAATTAAAGGCATTCTCAGGGAGAGTTGAAAGTTGAAGTTTTAATATTAACGTTTTCTCCCCTCATGCCCTTCCGGGAGAAAAACCATTCTGCCTCGAGTGACCAGAAGTAGTTCACTACCTTCACTTAACACTCTTTTGTATAGCACACTCCTTTCGAAAGATCCATTAAGGACTCTAATTTCCTTCTCTCTCACTCTCTTCTCTTGCTCCCTTTAGTTTAGTTCTCTCTCAAGTTCTCTATCTTTAGCGAATATTTCCTAATCTAGAACGTGATTTCCTCTCATTTCAGATAGTAAAATCGACGATCGATTTCCTCATCATCATCGGTTTCGTCTGTACTTCGACATCCGGAGCATGCCGTTGAACGAGAAAGTTAAAGAGATCGAACTACACATAACGCGTGATATGATTGACAAGGGAATTCTCCAGCCGGACAAGGCCAATCACACTCAATATCAAGTGCTCGCCTATGATATATCACGACCTGGCGTCAAGGGTAAATATGAAGCAACTCACTTACTGCTGGACACTCAAACTATACGCCTGAATGAGACCGAAACATTAATACTGGATGTACATTCAGCTGTAGAACGTTGGAAGAGGAATCCGACTAAGAATTATGGCCTACTGATAGAGGTGCGAACGTTTGGCGACTATAAGCCAGCACCGCACAATCATATTCGATTGCGGCGCAGCGCCGATGAGTCAGAAGAGGAATGGAAAAAGAAACAGCCGCTGCTGATAACATACACCGACGATGGTATGCCGCAGAATCGTAAAAGGCGCGATACCAAACGCAACGGTGGTGGACACCATCGCAAGCATCGCAGGAAAAACGGCGACGACATTTGCCGTCGCCATTCGCTATACGTTGATTTTGCCGACGTTGGCTGGAGTGATTGGATTGTAGCACCGCCGGGCTACGATGCATTTTTCTGCCATGGCAAGTGTCCATTTCCATTGGCCGAGCATCTCAATTCGACAAATCATGCGGTCGTACAAACGTTAGTCAATAGTATGACTCCGGAGAAGGTACCAAAGCCATGCTGTGTCCCGACACAGTTAGAAGGCATCTCGATGCTCTATCTGAATGACCAAAATACAGTTGTGCTAAAAAACTATCAGGATATGACAGTGGTCGGCTGTGGATGTCGGTAAGAGTCGACATCCACAGCCGGCCAGTCGGATAACTGCAAAACCAGAGGGAGCAGGGGGAGAAGGAGTAGTGGGGGTGGTAGTGGGGGTAGTGGGGGTGGTAGTAGTACGTGGTAGTGGTGTGCAAATCAAATCGAAACTAAAGAAATTTTTTAATTGGTAGTGAATAGATAAATGGAACCAGGGAAACTTCTCCCCATGATCGATCATCGTGGTTGCTTCAGTTACTCCTAGTAACAAGCGCAGATTATGTATATGTATAGCAATCAGAGGAGCTTCAGCGAAATTGAATGGGAGAAGAGCACACGCATACACACCTCTACACACCAACACCACCCTTCCATACACACACACACACACACACTTCTATGCATGTACCATATATATGCATATGTATATATAGTATATATATATATATATATATAATATTTAAATAATGAAGACGCGCACATAAGAGAAGAATAAATGCTAAAATGGAGTTTGAGCCGTCAACGCTTTAATAAGTTTAAATTTTTCTTAAACAAACGCAAACAAAATGGACTGATCTTTTTGAATTATAAGTGTAAATTTTAGACTTTATTGTATAGAATTGAAGAAGTAGAAGAAGAAAAAGGAATAGTAGAAGAAGCAGAAGAAGAAGAAGAAGAGAGAAGTTGCAGTAGCCAAAAATTTCGACACTTGTCACTTTTGATAGTTAGGCAGCCAAAATGCATGACACATACACGTGTATGTTATAAAGTGAAGTACACAGAGAGCAAGGACGCGAGAGATTAAGATAGAGAGAGCACTGCCACTACAGCAAAGCCTACAGCAAGTACCATCAAATGTATAACGCTAAACAAAATCAATTACAAAACAAAACCACAAAAGCCACATGCATACGTAAATGGAAAGACGTAATCACTTCTAGCCAAGCCGTTAGTCGTTTCGTTTTCATCTCGTTTTCGTTTCATTCGAACTTATACACAACAATGCCTTGCCTCGTAACGTAGTTGCATCGCTATATTTTGTCGTCTGCCCTCTCGTTGCTGCCGTCACTAGTCAAGGCTAGAGAAGGCGCTTATGCTGGCTTTAGCTCGCGCTGCCCATTAGCCGACGCCGTTCACTACATACTGCTCGACTGCTTGCCAACATCGGCTGCGTACTGCTGCGCGCGAGCGTTGCCAACTAACTGCATCATATATGCCGGCGATCGACGTTAACGTATTCACTCGAATAAGTAAAACACGAACAAATTGTATAGATTTTTTTTTAATTGTTTTTTTTTAAAATTTTTTTTTATTATCAATTTTGATTTGAACATAAATTTAATTTAGTGAATTAAGTTATTGATATGCTTAATGATATTTGAGTTTTGATTTATTTTAATTTTGTGTGTATAAAATGAAAAAGAATATTAATCGTAATTTTATTTATAATTATTCATATTTTGTTTTTAAGAAATAATTTCTCGAACTTACTTAACGGAAAACTTGAGTACTGTGTCAAGTAGTGAGTCTCTCCAATCATTTTGTATATGGTATATACTATACTCGTAGTTTTATATGTAACTTTGTGTGAAAAAGTAAAAGTAAATGTAAATGTTAAAAAATATCACATCTACTACATAGAACATACTATATATAAATTAATATATACTGATGTATATATATTAACTATGTACATTCATATGTATGTATGTATGTATGTATGTATAATCTAGTTCATTGTAAATTATCCTTGTTTTTATGAAAGGATTTTAATTGTAAATGTATTTTATTTTATTATTTTTTTAAATGTATTGTATGTCATTTTTACTATTTACTTACCTATAAACATTAGAAATTTTTAAACAGAAACCATTTTAAATTTTATTTTAATTTAATATATTTTAATCTAATTTAATATAATATAATATAATAAATAAATAAATATATACAAAATATATATATATATATATATATATAAATATATATGATAATATACTATTAATTTTAAGTGAATCAAAAATTGATTAAATTATATCACATACTTTTTACATAATACATATTTTTATTTATTTATATAAATATTTGAAAAAAAAACAGAAATTGAAGAAATGAATTGAAAATATACAGAAAACTTTTTATAAATCAAACTACAAAAAAGCACTGACAGCAAAATCGATCTAACGCCCATTATTTTATTGAAAACGACTTGACACGATGTAAATAATACCCATGTAGACTTTGAAAGCTACGCAGATTAGCCCAATTAAACTTAACTTGCTATGCTGAGTGGGTTAAATTTAGTTAGACTAATTTTTGCTCAGATTGTCTACAACAAATGGCTGCTGTTTAAGTCGATTCCAATTGAAAGTGTGAGTTAGATCGCTTTCCCTCTCACTGCCTCATTTATATTACAACTGAAGCTCAGGAGACTCTGTAAGCATTCGACCCACCAATTATATAAAAGAAATGCCACAACAGAGACCAAATTGGTTGTGGCTATGCAAACAGAAATGATTTCAGTTATTGGACTTTCCACACTTAACTCAAATAAAAAAGGTATTTATTTTCTATCTTCTCTAAATTCGATAATACTGGCTAGAGCTTATAACCTGTTGTGATTTAAAATGAATTGAATAAATGAAAGAATGAATTGTGCAAAGCGTCCAATGTAAATTTCATAGCCATCGATGATCGTGAATTAAAATGCCTTTTTGAGTTCGGATATCTCCGAACTCACATCTCATCTAACACGGCACTAACTTCTCAGCAATACGATTACAATGAACGCAGCACCAAGAAACTCATCTACTCGTCCATTACTTAATATCTTTTTTAATTCGATCATATTTTTGTTAACAAAAAACTTTATTATTTTATATTCTTAAATTTCATTTAATTTTCATTGCATTTATTAACTAATTTTATGTCATTACTTAAGTACATACATTAAAAAGGAAGATCAAAAAGCAATAATTTCCACGACTATCACTCTGCCGCATGTCACAGTAAGTTCTCGAAAACATCGCTGTAAATCCAGGATTAAAATGTTTTGGCATAAGTTCCGGTACAGCCAACCCAAGAAATCTGCAGAAAAAAATGTGATTGCTACAAAATATTCAGAAACTAGTTCCTTACATTTTAAATCAGTAGTTGTACATTCATCCACACTATTTTCAGGAGTGTGTAAATGCTTTCAATAATTAACGAAGTGTTTCGATGTTTCGATATTTCCAGCATCGCCGTTAATTTTTTATGTTCCTTACTCAAATTGAAGCGTCACTTTACTGCAAAAGCTTGAATCTCTTCTCTTACTGGACACTTTTTCACTCCTTAACTCCTACTAAAATGTTTGGATTCCTATCCCGAACAAATTCCAAATTCAGATCAAATTTTTCTTTATATAAATCGAACCAAAACGAAAGCGATAAACTGACCGCAACTCGGATAAAATACTGATTAATTTCTTCAAATTCCTGGCCAAAATTCATGCCAAAAGCGAACAAATAATCTAACCAAAACTCCGAACAAATTTCAAACCAAAGTTCAAACTAAAAATCTAAACACATCTCAGATCAAAATTCAAATGGATGCACACCATTCAGACCAAAAGAAGTTAAAAATTTGGAACAATTTCAGGCCAAATATCAGATAAGAGAAGATTATACCAATATTCAAATTACAAAACTATTCATACCAAAAGTATGTAAACTTAAAATCTAATTAAATTTCAAACCAACATAAACCAACATAAAAATCAACGAAAAATCTGATTAAATTTGGGTGAAAAAAATTAACTGCAAAAATCAAAATTCAAACTAGAAAGCAAAATATAACTTAAATCTGCAGGTTCCATAGCCTTTCCTTTTGGATCTGCTGCACTATCTGTCTTTCATACACAATTCGGATCAAATTTTAGACCAAAGTTAATGATAGTTTACGAAGGCGCGTGCGGATAAGTAAATATCCCCCCTTCCACTCGCAGAGAACTATGCCCATTGTGATTGGCATATTCATGGTTTGCATTTAATGATGTCAAAGTGCCTATTAAAGTGCCTATTAAAGTCCTCGGTTTTCCAGATGAAAACAACATGAAAGGTCGCCAAGGGGCCCCGTCGCCCCCACGTGCGTCGGTACTGGGGATTTTACTCTCTGCGCCGTAACTTAATCATTTAAAAAATTCATCATTAGTTGCTTAAAACACCTCTTCCCTGCTAAAATATTTTTTGCAATGAAAATATCAAACTTTTTTCCAACTGTGTTATGTATGAGTGTATGGTTTTTCAGCAGACCTCAATCTGGGTCACCTCTATTCTTTGGGGTAGATTAATAACTTTACGGTTTCTAAAATTCATAACATCTTTTTTTATAATTTTTTTGAGTAGTCTTTGAGAAATGTATTTTATCGCAGCTTCTGCTACCTTTTCAAAATGGGATAATGTAAGTTTTAGGTTGAAGGCAAAGGCTTACAAAGGTGTAAGCAATCATGAGGGTCAAAATTGGTCTATTAAGATGGGCCTATATGGTTAGGTTGCGTGACTTCACTTAGGTCAGCACTTAGACCAGAATGGACCACATGGTTAGAATTACCACTGTTTATCACTGATTTCGAACGGTGGTGCAAGAAATTGTGATGGTTTTGCTGCTGCCTACCAAGCGGTGTACTTGTACACTTCCTTATAATTCTTATTCACTTCATATCGATAGAAAAAGAAGAGCTTTGAGAATGAGAATTAACAACCAGACAAGGGCAAAATCGAATCACCCCAACCACGTGGCGGGTGGCACCTTAAACCAACTAATAATCAAATGAAATTCAATACAAAAAATCTAAACCAAAGTCTGACTAAAAATCATGCCAAAAAACATGGAAAAACTCAGATTACATTTGATGCCTAAAACCACACCAGAAATCAAACTAAATATCAAACCAAAATAACACTTGAAACTCCAGCTCCCTGGTATAACTTTCTCTTTTACCCATAAAAATCCTCGACTGGTCAGACTAGCCATGGACTAGTATGTATATGGAATTTTATATATCTTAAGTATTTGAATTCTTATTCAATTCACTGTTCTACAAGATGCAGAATCATTGACAAGCACAAGTCACAAGCACAAATAGACAAGTCATAAATAAATTCGCACCCTAAACATGCAACTTACTCAAAACTTATCTCTACCCGGCTCTCCTCTTCTCGTTTACTCTCCTCATAACTTCACGGTGAGGCTGTTATCTAGCAGCAAACCAATATAAAAATTAAAATTAGTACCAAAAAAAAAAAAAAAAAAAAAACGAAGGAACAAAAAATATCTAGGTACCCAAAAATGACAAAAAAAAGAAAAGAAGAGAAACAAAAATGATCAGCGTAAGAAGTGACAGCTTATGGATAATTATTTTTCATTTTTCTCATAGCGCAAATAAAGAAGAAGGAAAAAATAAAACTTACCAACGAAAATGACAACAACAATTTCAGAAATACCCAAGATGCTGGCGCTATCTAAAAGATGCAATATGCGGCGGTAGATTTTTTGTGATCCATTTGAATGGTTTCCACTCACTTACGATCGCTCACTTACGCTCTTACGGTTTTCGTAATAGATACTCGCAGATGTGTATGTTTGTATGTTAGTTTTAGTGTTAGTGTTAGTGTTAATGTTAGTCTTTGAGAAAAGGTATTAAATAGTATTTATTTGTTTATTATTTTGTTTTTTTTTTTTTGTTTCTCTTCTGAATTCTACAGATTCATTCTGTGTTTTGTTAGATAAGAGAATGGTGATTGCTTTTGGAAGCGCCTTGTTGAGCTGCGGCCAGAGAGAGAGAGAGAGAGAGAAAACGAGTACAGTGTAGTCGAATATGCAATGTATTGCACACAATATTACGCACACACGCACACACACACACGCACACACACACATACACACACACACCTACACACCTACACACCTACACACCTACACACACCTGCACACGCTTACTTCAATATTGATTGTTTGACTTTTGGTTTTTGGTAGTGATGGCAGAGAGTAGTGTACATAACATAACTAGTTGCCCAGTGGAAGCAGTTGTAGTATATTTCGGTTAGACGCACTGGATATGGAGAGGTAGATAGACAGATATGTAGATATGTAATTCACTTACATAAATATGTAGGTATCTAATGTAAGTATGTATGTAGGAATGTGCTAATGTACCAGTGCTCACAATTTTAGTTCGGTTTCTCTTCCTTTGTTTTACCTTGAGTGCGCCTACACATTTGAAATATTTGGGAATTTTTTTTTCTTCTTATTTCTTGACTTTATCAGTGGGTCAAAATCTAAAGCGTTTAAATTGAAATTGCCATTGACGAGTAGAAGGTAAGCAAGTAGGTACAAGTGCCATAAAAATTTCGTAGGATTTGAAAAACGTCAAGTTCCATATCGATTACACTGTACCTACTTATTTTCAATTTTTCCTTTTTTTTCTAACATTTTTGTTTTTTATTTTTTTATTATTTATTTGTTAGACCATTTCAGGTTGAGGAAAAACAAAAAAATGATTTAGTTTTAACCCACATAAGCGAGAAGGTATCATCATCAATTAGAAATGTTCATCATCGTTTCCTTCTACTTGCATTCTGCATCTAAGCGATGGTATTAGGAAGATGGGGGCAGCTGAGTGCGGTGCGGGGCTGATGTATTGTGAATGGAAGTGAGCGTGAGCAAGTGAGTGCTTTACGTTAAGTGAACGAACAAACTGATTTTTGATAATGATAATAAAAAAATAAAAAATGAAAAAAATTTAAAAAGAATTAATTTTTGAAATCTCATTTTCCAATCTTGTTAGAAATTCATAGAATTCACAGCAGCAGTTTAAGTGCGAATTTATTTTATTTTTATTTTTTCAACCTTTTACCTTCAACTTCAACTATTTGAGGCAATTTCAATCGTTGATGGTATAAGGAAAGTGTTTTGCATTAATGACAATTAAAATGTCATCCTTGTACGTAATTGCAGTTGGCAGTTATTATTTGGACAAAAAAAAAAATTTAATTATGTGCAACGTTTTTCTTTTCTTCTAATTTGTTGTTGTTGATAGCTAGTTGATTATGCTCATCAATTGTCGCTGACTCATTGCACTGATTGCCTGCTGCCTGCTGCCTGCTGCCTGCTGCCTGCCTGCCTTATATATTTTCTCATTTTTCTTTTACTTTTTTTAACAATTTTTTTTTAAACAGATTATTCTGGAACTACTAAAAAAAAAAACTATAAAAAGAAGTAAAAAAGTAAAAAAGTTGAGTGGTAAAAAGTTATGTGGAAATTGATTTCCTGGGCGGTCCATATTCAAGAAGCAGCAGCGCTCGCTATCTTCTAATGCGGCGCTAGTGTATAACGCCGTTTACAAATGTACTACAATTACAACTACAACAACAACAAACACATCCTGTGTTGCGTCATTGTGAGATTTTCTTTTCGATATTCGATCGGTGTTAAGTGATTTTGGGGCTTTTTGTTTGTTGATTGTAAGTATGTATGTAGTTTTTGCTGCGCTAAGTGATGACGTTCGTATATGGTATGAATGCATTGCCGCAGCAATTAGTGCGCCTTTTTATTGACCAATTCTTCTTCTTCTTCTTCTCGGTTTTTTTATTTTTTGAAGATATAAATGCGCCTGACTCATCCCATAAATATAAACCAGTACTATCTATAGAGTAGCCAATAATGACGCATTCTCACATTACGGATCTACCTAACCAGTGGCCAATGAAGTATGCCGCGGTATGCTAGCATTCTATTTAACCTTTTGCATATATACCATATATACTAAATATATATATATTTTTTTTTTAAACAGAGTACAAGTGTTATGTGTTTTTGTGGTTTTTCGTTTTTCATTTCGGGTTAGGTGACATACACTTCATTAATATTAATTACGCGTACACTGTAAACGAAACCTTATCACCTCGAAATTTAGCTACAGCTTATCAGGACTGTCGAGAGGGACAGAGGGGGAAGGGAGAGACACTGAAAAATATGTGGCAAGTGTGAGGTTATAATTTCTATATCATGTTTGTTATTTTACATACATACATAGCTAAATTTTCCCATTTCAAATACAATATAATTGAATGCACAATGATTTTTTTTTATCGATTTTCAAAAACTATGTACCTTGCAAGCAAACATATCCTTTATACCTGGCTTTTTAGCACGGTAAAACCTAGTATAGTTTAAATGCAATTTGAAAGCCAGAACATGTAGAAATATTAAGCACTGATTACTTTTGAGCAAAGTTGATAAATGTGTTTTTGACGAATTTTCTAAATAGCTGTGCGGCAAATCAAATTAAAATGGTTTTGTGCATTGGACTGTTACGCAGATTGTCAGAGGTTCGAATCTCGGGACAAGCAAAATAAAAAATAAAAAATACAATAAAAAAAAAAATAAAATCAAAAATAAATAAAATTAAATTAACAAAATCGAATCTCGGCACACACAAAAAAAAAAAAAAAACACCAAGAACATCAAACCTTTATACACCTAGGCACCACCTCTTGGCAGGCAATGGCAAACCTTTACTTTACTTTTGATGGCACAACAGCCCATGGAGGGCCTAGGCCGAGCTTTTCCCTTCCATTCATGTACAAATATAACACGCTCAACATGAGTGGATGCGAAAATGGCAAACCTACATGAGTGAAAATTGCCTATGGAAAAGCTTTTCACTTCGCCGTTCGGATTCGGCATAACACTGTAGGTCCCTTCCATTCATGCACAAATATAACACGCACAACATGAGTGGATGCGAAAAGCTTGGCCTTTGGCACTACATGCGGTCATAGTCGACACTAACAAAAAAAAACAAGTTCATTGTAGTAAAGGCATAACACTTGCCACAATGGCTGTCTATGTCTTTATCGGTGTCCTGTGTGATTGCATTCCCTCTCTCAATCTTCCTCCCACCTATCAATCTTCCTTCCATTCAACACAATGCTCTGCGTTCATAGGGGTACACCCTGTGTGATGAATGAATCAATAAAACAAAACAAAAATGTTTCTAAGTATGTAGGTATAAGCTTTAACGATTAAGTTTAATGAATTTTGTTTGTTTTTTATTTTTAATTTACAAAATTATTTTTTCCAATTTTTGGCTAGTTCATCAATTAGAGTATGTTACATATATGAATTTTATAAAGGCCATGTTTCCATGTTCACATTTCAAAAAGGAAGATTAGGTAGGTATAATACTTTCTTTCCACCGAGATGTGATTAGTTAATTCTCAAAACAAAAGAGACAACGATAGAGCACAACATTGAGCATACTTACTATGGAACTGCATTCTAAGTCGTGTTGTTGTTGGTGTATAAAATTACTATGAGCATTGAGCGAAAATTAAAGAGTAGACCAATTTTACGCGATAGAAACGAAAAATATGAATAGAGAGGAAAGGGGGGAAAAGAAGAAAGGAATGAATTTAGTGTAGATTCAAAAGAGTAGACAAATTTTACGAGAGAGGAAACAAAATATGAATAGAGAGGAATGGGAAAAAGAGGAAATGAATGAATTTAGAGGAGAGTAAAGTATATTCTATGCATGAATTTTATAAAGGCTTCCATGTTTACATATCAAAAAAAAAGAATCCGCAGGTGTAATACCTTCTTTCCACCGAGATGTGATTAGTTAATTCTCAAAACAAAAGAGACAACGATAGAGCACAACATTGAGCATACTTACTAAGTAACTGCATTATAAGTCGTGTTGTTGTTGGTGTATAAAATTAATATGAGCATTAAGCGAAAATTAAAGAGTAGACCAATTTTACGCGAAAGAATCGAAATATATGAAGAGTGAGGAATGCGGGAAAAAGAAGAAATGAATGAATTTAGTGTAGGTTCAAAAGAGTAGAAAAATTTTACGAGAGAGGAAATAAAATATGAATAGAGAGGAATGGGAAAAAGAGGAAATGAATGAATTTAGTGTAGAACCTCACAGAAGCGTGATTACCTAAGAAATATATGAAATTGTCTGTTTTTCGTTTGCTTCTCTAATTAATTCCTCCCCTTACAATAGCGCCCAATGAATTTTTTTGCAAACGTTTATATGAATTACCAAATTATTAATTATTTTTACGTCCTTCATGGTCGCTGTGGCGTAGTGGTTGTGCGTTGGGCTGCTACGCAGAGTGTCTGGGGTTCGAATCCCGGCACATGTAAAATCAAAAAGTAGAAAAGATATTTTTTCTACACGGCACCACCTCTTGGCAGGCAATGGCAAACCTACAAGAGTTCGGATTCGGCATTAAACTGTAGGTTCCATTCATGTACAAATATAACACGCACAACATGAGTGGATGCGAAAAGCGAAAAGCTCGGCCTAGGCCCTCCGTGGGCTGTTGTGCCATTAAAAGTAAAAGTAAGTAAGTATGTCCTTCAATTTTGATATCTGAGACAAAGATATAGCGAACATCAAGTTCCTAAATTACCTTGGGGTACCATTTTTCCAGGTATTTTTGATACAAATGTTCTATAACAACAGTATTCCTGTGAACCATAAACCAAACACACAAAATCTACATTACTTACATATTTGGATTGTGATCTCTCGAAATTTTGAGGTACATAATAGAAAATATTCAAAGTACTACTGTGGGCAAAAAGTAGTAAGACTTTTTAATTTAAATTTCGCGCGGAAACCCATTCATCAAAATATTATTTTGTTAAGGTTGGTATGACTGTCGGTGACATCTGTGCCAAATGTCACATCAAAATAATCAGTAGTGTTTAGTATACGCTTGTCTTTCTGAAGTACAAAAAGTGCATTCGGCGATTTTCACAATGAGTGAAATTATTCAACAAAGAAGTTCCATTAAATTTTGTGTGCGGAATCAAATTTCTGGTGCCGAAACGTTCAGAATGTTGCTAAAGGCCTTCGGTGATAATTGTATGTCGCGAGCAAGTGTTTTTGATTGGTACAAATTGCTCAAAGATGGTCGAGAACGCGTTGACGACGAACCACGTACAGGACGGCCATCAACATCAACTGATGATGATCAACACGTCAATAAAATCAAGGAATTGTTGCTCGAGAATCGACGATTAACAGTCAGAGACCTTACTGGCATCGTTGGAATATCGGAAGGATCAGTGAAAACTATTTTAAAACATCATTTGGGCCTAAGAAGAGTGAATGCACGATTGGTTCCAAAATATCTGCATTGGTTTTACGAGACCATTTTGCCAAAAATTCGACTGATATCGTTCCGCAACCACCATATTCGCCTGACTTGCACCGTGTGACTTTTGGCTATTTTCTAAACTCAAAAAACCGCTTCGTGGACACCGTTTTGAGTCAATTGAATACATTAAACATGAATCGCTAAGCGCATTGAAGGCTATTCCGGAAGTTGACTTTAACAACTGTTTCGAGAATTGGAAAAAACGTTGGCACAAGTGTATTGGGGCTGGGGGGGATTACTTTGAAGGGGACGAAATAGATTTGGAAGAATGAATAAAAAAATTTGAAATTATGAACGAAGTCTTATTACTTTTTGCCGACAGTAGTATATATGTAAGTAAAAAATCATTACATATTCTCAATCAACTTTTGAAACCTTAATTTTGAAATGTAAATGTAATTTAGGAGGAGCTTTGTATATATTTGGAAAATTCTTATATCTGGCAGTGCTGTTTCTGCTGGTTAAAATATTATCTGTAGCGATGAAGTCTCGTTGAACCATTATTGCGATTTTTGGTTCTTCCGCCCATTTGATTGACGAGTAATTTGATTTTAGTTGGCATAAGTCTTCCTACCAACTGCCATCAACCACTACAGGATTCATTAAATCGTGTAAGGCTAGTATAAAATATTTGAATACTTAGAAATATTCTGCTACTTAGCTTTACTATGAACTAACGTCGACAGATCCTCGTACCTACTCACTTCACGTTCTGCCAGCTGTAGCTGAGTAAACACGTGTGTGGTTCTTCATACAATACAATAATTTATACTTATGTTCAAGGCTGGCGGCGGTGATGTGTATGTATGTATGTGTGCGTATGTGTGTGTGTGTGTGTTTATTTATTTAGTTTTTTTTTCTTTTTTTTTTTTGTTAATATCAACTTCTTATCTACACTTAATGCCCAGGATGCTGTGGTACTTATTGTCTTTTATTTCTTTACCCGCCCAGCTGGCATTTTCTGATCGTTGTTTGTTCGTTCGTTTGTGTTTGTGCGGGCCGAAAAGTTAAGCGGCACATATTTGTGACATTTTGCTGATAAGAATTTGAAACAAAAAAAAAAAAAAAATAAAACAATAAAATGTAACAAAATTGTCTTGTGCCGCCGACATCAACGAAGAAAATGAGTCACAACTTATTTTCTGCTCTTGATAATGATTTCTGTTATACTTAATACTTAATTTTAATTACTGTCAATCACAACCGTCGACCACTCAGTTGGTAGCAGCGGTGGACTGTAGCAACGGTGGACTGAGTGGGCATTCAATTTTGAATTCTATGTCAGAAATCTATAGGTCGCCTAGGTTCAAATCTGCCCCGAAGGAATTTTGTAGTATTTTTTATGTACACGAATATTTCGTTTTACAGCATATATATTAAAGAAATACTTGATCGAATTATAGAAAACACAACGATTCTATTAAGCGTAGCTGATTGTAGAAATGTTTACAAAAAAAAAAAAAAATACAAAAATGAAGTCAGACGTCGCAGTTACTTCTGAGAATCATTTAAGCGATTTACGAGAACTCAGAACTAAGTAGCATTACTACAGAAAAGCAAAATTCAATGGGCCATTGACCACCAAATCATGTGTCAAACAAGGATCGCCCTTGATGAAATTATGGCAAACGTCATGGAGTTTCACCCGTCAACTCGAGGACTAATTAATCTCAGACGATTAAGCTCAAACTCAGTGGCATGCAAAAGAAAACTGATAATTTGATCAGAGCAGCGTGCCACGTTTGCCTCTAGATCAACATCAAGAAGACCAAAGCCAGTAAAACTAAGATCAGCACTGACTACATTCTTTTACCATAATGACACAGCAACCCATGGAGGACCTACGCCGAGCTTCTCGCATCCACTCATATTATGCGTGTTATATTTGTACACGAATGGAAGGGTCCTGCAGTTTTGTGACGAAAGTGAAAGAGCTTTTCTTAGGCCAATTTTACTCTGGGATACGTGGCAAAAATCTGCCACCACAAACGATGGAGCAGAGAATGATGTCCACAACAGCCGCAGCTGCAATTGGATGGAGAAGGTAGCAAGTTTCCACAAGAACAAAAATTCAACGATTCAACGAATGCGAAAAGCCATACAACATCCACCCAGAAACTACAAGTATTCATTAACTCAGTGGCATGCAATCGAACCAATGTCTTGAATGCTTCGAATAGCCAACGACATTCCAAATGTTTTTGACTTTCACCATAGCAAATTGAGCTTAAAGAATGCTCTGTATAAAGCCTACTCCCCTCCCTCCTCGTGCTAAGCCATTTATAAATGAAAAAATCTCTCCCCCTAAATTCCCCCTAAATTAAGTATAGATAGAAGTAATTTTTAATTTAAGTAATTTCAAGTAATTTTCTCGCTTGTACTAAGCTAAATAAATAAATAACAAATGTCTGCTGATCATATTCAGAATATTCTGGTCAAACTTAATGCTTGACAAGAAAAAATTATAATTAAAAAAAATAATACCTAGTATAAGTACAGTAGTTTTCGCCTTTCTTTTCTTCTTTTAAGTGGTCGCTGTGGTGTAGTGGTAGTGCGTTGGACTGCTACGCAGAGTGTCCGGGGTTCGAATCTCGGCACATGCAAAATCAAAAAGTAGAAAAGATAATTTTTCTACCCGGCACAAATATAACACGCACAACATGAGTGGATGCGAAAAGCGAAAAGCTCGGCCTGGGCCCTCCATGGGCTGTTGTGCCATTAAAAGTAAGTAAAGTAAGGGCAGTGCCCTCTATCAATCTATTTCTTTTCATACTCGATTGATAGACGGCGCTGCCTTACATTTCCGTGACAATTTTCGCTGCGCCGCTCATCCTTTACCGCCAGCTTAAATATAAAATACGATTCTGAAGTAGTAAACTTTTAATAAACTTCAATGACAATCTTAATGTTATATAAGGGGCGAACCAGAAAAATTTTAGAATTGTTACGTATCCATTATACGCAATTGTCAAGAGTTAGGACCCCGTTATCTTAAAGTGAAAATATTTATAAATAGTCAAGTTTTTCTTTCCATATTAGTCATTTTCATCTTGGATCTATTTAAGCCAACATGTCGAGCCAACAAGAACAGCGCCGCAAATTAATACTGGACATTTACTTTATTGATAAGACAAAGTCTAGACTAAGCATTGCAAGGGAAGCTAAACGATTTTAACGACGGTTTGTAACTCCATCTGCAGAAAAAAGTGTCCAAATAACCCAGAAGTGCTGAAAAAGGTTGTTAGCACATATCGGGCTAATACCACGAGGTCGACTCGAGATGGTGCAGCTACAGTTGGTACAACGCAATCAACTGTAATGCGATATAAGCGAAGTCAAGGATTAAGAACCTACAAACAGCAGAAAGTGCCTGACCGGTCGGAAGCAAAGGAAACAGTAGCGAAGACGCGTGCCCGAAAGCTGTATGACAATTACCTAACCAAATTCGATTGCGTGATTCTTGCTGATGAGACCTACTGTAAGGTGGACTTCAACCAGTTGCCTGGGAATGCCTATTTCACAACAAAGAATAGGGATGCAACAACCAGAGAATACACTGATGTAAACTATAGATACCAGATTTCCAAAAATCTTCATGATTTGGCAAGCTATTTGCAACTGCGGTCTACGGAGCAAGGCGTTCACTACGATAGGAACAATTACTTAACTCCAGAATTTATATAGAAGAATGCCTGCAAAAACGCCTACTACCATTTATTGGACCGCACAAAGGACCAGACCACTTGTGGCCAGACCTAGCCACAAGTCATTACTCCAGGTCAACTATGGAATGGTATAAAGAAAATACTGTTACAGTGGTCCCAAAAGAGGCAAATCCTCCCAACTGCCCGGAACACTTCGGCCTATTGAATGATATTGGGCTTTAATGAAGCAAACCCTAAGAAAAACATAGAAAGTTTGCAGAAATGATGTAGAATTCCGAAATCGATGGAATCCAGCCTATGCAGTAGTCACCGAACGTACTGTCCAGTCTCTAACTAAGAACGTTAAGAACAATGCAAACAAATTTTTGTGAATTATAGTCTAAAAAATGATTAATAAACTTAACTTTATTTGACTGTTGGCTGGTTTCTGCTGTCTCCTTAAAAATTTTAAAAATTTTTCTGGTTCAACAGGGGAAAAGAGGGCAGGTACTGAATTGTACTTTTCTGTACATTAAGGTACCTCATTTTCTTGTGGTACGATGTAAACTATAACAGCCTTTAAAAATCCCCCCTAAAATTTCTGGTGGTAACTTAAATTCTATACCGAAGACATTTGGGCGCTGTATTTTATAAACTTTCAACATCAGATATACGGTTTCTGGTGCCTGCTCAAAATGGGGGAAAAAAAACCATTTACTGCTGTACTTACATATGTATAGGTACATATAGTACCTTTCTACAAAAAAGGAAAAAATAAAAGAAACAAAAAAGAACATCAACAGAAAACAGAGTCCTCCAAGATGTTATCAATACACATCAATAATTTGTTGTTATTGCTGCTTACTACATTGTATTTTCGTTTTGAATGTATGCAAGCAGGGGCGTAGCCAGGTGGACGACGGGGGCGATCCGCCCCGGGGTGTCACCATTTTTGTGGTGATACCCGAAATGTCCAAAAAGCGGAAAAAGTATTATAATTACCTAAGTAGGTGTGAATGTCTAAAATTATTCTTTCATTTGTTTTTTGCACAATGTGTTGGATGAAGTGGATGCTACACAAAAATACTTATTTGCAAACTCCAGAACTATGTAACTGTCGATAAAGTAATAGCGAAATCGAATGCCCTAATTCTCTTTTTACACGAAAAGCGGGAATGTTTAGTGGAAGGTGCATTGTAGAAGGCTATTATTTATTTGCTCAAAGCTCGGTATAAGCATCAGCCGGCGCATAAGCTACAAGAAAAGAATGCCGGGTGAAACGGAACGAGGAACGGAACGGGTTAACTGCTAAAGAAGAAAACAAGAGGACGATGCTTGAATGCATCGATCGTTACTCGACAGAATTAAAGTCTCGAACCATGGCATTCAATGATATAGCCGGAATCTTTCAAATTGTGAAAACAAATGACTTGCTGTTTTGCACGAATGAACAACTGAATATCAATGCAAAAACGCCTACTACCATTTATTGGACCGCAAAAAGGACCAGACCACTTGTGGCTAGACCTAGAAAGGCGTCACACTACGATGAAGTTGTAGAAGAAGAACTCAAAGTAGAAGTACAAAGACTTTGTAAACAAATCAAGGCAGCAAACATTGAATTTGAAGTCGCAAGTAAATGGACTACGCTTGATATTCCAACTTTTATTGTAGAATGGGACTTTATAGAGTTCGTTTCAAACGTATCTTTAGTATCTCTTCAATTGTTCTTAACAGTTTGTGTCTCTGGGGCTTCATGTGAGAGAAGTTTTTCAAAGTTAAATCTAATTAAATCATATTTACCCTCAATTATGTGTCAATCTAGGATATGCGACCTAGACATTTGTTCAATAGAAAACGAATTCTCTAGCAAATTACATTTCGGCAATGTTATTTCAGAATTTGCTGCATAAAAATGCTAAATTTATAAAATATTATTTTTTTAAGCTTCATATATCGCATTTTGTAAATTTGATACTTTAAATATGTACTCACATAGATACATCAATTTCCTACAACAGCAATTAAATTTTCATTTAAATAAAATTTAAACAAAAAGTTGTATGTAAACAAATATCTTCCAAGATCTTTAAGAAGAACATGCTGTAAATAAAAATGTCCCTTATTGGTCTCATACTCGTAGATGTTTTAACTATTTTGTGACTTGAGATCAAGCGGAGACTAACTCTTGCCAACAGGTGTTACTACGGGCTCAGTAGGCAATTGAGAGGTAGAAGTAGTAGTAGTAGCTCTATAAGTCCCTCATCCTTCCCGTCCTAATGTAAGGGGCAGAGACGTGGACATTGACCATCAATGCTGGTCAATGAGAGGCTGTTAGGAGCGTTCGAGAGGAAGATACTCCGTAAGATCTACGGTCCAGTATGCGTGGACGACGTGTATCGAATAAGATGGAACGATGAGCTGTATGAGCTGCACGCCGACACTGACATAGTCAAGCGTATAAAACTCCAGCGGCTTCGCTGGCGCTCCGCTCCGGCTAGAAAGGTGTTTTATTAGAACCACGTTGGAGGAACACGCAGAAGGGGATGTCATAATCTTCGTTGGAAAGACCAGGTGCAGGGAAACCTGACTGCACTTGGCCTTATCAACTGGCGCCAGCGCGCGCATAGCAGAGGTGACTGGCGAAGCTTTGTAGAAGCGGGCAAGACAGATCATCGGTAGTAGTGCCAGTTAAGTAAGTTAGTAAGTAAGACTTAAATTAAGTACGTATTAATTTAAGTTCACTCATCTTTGTGAATTCCTGTATTACTTATCTACTTACTTTTAACTAAAAAAATAATCGTACATACCTACACTTAGTATAATTATTTCAGAAGAAGAGGGGAAAGGGGTATTATAGGGTGACACCATTTAGGGCCGCCCCGGGTGTCACCCGACCTGGCTACGCCACTGTATGCAAGAAGGTTTTGAAGTCATTCATCATTTGTTCATTTGTTCACCTGTTCACTTGTTCTCTTGACTTTTTAAGCGACAATTATATTTATTGTTGTGGTGACTGCTGCTGCTGTTGTTGTTGTTGTTGTTGTTGTTACAACTGGTGGATGTTGCTGATATTGATGATGATGATGATGATAATGATAGGAATGATGAAGGGAATGTTGCAGGCGTTGGCTGCTTTTGTTGATCTCCAATTAGGCTGTCGAAACTCCATTTAAATTATTATTCCTTCCCTTTCTTATAGTTTCTGCTTGGCTCTGTCAAGTGAAACGCCAACACAATGCAGATTAATGCAGCTCACTGTTCTCTTGTTGGGTTTTGTAAGATGTAAGTAGTAAACAAAAGTACAACAACAAATATTGGGTATATCTTTTATTAGTATGCAGTGCGTTCAATATTCAATGCAATTTAACGCCAAGTCATCATGTTGTGGTTTTTTTTCTTCTTTTTCTTCTTTTTTTTTTTTTTTGTTGACTGATATTGTTCATAAAAATTATGAATGGACAAATTGCTCAGCTAAAGTGCTTCAGTTTTGAGTTTTTGAAACAGTTGCAGTTTCGTTCATTTATTCTTTGGTTTTCATTGTTTCGCTGCAACAATCAATTGATCTGATAGATGAGTTAAAAATCACTTATTTATTGAGTTGTTTCTTATGAGTTATCAAAACAAGAAAAAAGAAAACTTAAATTTATTTAATGGAAAAATGATTTTGTAAATTTTAGTATTCAGTGGAATTTCTCAATATTTTTAACGCCCGATGTATTATTAAGTGTGTGTGTGTTTCTGTGTGTGTTTCTGTGTGTGTTTTTGTGTATGTTTGTGTGTGTGTGAGTGTGAGGAAGACCAAGCATTTAACCGGAAATCCATCAGCTATCAAAAAGGAAATACATATCATGCATGTGGCAATGTGTTGTCATTTTCAAGTATCGAATTTGAAGTACATTTTTAAATCAAAATTAAATTATTTAAATATAAGTTATAGTGGTTAAAGTGCTTTTGCTTAATAGTATTCGCTAAGAAAAGAAAGAATTTTTAAAATTAACCATTAAGTTGCAGCCGCCTTAACACGCAAATAAAATGAAATATTTTTTTAAGTACCTTCAAAAGAATTCACATTAAATTGGACCACCTTTATTTATAGAAATTTGATTAAATTTGAAAAAAAAAAATTTAATATAATAATGATAATAATTTGCAAAACAACAGCCACAATATAAAAAAAAAAACCCTCGTAGCTCCATTTTTCGAACACTCTCTTTTTTCACTCTCTTTTCGTTGAATGGTGAACAGAACACAAAAATTCCAAAAACCACAGGAATTTGCATTTGACGAAGAATGTGCATGTAATTCTAACGCCATAAAAGACGCATGCATGCGTAAATGATGCAAGTAGCAACAGCCAACATTCACTAATCACTGCAGCATATAGCTGGCAGGCTGGCAGCAAGCATGCAAAAAAACAAAACAAAAGCAAAAACAAAAACAAATAGAAAAAGATGCTCCAAATTCCTGCAGATCAATCGAAAAAACCAGTAACTAACTACTTATAATATTTAGGGTAAAATGGGGGCGAAGGCGACAATTGTCACGTTAAGTTGAGAGAATGCGGCGAAAATTGCTTTGCTTAGTAAGAGTACTTCAACGAGAGAGAGAGAGCGAAAATCTTCATACTTATTAAACAATGCGAAAATAGTACGGTACTTTGTCATTGAAATCGTGATTAGCCTCTCTCGTGAATAATCTCTCTCTAACTTCAGTTAGCGTCTGGATACGAAGGTCGGTTTAACTAATTGTTTCTATATCAACAGATTCATATGAACACATGAGGATTGGTTCAAGTCCTGAACCAATCCCCATGTGGAATGGCACAGTTCATTGAGAAATGAACATAAGAAATTAATGATGAGAATATTGTAGGAAAGGAATTGCTCTCTTTGGGCAGTTAAATTACCCAAATTATATGTGTGATTGCATTCCCTCTGTCACTCTTCCTCCTTCTTCCTTCCATTCAACACAATGCTCTGCATTCATAGGGATACACCCTGTGTGTTGAATATATCGTTTAAAAAAAAATAAATAAAAAAAAATTCTTAAGAGCTCGTAATTTCTGTCACTGTGTGTCCAGTAGTTGGTTTTTATGTGGTGATCTCTCCTCTCCATGATCTGATGACATCGTAATTTATTCATAATTTCAATGCGAGTTATGTTTGCCTGTGCTTGGCCTGATCACGGTTTTTTGTTTCCAGCGACATTCGCAAAGACTTGATGGAACTTGGATATTAAGCCTTATAGCTTAATATATGTACTGATCACTACCAGGCTACCTCGGTGATTTAGAGAATGAGTGCTAGACTACAGTGCCAGTAGCCTCAGGATCAATTATTTTCATACAGGGAAAAATTTCCAAAGTTAATAGTGTATTTTTCCATTGATAAAGTCCAAATGAATTGATTTTGCTTTATTAGCCTTCATCCTCAAATGGATTGTCATTTTGACAATGCCGTCGCTGATATGTCGAAGTTTTCGAATAAAGTCTTCACTTGTAAGTATCGTCTGCTATTTTCAGAATCAGCAAGAGTTGTGAAGAGTTGCCAAGAGTTTGTTTTTTTATGTATGTATTTCTTTTAAGGGTACGAGGTGAGTATACTGCTTGAACAAAATAACCTTTAAAACAATATTACGTAGGTAAGCCCATATTTCAAAGACTATATGCACGAAATATTAGAGTCAGATAGAAATGAATTGTAGAAAATCTAAAGAGAGGTTCTAAAGAAGGTGGACGAAAGAAATGAAACAACATTTCATACACAATTTAAAAATTGAATCTTACTCTTACTCTTCCCTTTCTCTTCAATAACCTTTTGCAGCGTTGAGCGACGATAAACTTCTTCGATTCTCTTCTACCTAATGTTATATATTTAAAACAGTGATGAGCAAACAGCATATCGATTTTCTCTCTTTCAATCTTCTGTATATGGGATGCTTAAAAACCGTTATATACCCTGCCCACCACCATTCTTTGGCAGCCCCTTGGACGCATGCATAAAAGTTTTGAGCATCCCATATTGACTGCATTGAATGAGTGGAAGCTCTCTCTGCTCTTTGCCAACCTCGGAGATTTAAATTGAAATTAAATACTTATGTTTTACTCTGAGATGTCAATGTTGTCAATCTTCAAGTTGTTGTTGACCTTCCAACACCTTTTCAGTTTTGAGAATTCTATATGAATATCTGCAGGTCATGGCATATCCACCACATTTAGTCTGATTTCGGATTTAGTCACCAGTGTAGTGTTTGACCTGCTAATTGCCATAGCTCCTGCTTCTAAGTATATCGTTGCTCAGATGGTCATCGCATCTTGAGTGTGTAACTGTAGCTTTCTAGTGTTGGTAGTGGTATTTTTCTAAGTTAAGCTTGAGTACTGAATTATAAATTCAACATTGGAATCAAATTAATATATAGTTCTAAGTACTGTTTTTGGAGTTTTAAATTGAAAAAGTTTCTAGCATTTCAACAAGATTAAACTTGTAATATTATTTAGCATGTGGCACATCGAGAGGCAAACTGTCTCTACACAAAATAAAGGAGTTGGCAATGCCATACATGAAAAGTAAAAACTAAAAACTAAAAACTGTAAATATTTATAATTCAGGAAAATGTTTTTTTTTATAGTGACGGTTGGTATGGTGGAGCGATAAAATGCTTGTTACGAACGTAAGTACGTAGTAAATTCTTTATATATACTTTATGTTACTTTCTTTTGTATGTTGTTGGTGTTGTTGTTGTTGTTGGTTTTTTTGTTGTCATTTTAATATTAACTCCAATCGTATCAATGTTAACTCCCTAACTTGATGTAATCGCCAAAAATTACAGGACACAATTTTTTCCACCTATTTTTGTAAAACGCTTTATGAGTAAGTAAAAGTACCCAATTGATTTAATCTCGAATTATTTACGAAGGTCAACCATTAATTATGTGAGAAGGTGGTCATAGTAAATTTTTGTTAAAAAAAAAAACGATCTTAGATTAAAGTGGCACTTATGCACTTTTTGCTGTTATGATACTGGTTACCTTCTCAATTTGATTACTACAATTTCCTACAGAGGCAGCATTAAATAAAACTAAGAGAGCTGAACATAGGGAGAATTTACGTGCTCTTTAGAATTTGGGTAATTTAACTTCCCAAAGAGAGCCATTCGTTTCCTACAATATTCTCATACTTTATGGTGGATGGATTTCTCATGTTCATTTCTTTATGCACTGTTACCATTCTTTAGCTCATTATACAACTCTCAATCTAACCTGTGCTCTGGTGTTTGCCGAAGGTGTAAATGGGGACTAGCCGATCCCCATGAGTTCATATGAAATGTTGGCTCTTTCAGTTTCATTACTCTCCGAGTAGTACTCAATTTGCTTCGTAAAACAGCACCAACAACAAATCCGATATGAAGTAACGATTCACTCTCTCGCTCTTTGAATCCAGAGATTCGACAATCGTTATGATGTGAAATAAAAAAACAATAAAGTGCATAAATGAATTGTAGCCCCAATTTCCCCTACTTATATATAAAAAGGTGCATATTTATATACAAATGTATGTATATATGACTGTTTTCCTTTTACAGGCTTTTCCTCATTCCGACAGCCAGCATTCCACAAGAAATCATAGAGTTTTAATTACAAATACACATACCAAACACTTTGACGCCACCGCTGCTGCTGTTGCTGTTGCAGTTGCAGTTGTTTAACGCTGGCGCTGTCATACCAAATACCATATTTGCGTCATAGCGAATTATGATGATGATGATGATGATGATGATGATGATGAAGAACAACAACAACAACAGGAGAAGCACAATCCAAAAGAGGAGGAAGAAGAAAATGAAGAGTAATTTAACAACGACAACAAAAACAAAAAAAAAAAACTAAGTAGTTGTAAAAAAGAAATGGAAGTAGCTGCTATTTCTGATGCGGCTGCTGCATTACAAAACAACAACCACAATAAAAAATAAGGCGCCAGGTTTGTTAGTGGCGATTATTGTTCTTGTTGTATAAAAGTATACAAAAAAGAATAAAAATATAAATCGTTTGTAAAATAAATAAATGCCACCATATGAATAAATTTTTTGACGCAAGTTACACACGGTGCATGCAACGCAAACGCGTCGCAATGTCTGCGGAATTTTTATGCAAATACGACAAATACAACAAGTGCGTATATGTATGTATAGCAGCGAGTGAGGCAACAACAACAACAGCAACAGCAACAACAACAACAACAAGAACAACAACAGCAGCAACAGCAACAGCAACAACAAGATGTGGTATTTGTATGTTTGTAGCCACAGTGAGCAATGCAGCATGCTGCATATGCAATGGCACTAAGGCGCTTTCAGCCAGCGAAATTATGTTAAATGTATAGAAATGAAAGGAAGAAGCAAATAACCAAACAACAGCAAATCTTATTAAATCGTAACTAAATACATGGATCAGCAAAAGCAGTAGCAACTTATTCAACAGATGTGCTGTGCTTACTGCTGGTGGTGCTGCTTCTGCTGCTTCTGCTGCTTCTGCTGCTGCTACTCCTTACAACATCAACATGTATAGAAATTTAAGCTTTAAACTGAAAGAAACTGCCACGCATAAATGCATAAATGGCATTTAGAAGTTATTTATGTCTGCCACTGCCACCAAACAGCCAACCACTCCACTCTACTACACTCTACTCCACTCTACTCCACTACCATATCTCATCTCACCGGTTGCTGGATTGCGCATGCGTGAAAGATGCATGCTGCATGTAGCAACAACAGCAAAAGCAACAGCAAACAGCAAGTGCTCTGCCTACTCTCCTCTCTACGTCCAAACGTATTGAATTTCATTTCACGATATTAAATGCAGCTAATGAAGCAGTTTTGTGAGTGTAGTGTCGTGGTGGTGGTGATGGTGGTGGTGATGGTGGTGGTGATGGTGGTGGTGATGGTGGCAAGCACAAAACACAGCAACAGCCAGAGCAACTGCAACAACAACTACAACAGCAGCAACTACAGCAGCAACACCGGCAAGTACATACTAGTAGCAAGTCTGTTGCTTAATTGAAGTCTTTCGTTATAATCGTATGTTTGCTTGCTTGTTTGTTTGTTTGTTTGGCCTGTGTGTAAGTATGTATGTATGTATGTTAGTTAGTAACTGAAATCTAGTAGATTCTTTTTCGAAGCAAGCAAACAAACCAACAAATAAACACTCTATAAAATATTTTACCATAATAAAATGTAATTAATTTTTTATTTATTTATTTGCTTCTTTTTTTTTTGTTTTGTTTCGCTGCTATTTTTGTAATAGAAATTTACATCATTTGTCAGTTTTAGTTTGTTTTGTTAGTAGTTTTATTAATAAGATTTTCTCATGGTAACTAATTTTAACTGGCACATCATTTATAAAATAGCTACTTACTAATATTTTAAATATAAATTAGAGGGTGCATGGAAAAGTCGTTTGGAAATAAATTCATTACACAATATAAATCCATAGTCTTGGATATCTAGTGATCTGGTGGTTAGTTAGTAGTTCTATATTGTGTTGTTGAAAGCTTAAATATTAATTACATATCTATAGAAAAAATATGATCTAAGTTACTAACTACTAGCTTTAATTTCTCTAATTATTCAGGTGTGACTGGACATTTGAAAAAACCTACGAAATAAATGAGAAAGAATTCAATTCGCCAACACATTGAGCCTTAAGGGTAAGTTTTACCCTTTTTAATTTATTATAAACTGTCAAATTATTTAAAATAAACAACTCAAATGATGCGAAGAGTGGATAATCTGAAGAATGATCCTTGAATTAAAATATAAAAAAAATTAATTTTGGTTTATTAAATTTTTATTCATTAATTTTCCAACTGAGATAATTTGTCTATAGAAAATGGTGAAGCTTCGTTGTAAGGATTTCTCTATGATATATGATACAGAGAGAGAGAGAGAGTGAAAATTATTGGTATCGGAACAAAGAGATTTAGGATAGCTAATAATATTTTTCTAAAATGTCTACAAAATGCAGGAGGTCCGGAGTAACTGGAAAAGTTATCCAATGCTCGATCTTGAGCATGAAATGTTTACTCTAATGATGGTCCTAAGTTCTACTAGGACATGATGAATTGGTGAGAAAAATGGATGCCATATTACTAGTGCTACAAGTACAAGTAATATTACACTAGTGCTAGAAGTAAGAGAAAGAGAGATTGGTATTAGTGTTGCCAGATGAAGTTAGTCGAATTTCCGAAATCAGATGCCTTAAATTTGCCAATTTCGAAAAACTACTTTACTTTTACTTTTAATGGTACAACAGCCAATGCAGGGCCTAGGTCGAGCTTTTCGCTTCCACTCATGTTGTGCGTGTTTTGTTTGTACATGAATGGAAGGGACCTACAGTTTAATGCCGAATCCGAACGGCGAAGTGAAAAGCTTTTTTTCATTTTTACTCTTGTAGGTTTGCCATTGCCTGCCAAGAGGTGGTGCCGTGTAGAAAAATTAGTTTTTCTACTTTTTTTTAATTTTATTTTGATTTTACCTGTGCCGAGATGCGATCCCCGGACACTCTGCGTAGCAGTCCAATAGACTACAACTACGCCACAGCGACCATCTAAACACGATCATCGAAAAACTACCCAAGAAATAGAAACTTAAGTAAACACGATTTCTGGTTTGGAAGCCAACATTGAATGCGTCATTGGTGAGATTCCGGCCGAAATTTGTGAAAAAGTATGCCAAAATTGGACCATCAGAATGTACCACTTAAAGCGTAGTCGCGGGCAACAATTAAGTGAAATTATCTTTCAAAAGCAAATGGCAGGAATTGATTTATCGTTCCAAATAAAAATTTCATTCACTCTTGTAAGATTTCTGAGTTTTTTTTTTATTTTCCAAAACCAAGCCCTTAAAAAATCACCCTTTACATATATTAAAATTTTCCCATATCTCTTGAATGATAAGACAAAGAATAAAAAGTCTTTTGTTCACACACCATTATATTTATATGCATGGAGTACTTATGTAATGCCCTAGCTAATGCGTTTCTTAATCCTCTATCACTCTTGGGCTTTTTCTCAGCGAACAAACTCACACCACTAAATGAGGAAAACAACAACAAATCTATGCAAATCGCATTTCTTTCAGTTCTTGTACCATGATAGAGCAGCCACGTGCACGAGTTCGTAACGGTTTCTGAACATCCCATTACTTACTAATGAAAGAGAAAAGCTCGCTGCGCTCTTTGCATATCACTGGTTCAGTGTTTGCCATACTTGAATTTGTTTTTGTTTTTTAATCCATTCCTTTCCATTTCATCCCATTCATTTGCATATATTTGTAGAGAGTGAGTGTGGTGAGAAAAAATTATTGGCATGGGAACTAAATTAATTTACATAGATTTATTTAAATTTATTGTGGTTTTTTATTTCGTGGCAAAGAGAGGTAAAAAATAATAATGGAAACCATTGCTACAGGAATAAAATTAATTTTTATTTACTTGAAATTGCTCTTTTTCCGTTTCACGAACAAATTTAAATAAGGTTCGCTCACAAATTGAGTGAAGAGTGAAGACAAAGGAAAAATCAGAGGTTTGAAAAATAAAATAATTAATACCTGAATTTGTTGCTGTTGTTGTTCTTTTTTCGTGCCAAAGAAACGATACAACAGTTTTGAATTCCTGCAAGTGGCAAAGTTGAATGTTAGACAACGAGCACTGAATAACAACAATGCTGTGAAATAAAAGCACAAACTCGCTACGCCATTTGGTTGGGTATATAAAGTTTTTCAATCCACCCTCGTTTATTATTTTAACGAAATACGTACACACACACAAATGCAATTAAATAAGCGCATATTAAATTGGAATGACAACTCAATCAATTAAAGAATAATTTTTTTTTTTTTTTTTTTGACATAATAAATTATTATTAACTGTGATTGCTGTTGTTGTTCTTGTTTATTTACTTTATCACATTATTTAAGCAATTGTTAATGCAAGAATGCGCAATTGCTGTTATAATTATTTCAAATTCACTTACTCATGCACTCACGTCATACATACTTATCTATCCAACAACTCGACTGTACAAAAATTACAAACTGAGAAGAAAAAAAACAAAATAATTCTCTTAGTTAGAATTGTTAAATCAATAGTCATATAAAAATGTGCATTATAATTGTTTTTCATATTTATTTTTTCTTTTCATACCATTTAACATTTATAAATGTATTTAATTTTGCAATTGACATGCAGCGTTAGAGCGTTAGATTGATTAATCATTTGCTAATTGAAAAATTATACTTTATATGTATGCACATTTCTTTTCAGCGATTTGTTAGAGTTAGTTAGTTATGTGTGAAAATTAATTGTTATTATATGTTTTTTCATTTTTTAAATGATTTTTTTTGTTTTCAATTGTAATGTGTTTAATGTGTATTTGTTTAACAAAAGACTTAGGTAACGAACTTTAAATTGATTTGAAAACGTAAGCGATGTTACAACAAAATCCATTTTTTGTTTCATTCTGAGCTTAACGCATTCCGTACATTTTCTCTTACATATTTTATGGTACCGTTTGGAGTGAAACACAATCAATCGATTGCGAACCGTTCTATTTTTCATTTTGTTCCGCTCTCTTGTTTATTAGCAAAGTGAAAACAAAAGACTTAAGCAACGAACTTTAATTTTTGTTTGACAGAGATATTATTTGTGGTAACTCAAATTCGTTAGATCATTGGTGGGTAGTTCCTGGCATGCGGAAATAACGGTTTTGATCCGCATCCCATTTAAACTAGCCAATAACATTTCAGATGAGTGTGTTGGAAGGCATTATTTTTATCGCTTATGACGTTGTTGACACACGAAGGTATTTGAGAATTGCTAATCTTTGCTCAGCTATCGAATACACATGAGTGTCGAGAGTGGCTAGCTTGACAGCATGTGAAACTCAGTCACCCCTCTATTCTCATTCAGTTCCTTTTGTTACATTCTGATTTTGCATGGTATAAAGAAATTTATCTATTATTAGAAAATTTGTTGTAGTTCCAGGATTAAGAAAAATATTAGCAAATAACAATGAAATACAGAAATGCTTATGTACCACACTTAATCTCTCGCTTAAATACGCTTACTCTAATCCTCGTACCGCTTACCACTCACCCTTCCGTTCAGCATCATCATCAATCTGTGTAACTTTCTCACATAATTAACAAGGTACTTTAGTTAAGCAGGTCCTTGTTTATTTTTTACTTAGTCATGCCATATGGCAAAATAATAATAATATTGATGTAAAACTCAAACAACAACAATGCAAACTGTTTAACTCAGCTTAAGTATATATATACTTAATTTTAAAAATCACATATGTCGATTTTAAGCCATTTGTGTGTTTTTATTAACACTTAAGCTTAGCTTAAGAGTGGAGATGCAAAAAAAAAAATAACAATAAGCTGAACACTAAAAAAACAGCAAAAAAAGACATAATACCACAGCACAGTTTAGCTAGGCTTAACTTGCACGAAAAACAAAAACATGCAGAGAAAATAATACAATATCAAATTGAGAAGAAAAAAAATCACAAAAAAATGCATGAAAGAAATGCGAAGCAACCATTTAACAGTAAAAAAAAAATTTATATTTTTACTATGATGTTGTTTGGTTTTTTTTTTTTGGAGCCCTTAAGTCTACGCAATTCAACAGCAGTAAACCAAAAATTAAAAAAAAAAAATTGCAAAAGTCTTTGACGAAGCTGCTGCTGCTGCCGCCACAAACAACATGTTGTTGTTATTGATGTAGCAGCTATTTACTTTTTACTTCAGTAGCTTTTGGCATTTTTGACTTTATTGTTATTTATTTTTTTTTTTTGGATGTTGTGATTTTTGTTAAAGCTAAGAAAATATCGATGCTACTTACTTCTTTCTGTTGTTGGTTGTAATGAAAGACGTTCATTATTTTTTGTTAAAACTAAAATGAAAAACCTTTTCTGTTCTCCACAAGCCACAGATGGTTTTGGTTTTTTTTTTTTTTTTGGTTTTGGTTTCGGTTTTGGTTGCTTATTGTCAATGTGTGAATCTAAAATTGGCTGGTGGTAGGTTAGGTGGAAATGCGAGAAGGTGAAGGGCTTTGCAACAGTTTCAAAGCATTCAAGAGCATATGTGAGAAGTAGTAAGTAGTTGATAATACTTAATTTAATTATGAACAAAGTGTCAGTGTGATTTCAGTTTTTTTTTTTTTTTGCTTTGCTTTGAACGTGCTTAAGTTGTTGGGAATTTTCTTAGCCACATAAAAGCCAACAAGCCAACAAGCTATGTATTGATAAAAGTGTGGGAAGATTTTGGTTTTTGTTTGCTTGGTAGAAGAAGTTGTCGCCTTTTTTTGTATTTTTGCGTATGAGATTTTACAAATAGTTTTTATATTCTAGAGGCTATATTGATTCTGATTGCAAAACGTTTGTTTGTAACGCACACAGCTGAATTTTGTCAAAGAATGATATTGTGGCAAAATGATAAGCCAAATTCTTTACTCTGTTCATTAAAATCGCTTTTACAATAATTTTTTGTAAATATTGCCAACAACGGGCAATAACCACGCCCCACCTCACCACCAATATAAGTGCAATATTCAAAGAACCACATCAAAAGAAATAGTGAAGCAAATTAAACCAATTTCGGTGCACACAGCTAAAATGTGCGATTGCCACGCCTACCCTCCATTTATTATAAAAGAAACTATTGGTTGAAATACTACGCAGTTTTGTATAGTGATTTAGGCTGTGATTCATATTAAGCATACCATTGAACGCAGAGAATGTTTTTTTATTTCAGAAGGTGTTTGGGTTATTTCAAGTTCGTCCGCGCCCGAACTGAGCCCTCCGACTACTTAGCTTTGGTATTACATATTTGCTATATGCCAAAAAAAATTAAGCACAATATAAAATATTTTATTAAGCATTCAACTTTAAAACTTCCATTCCATTATTTGGGCATATCAATCATTTACTGTAAGAATGTCATAACTCAAAAATATAAATTCTAGAAAAAACACGTTTAAGCTTTTCAATTCGACTATCACTCAATACAATTGATATCTTAACCGAAGGCTGTCGCTCAATCGTACTAAAACATACCAATGATGGATTTTACAATGCAATTGTACTTTTTCTGGTACTCTTTTTAAGTATTGCGTATACATTCTGTGGAAAAAGTACCGAAATTATCATTTGAAAAGCTTAAAGCTGAAAGGGATTGTAACAATTCTTTTTTACAATTGATATCTTTGCCGAAGGCTGTCGCTCCATCGTACTTAAACATATCAGTGATGGATTTTACAATACAATTGTACTTTTTCTGGTAGTCTTTTTAAGTATTGCGTATACATTCTGTGGAAAAAGTACCGAAATGATCATTAAAGAAACTTAAAGCTCGAAGGGAATTTTAAAAATTATTTTTTACAATTGATATCTTAGCCGAAGGCTGTCGCTCAATCGTACTTAAACATACCAGTGATGCATTTTACAATACAATTGTACTTTTTCTGGTACTCTTTTTAAGTATTGCGTATACATTCTGTGGAAAAAGTACCGAAATGATCATTTAAAAAGCTTAAAGCTCGAAGGGATTGTAAAAATTCTTTTTGTCGCTAAGTTGGCACCATTGTGGTGCCAATATTTAATTATATTGAGCGCGATCTGTAATTTAGTTTGTTTACAGTGATCGATTTTGTCAGTATATCTCAAGTGTGCTTTGCGATTTTTACAATGAATAAAAATATAGAAATATCGAAATATCGAATAATTTTAATGGCATTTAATATTGCAAATGGAATGTAGTGTCCCGAATCGCTGAAAATGTTACTGAGGACTCACAGTGAATCGACTTGATCAAAAACAAGTACCTACACATGAGTGGTACAGTGCATTCCAAAGCTGTCGATATGTTATGGTCAAAGTCGATCAAACCTCAAGGTAATGTTGACTGTTTTCTTTGATTATGGTGATGTTGTGCACTCGTAATTCTTGCCAGAAGGGAGTAACTGGGAGTAATGCGGCATTTGAGAGAGCAAATTCAAAAGGCTCACTTTAGAGGAAAGAAAACTCGTGGATTTTGCACGACAAGGCAACTATCATTAAGAACGAATTTCTGCGCCAAAACTCAACAACGCTGAAACTTTGAATAATCACCGTATTCACCTGATATGACTCTGGCGCTGACTTTTTTCTCTTTCCAAAACTCAAATGATCACTTCGAGCTACCCACCCGAAAATAATTTTTCTACGCGGCACCACCTCTTGGCAGGCAATTGCAAACCTACAAGAGTAAAAATTGCTTACGAAAATCTTTTCACTTCGCCGTTCAGATTCGGAATTAAACTGGGACCTACAGTCCCAGTCATGTACAAATATAACAAGCACAACATGAGTGGATGCGAAAAGCGAAAAGCTCGGCCTAGGCCCCCAATGGGCTCTTGTGCCATTAAAAGTAAGTAAGTAAGTAAGCCACCCAACTTCTTTCAGAAGACATAGAAGAGAATTCGCAGCGAGAGCTGAAGTCGATTCTGGAAAATGCGTTTGAAGAATGTTTTGATAATTGGATTATCGGTAGGCATAAGTATTGTCACTCGCAAGTAGCCTACTTTGAAAGCGATACAATAAATTCAAATGAATAATAAATATTTTATGTTTTATGCACGAATTCCCGATACTACCCAATGAACGTAAGCAAAACCTTGTGAGTTTTAGCTTAGTTGTTAGAGTTAGAGTATGAAAAACAAAGAAGCAGTAGTCATATTAATTTCAAATTCTTTTTCAATTCAACTTCAGCTTTTCAACTCCTTTTAAGGCAAACATTTTTCAAGTGTCAGGCTGGGTTTTAGGCTTTAAAAAGTTCTAAGCTGGACAAAAAGTTCTAAGCCGCCAGCAGTTTACTTGACAGAAATTCCGATTGGTCGACGGTTTTCTTATCGGGAAATGAGGAGGCTTTTTCTTCAAATCTCACACTCTTCCTGGGCTGCGCCAGTTCATCTCAGCCATTATGATTGTTGTTTTCAAATTCAAAACTTGTTTGTAAAGGATTAAAGGGGCAAACAAACATACTTACTCTATTCTCGTTAATCAGTTTGCAGACAAGAAATGCATAAATACTTAATACATTTTTCCTTCCCCTATTATAACTTAATTATGTCTGTGAGAAAATTTCAATGCCAATAATCGACCATAATTCACAATAAGAAGAAGATATTACGCTGATATATTCTTAAAAAAAAAAAAAAAAAAAACAAAAAAGGAAGCAAAGTCCATTTGTCTTCGGCAGCGAGTGGGCGAGTGAGTGAAGGAGTGAGTGCAGCAGAATGCCACCAGCACATAATCATCAGTCAGGGTGGTCCCTGAACGGAGCTGGTTGCCCTGAAAGCGCACCACCAATTGTATGCTTGTTTCACCATTTTTTGTTTTTGTGTTTTATCTTTTATTTGTTTCTTCGTTTGTCTGTGTGTTGGTTTCTTTTTGTTTTCTTGCTTTTGTTGTTTGTTTTTGTGCTGTAAATAGCTTTACAACCTTTTGCTGCTGCTGCTGCTGCTGACCGCACTCACGAATTGCATTAAAAATTTGCAATTTTCAGTGCACAAAGTTCATGTCAGCTGGACAGAATCGAGACTTAAGTGTACAGACAGACAGACAGACAGACAGACAAACAGACAGACAGTGGAAAAAGACAGATACAGACAAAGAATTCACACAGCAATTGAGTAATGAACTGAAGGGAAAATGAGTTGAAATGAAGTGAAGAGCGTGTACTTGTTGTTGAGTACAAAACGCCATTTTCAGGAGGAGACACAGGCGCGCACACAAGCACACACACACACACACATACAGTTGCAAGCGATACGAATAATGCGATGTGGAAGCGCGTTGAACCAACCACGATTTCAGCGCTTTGTCGTGTTTTTGTAAATTTTTGTTTGTTTTCTTATTGCTGTTGTTGTTGTTTCAAAGTTGTTGCTGTTGCTGTTGCTGCTGCTGCTGCTGCTCTTGCCGCGGTTGTTCTTCGTTGTTATGGTTGTTGTTGTTGTTGTTGTTGTTGTTGTTGTTAAGTTTAAGCTAGAATTGAAAGTAATTTATTTCTTTATTGTTTTACGAATTTACAATGCAACATCATCGAAATCCAACAGCAACAACAACAAACACAGCAACAACAACAATAACAAACACAGCAACAACAACAACAACAACAACACAAACAACAACAACAATACCAACAACCATAACAATCACGCCGACAACCAGTGAACCACCGAACAGACAGACAAACGGCTGGTCGCTGGTTGAGGTTGAGATTGAGTGTGCGTGTTTTGTGGTGGCCAGAGAATTTGTGGCATTGTCAGTTGTGTTGAGCTGAGCTGAGTCGAGCTGAGCTGAGCTGAATTAAGCTGGCTGAGAATGAGCTGAGGTGAGTGAATATGGTACCTTCTGCGTATTTTCTGCTGCCAGATGTAACATGCAATATCACAACAACAACAATAACAACAACAACAACAATAACAAAAACAAACAATACCTAAGGAAGGATACCTACATGCATGCAGCATAGAAGATAACCACAAAAAAAAAATAAAATAAAAAAAAAAAAAAAACCCCCTCCCCCCCATTAAAAAAAGAAAAGATCACCACAAGTAGTACATGAACATTTAACAAACAAAAGAAAAGCTCATCAGTGTCAATGCGTTTATTTGGCTGGAGCAATGCTACAAGCTGCTGCCGCTGCTGTTGTTGCTGCCGACCGCTGATGACGATCATAGTGACGTTGCGACGATGATGGTGGTACTAGTGCTGCTGCTGCTGCTGGCGGGGCTGGTGCTGATGGTGGTGCTGGTGGTGGCGGTGATGATGTTTGCAGGCACACCAACACACCGCCACACCGCCACCATGCATTGCTCAGGTTGAGTGTATGGTACGCGCATGCGCTCATCGCCCTAAGGAATGCGCTCGAAATGCAAAATGTCAGCTAGATCGCTTAAAATTACTCTCCAAATCATCGGTTGCTTCTTGTGCTGCTTCAGCATCGTCTTGAGCCAATGGAATTTCCATTGTTTCAATTCCTTCTTCTTTTTATTCTTTCAGGTCTGTGAGAAATTTCAAGACAGCATATAAATTTTGTGCATATCTTTTCTGGTATTGAATGTTTGTGTGTGTGTGTGTGTGTGGTATTTGAGCAATTAAAATATTTCAAGTTAAGTATGTATTTTTCAGATTTGTTTCTTTTTTTTTTTTTCTTTTTTTTTGTTTTTTTTTCTCCCTGTTACTCTCGAAGTGAATCGATGAACATAAATTACACCCAGAATATAAGCGTGAGCACATAAAATATTTGTTTTGTGTTCTCAAGAGAAATGAAATACCTATTTAGTGTTAATTGTACTATAAAATGTGAAAGGTTAAAGGCTTAACTTTGTTAAGTGTGTATGACTTGTAATAGTTGTGGAGAGATTTTTAGGAGCTCCTTTGATCATCAGGTTGGAAAATATGTACTATAGAAAGCATATAAAATGAGAGCTTTAATGCCTTTTTATGACAGAGCGAAATATAAGAGAGGGATTAAGAGAGACTCAGAGAGAGGGAGAGAGTAAACTGCTTATTTAATTGCTGCTTTATATTTTGTATCACATCTTCATTTGTGATGAAGTTTCCACGACAGCGATCAATAACCCACCTCTACTTCCCAATCCATTCGCAAGTTGTTAGATATCTGAGTACATTGCGAGTACATTAGAAACTTGCAAACTTTCTGAAACCACATCAATACTGTTGAGAAATGTGTTCCCCAAAGAGCGTAGTTTGGCTCTTGCCAACTCCGGGGCAAAAACACCAAAGAAATGGATGAGATTTTCTGTTTCATTCCGGTCTTTAAAACTGCGACAAAAAGTACTACAAGTGACTTTCAGCCTGGCCGCAAATTCTCCCCAGTTTTGAGCTTCAGTGTTTCTTGTTATATTAAAACGAGATCAACTTAAAAGTTTCTTTTCCATGTTAAGGTCGTATTTTGGCTACGACTAGCTCGTTATGGCGCATGTGGTTAGTCCCCCCCCCCCTCCCCCTACCTTCTATTTACAATGGATAAGTGATAAGTGATAAGAGATAACATTCACGTAATGAGCGGAATCGCAACAGTTTCCGCACCTTCCGGGCATGATCCTTGTCTCGCCAACTCGCCTTATAGTAATCGTCAATTTTCTTATGACCTGCAAAACAGATAAGACTAACTGATGACACATAAGTCAGCAAGGCCAGTTCAAAAGAGAGAGAGAGAGAGAGAGAATAAGATTATAACGGAATATGATGTGCATACATTGAGAAATGTGTTCCCCAAAGAGCGTAGTTTGGCTCTTGCCAACTTCGAGGCAATTGTTTGTGTTCCACTAACATTGAACGAAAGAGGGTGTAAATGGGTGAGGGCTTTGCGTCTCCCGTCGAGGGGGGATCTCGAGGGAAGTTGAAAGTATCGTGTATATAAAAAAGGTATAAAAAAAAGGCAGCAGTAAGCGTTCTTGCAATATTTATTTATATATGTGCAAATGTAATTGGGCGTACCTTTTCCACCTCGATTTTCCTTACGGCTTTGAGTAGCGGCGTCGGGTAATAGGTCTGCTAAATGCTGGATTGGTTGCTGCGGTGGACGTCTTCTCTTCTCGGCTTCTCGATTAGTTGGAAATAATTCTTTCCAAACTATTCTCTCCAAACTTAACGAAAGAAAAATCGAGCTGGTCAGGGTTGCCAGGATTACAAAATATTACCTTAATCCTAATGAACATACGTATTATGGCTCCAGGCCTAAACAGAGGGAATTAAGTTAATAGAAACAAATACAAATCAAATGTTTATCGATTAAATCCACTCTGTGAATCTTAAAGAATTATAATTGTAATAAAAAAAAACAAAGAAAGAGTAAGACACAACAGGAATATGTTGCTCAAATAATTTATATTCATTTCAATGAATTTTTTCTTGGTTTTTCTTATTTCCAATTATTGAACAAACAAAAATGATGCAACGACAAAATATATTTGTCCTACCAGACGAGAGATCCACAACGGATTACGATAAATTCTACATATTTCTTTTAACTGAGAACACACTCTCATGCACTCTCTCTTACATCTGGGTATATTTTCGAACTGAGCATGAGAGTAAATTTTAACACAGAGTGACAAAAATTGCATTTCCAATAGGAAAACCCTTCTCACCAGAAGGCAAGGCAGAGCAGCTTCTCATCAAGGGAAATTTACTATGCACCGAATGCTTTCCGAACTTATTTCAAACTTCGCTAAAATGTTGAATTATTTATTCAATAATAACATAGACATTTTTCATTATGTCAAACTGGAAAACTTAATGATAGTGATTGAGAAACGGAAAAAAATATTGACTCTAAAAATAATGCAAACTTTAGTGAATAATATTAATTATGATTAAGAATTGTTCATATACATATAATTTTCATACATAAGTACATAAAAAGTTCGGCAAATCAAATTCGCATCGCAAAACAAAAGACTAAAGCAGCAAACTTCATTTGAATCACTTTGAAATTACAAATTCGTTACTGATGGCGGCAACACAAAAATCTAAAGAAATCATTAAAATTTGGTTTAAGGATTTTTATATTTAACATAGCAATTATTCGACGTGCAATTTGCATTATTCAACAAATCGATGCAAATCAAGAGTAAACTTGATTTATTATACAACATAAAATGCGGCTGCTTACAATCACACATAACTAGTAGTTATACAATACTTATGAGAGACTGTCACTTTTTTTGACATTAAAACTGTTGCAAATGCAAATAAAGCAAAAAACCAAAGAAAAATAAAAAAAAAACAAATCGGGGTGAAAAACAAAAACAAATTCTAAACAACCGATACAACAAAAACAACTTGTTTAACAATTTATGAGAAACTAGGTTTGATTTGATTAGATACACTTGCGCACTGTCAAACTAACTAACTGGTGCTGTTTGTCAGTTTTAAATATTGTTGCTTTTGTTTTTGTTTTTTTTTGCACTGCACTCACACGCATACTCGTATAAGTAGAAGATATGTTTGTATGTGTGTATGCATTAAAGTGTAAATGCGGTTAAAATTGACAAGCATCAAAAATCAAAAGAAATATATGTAGGTACTCGTACTCTATTTCTATGCATTTGGAAAAAAAAGAAACAGAAAACCAGTGAATGCAATCGAACTGTATCGGGAATATAGGGAAAATTGGATATAATGTGGCCAGTTTTCAAAAATTTTAAATTTTCAAAGCCATTATCTGTTTTCGATCACTTTTGATTTGCGAGCAGTCATTGCTGATGATAAGTTTTGACGAAAATTAGAAGAGGATCCTTTGTCGTGACTTCTCTCGACTTCAAGTTTTTTCAAAACATCCTGGGATCGATTACAATGTGATCCATAGACTGCGCATAGGTCCATAGGTCATGTCGTTCCTTCAGAATATTTTAATTCTTACCCGCTAGCTCCCTCTGATTTACTAGTAGAAAAAGTTCCAGACAGGAATGCTGCAAGAAATTTAGAAGTAGGGCTCGGAAATTAAAAGCGAATTTCATGCAAAAATATTCATGCATAATGGACGACGAAACGTATGTACTGGCAGATTTTACGCAGCTTCCGGGTCAAAATTTTTATGTTGCTGATGCTCGAGGAAATGTCGAAGAACAATTTAGAATCCAAAATCAAGCAAAATTTTCTAAAAAATTTCTAGTATGGCAAGGTATATGCAGTTGCGGCAAAAGAAGCAGGTCATTTGTTACAGTGGGCTCTATAAATACCGAAATATACATCAAAGAATGTTTGAAAAAAGGGCTTCTTCCTTTCATAAGAGAGCGCAATGTGTCCACATATTTTTGGCCCGATTTGGCCTCATGTCACTACGGCAAGAAAGCTCTGGAGTGGTACCAAAGTAATAACATAGTTTTTGTACCAAGAGAGGCCAATCCTCCAAATTGTCCGGGGCTAAGACCAGTGGAGAGATATTGGGCTCTTGTGAAAAGAAACTTAAAGAGCACAAAAACGGTTTCCCAAAATATCGAAGATTTTAAAAGCAGATGGGCAAACTGCTCTAAAAAGGTGTCTGAAACAACTATCAAATCTCTAATGGAAGGCTTACGAAAAAAGGTCCACGAGTTCATAAATAGTGGTTAGAACTATAAAAGTTATATATTTCTGTAATTTGTAAAATATTATCAATTAAATAAAAAAAAAAAATCAAAACTCGAAGATCAACCGTATAAAAATTGTTGAGTTTTATATATGTTCAGATTTTTTCGATCTCTAGAATTACATCTAGATCATACATCTAGAATTTACATCTTTTTTCTTTTAGTTTATATAACGAAAAAATACTCGGAATTTAAAGTTTCAAAATGCTTTTGCTTAAACTGAAAATAATATTTGAAAAAATCGTTTTAGAGCTTTACGAAATTAAGGCGATATGTATCTCTCCAGGTTGAATTTTTTCAATATCGAAGAGTTGTTTTTTCTTCTTTTTTTTTGTTGCACTTAACTTTCTCAGTCAAAGAGTGCATAAGCCGTTACCTTCCATGGAAATTGTTGTTGTAAATTTAGTACTACTCTGACTGTGAATAATAGGATACATTTAAATGAGAGCACCCTTTAATTCATTTAGAAAAAAGAGAATCAGCTCTTGCTAAAATTACAACAACAACAACATACTCACATGCATACTGGCCGTGCAAATAAATAAGTGAGTACCCCAAAGCTCTCTCTCATTTTTGTTGTTGTTTTAGTTGTCCTACTTATTGACATTGCTTGCAGTTGTATCATTATTTTGGACTCTAAAACTAATTTTTGGTCTCTAATTTAATTTAGTAAACAAAATAAAAAAGTGCTTTGGGTAGTTTCCATGCATTTATTGTATACAGTTTTAAGTAAATAGGAAAAGTTAAAAATGTTCTTACATTGACACTTCATCTAAATACTGTCCCAGATGGAATTTACATATGCACGCAAAAAACTTACTCCATATTTCACGCAAAAAGTATTTTTGTTATAATTTATATAATATAACAAATTCTCTAACAAAGACATAAAGACTTCCTGAGAGAATCTTGGTGCAATTTTCTTACTTACTTACTTTTTAATGGCACAACAGCCCATGGAGGTCTAGGCCGAGCTTTTCGCATCCACTCATGTTGTGCCTCTTATACTTATTTGTACATGAATGGAAGGGACCTACAGTTTAATGCCGAATCCGAACGGCGAAGTGAAAAGATTTTTACTCTTGTAGGTTTGCCATTGCCTGCCAAGAGGTGGTGGATGCCGTGTAGAAAAGTTATTTTTTCTACTTTATGATTTTGCCTGTGCCGAGATTCGAACACCGGACACTCTGCTTAGCAGTCCAACACACTAACACTACGCCACAGCGAGCACAATTTTCTTGCATATGTAAATTTGTCCTTAGTCAAAAATAAAATCTGCTTCCGCCATTTTGTTGCCTTTTCATTGCCATTGTATTCCAAGTCGTCGCGTAAAGATTAAGGCTAAAGGCACCAGTGCTGCCATTTTGAACATTTTATGGGAAGAAATTTTACCAGCAGAGCGGTGGAATTTTTCCAAATACCTAAAAATTACAGAAAATAAATCTGTTAATTAAAGTAAAGAAAGAAAGGGAAGTGGTGCTGGTCCCGTACCTTAATTTCATTTCAGAATTCTCTTCTTTTTTTTCGAAATTCTGATATTGGTAACTTTTTTTTTGATAGTTTTATCAGAAATCAGAAAACATACAAGGTTCTTTAATAATTTATTTCAAAATGAGCTTAATATAGCATAAGTATTATTTTCCTTTGTAACTTTCAATAAACCTAGAAATTATAAGTAGAATATGAATGTGGAAGAATTTCTTTTTCGGAGTACTTACGACAGCACTGAACGGCAAAAATGTTGCGGCCATCATGGAATCTCTCTCTCTCTCTCTCTCTCTCTCTCCCCCTCTCTCTCTCCCCCTCTCTCTCTCTCTCCCCCTCTCTCTCTCCCCCTCTCTCTCTCCCCCTCTCTCTCTCCCCCTCTCTCTCTCTCTCTCTCCTTCTTTTTTTTATCACTCAGATTGCAATTGATTAGCAAAAGATTAAATTAACTACTCAATCAAATGGAAACCAAAATATAAATTACAAAAAGCTTCTTATTTTATTAAAAATATAAAAATAACTCTGAAACTTATATTTAAAAGGATAAATTATAGTATAGGTAACGGGAAACTGCATATCATTCAACTGCGTATCAAACTGCGTATGAGTGGCAGGCGCAAGAAAGTTATGTTCTGTTTGAGCTTTGGCTCTCAAAGTTATAGCGAGGAGAGGCAAAGCTTTTTTCTATGCTGTACTAGCCTACTTATATTCAAGATGAATTACCCGAGCAAGTGTTACACCCTCTCCTTTCCAGTTTCCTTAGTCCTCTCATACACCTTTCAAGACTTGATCGCTAATTTTTCAGTTTGTGGGAGGAAATGGTAGACAAAAGGGTTGTGGAAGGTAAATTCAAAAGAGAATGAATGGCAACACTTAACTTTCAAGTTGTGAAAAGTTTAAGTCGGTACTAAAATACTCTCTCACTGAGAATAAAAAAAAAACTTCATATAGAAAAACAAAAAAAGAGAGTGAATTTTTGTTATTTTTTTTTTTGTTTGACACAGGGTGTACCCCTATGAATAAAGAGCAATATGTTGATTAGAAGGAAGATTGATAGGTGGGAAGAAGAAGGAGGGAGAAGGAGGAAGAATGAGAGAGCGAATGCAATTTGCCTTATAATGTGCGGTTAACATAAATCTAGACTCTGTCGATTTGTTTCTGTTTCAAAATCTTTCAGGATGTATTCTATCATGCCGGTCACGTGGAACTAAAATATCAAATACCAATACAAATATCACTGACGAGCAAAGAGCGTAGCAATCTTCTCTCTTTCAATGCATTGCATATCAGTATGCCCAAGAACCGATATGAACGCGTACACGGGAGCAAAATAAGTTCAGGAAGGGGTACGATTTTCCACTCTCCTCCCCTATTTATTCCAAGGCAAGTACTTACTTGCTTATATTTTAAAATTTCTGACACAATACTCATAATAATCAAAGAATAAAAAAAAAACAAAAAAGCGTTCAAGAAAATTAAGCATAATGCATGCGTTCATATATTATTTAGAATTATAATAAACTCCATGCAGAAATAGAAATAGAAATAGAAATAGAAATAGAAATAAATAGGCATTAATGCTAATTTTCAATGTGGCATAAATCATCGTAATAACAAAAATACATAGTATACTTACTTGTACACACACAATTTGTATGTAGAGACGCTGTAAATGTACTCGTGTGTCTCTACTTTGGGTGTGGTGTATTTTAATGATCGATTTATTTTAATTAAAATCTTTTTGCTATAATTTGTTGTGTTGCTTGCTGCCGCTGGAAGCTTTTTACGATTAACGCGCAACGTAGACTGCGTGTCGCTTATGAAAACTTAATAAAAAGTAAACAATCTTAATTAAAAATTGAAATACCCTTAAGCTAAAAACATACAAACATTGATTATGAGCACACACACACACACACACACACACATATGTATATACATCTGTATACATGTACATATATGTGCATATGTGTGTGCCTTGTATCATTAGGAAGGGTGTGTTGTAGTTATTTCTTTAGACTTTAAGCCGCTTTTACAATAATTTTCTTTGTATGCTTTTTTATTTTTCCGTTGTTTTTTTATTTTCTCATTTATGTATTCCTCACTCATAGTAACGTGGTAAATAATAAAATTTAAAACTTTTTCGGCTTGTCATCATGTGCTATTTTTCGTTATTTATTTTTGAGTTAAAAATCATTGTTTTTATTGTCTTGAGCTAAATTATAATACAAAGCAGAATAATAAATGAAATATGTACAATGGAAACCGAAGGAAAAATTAATAACAATAATTTGCAGCACGATAAGAATTTCATTACAGCAGCAGCAACATCAGCAGCCGTTGAGTCGAAGAAGCCACAGCTTTTGTTTCCATCTCATGGTAGCATCAGCAACAACATGGCCAAAAGTATAGCAATAGCAACAATAAAACAATATAAAAAACCGCAGCAGAATCGCGACGGCTGCATGATTTTGCTCTTTAGATTGTTGCTATTTTTGTGTGTGTGTTTTTATTTGTTTGTTTGTTTGTCTTTGCTTCTTTGCTCATTTATAGATTTAAGTTTTAGCTTATCTGGATTAAACCCTTGAGGCTACAAAAACCGTTGATTATTATTGAAATCATTCGTGTTGAGTTGTTTGTTTCTTTTTTTGTTTTTTTGCCCTCTCTCTTAACACAATTTAGCCTTTTGTTCCCTTGTGTGGTTAATATATCATATGTTTTTATTGTAGTTCAATACGAGTTGTTGTTCCTTGTTGCTGCTGCTGGTAGACTTTTCGGCATTTTAACATTGCTTTTTGGAGATTTCATGATTTTTGTTAATTATGTTGTGTGTTTTTTTCAAGTTGTTTACTTTTTTGTTGCGGTTAATGTTGCTATGCTTAGATTTAGTAGACATATTGGCAACATTACACCGCAATGTTATGTGTGGAAGGCATAAATATGGAATGTTGAATTCAGAGATATTAATTTGTTAGACATTTCTTAAGAATTTAACGAAATTATTTTAAAAAATAAGTGAAAAATTGGTGATAATTCAACCTAGGAAAAAAAATAAGAAACGTTTTATGAATATTCAAAACAAAAGACTTAAGTCACGAACTTGACCAGATATTTACATTTTTTTAATTGATTTGTGCTAAAAACAACTAAACCCAGGGTAACCGAAAATGAGTGAAGGGTTGGAATGAAAACAAAAAAGGCTACGGTTTCATTACTAGCAACTTTTCCTCAAACCTATTGGATTACAGCTTTCCCTTCAGCACACTTCGTATATGTATGTATATATTCAGCAGAATAATGTCTTCTTCAAAAAAATACCGGAAAAAATTACAAGATAGAAATTTTTTAAGAAAAATTATTAAGCAGGAAATATTTTTTTGATTATTTTCTCTTTTATTTTACTCGAATATTTTCGAATATACCAGCTTCACAGATTTTTGCTCTCATTGAATGACATCACTGATTCCTAGTCGTGTTGTTGTTGGTCTGCAAAATATTTGTGAGCTTAGAGCGAAAAAAGAGAGCGAGAGAAAAATCAATAGCACACCATATAAAAGCATTCTTGGTGTTGTTGTTACTGGTGTTGTTGTTGCTGGTGTATAGAAAAACCTTGAGCATAAAGGTGAATTTAACAGAGTGAGGGGTATATATATATATACATATATATATACATATATATACATATATATATATACATATATATATATACATATACATATATATATACATATATATCTAGCAGAATAATGCGTTCTTTAAAAAAAATTATTAATTTACGATACCGGAAAAAATTATAAAAAGAAATTAATAAGAAAAATTATTAAGTTATAATTTCTTTTTTTTTGATTATTTCCTATTTTATTTTACTCGAATATTTTCTATTAGCTGCACAGATTTTAGCACTCTTTGACTGACATCACTGATTCCTAGTCGTGCTGTTGTTGGTTTGCAAAATATTTGTGAGCTTAGAGCGAAAAAAAGAGAGCGAGAGAAAAATTAATAGCACACCATATAACTGCATTCCTGGTGTTGTTGTTACTGGTGTTGTTGTTGCTGGTGTATAGAAATACCTTGCGCATAAAGGTGGATTTAACAGAGTGAGGGGTATATATATATATATATATATATACATATATATTTAGCAGAATAATGTGTTCTTTAAAAAAATTATAAATTTACAGTACGGGAAAAATATTCAAAAAAAGAAATTAATAAGAAAAATTATTATTTAGTTATAATTTCTTTTTTTTGATTATTTCCTATTTTATTTTACTCGAATATTTTCTATTAGCTGCACAGATTTTTGCTCTCTTTGACTGACATCACTGATTCCTAGTCGTGTCTGCAAAATATTTGTGAGCTTAGAGCGAAAAAAAGAGAGTGAGAGAAAAATCAATAGCACACCATATAACTGCATTCCTATTGTTGTTGTTGTTGTTGTTATTGTTGTTGGTGCATAGAAATACCGTGAGCATAGAGGCAAATTTAACAGATGAAGGTCTATATATATATATATATTCGAGCGAAAAAAAAAATATAAATGTATATATAGAGACAAATCAATGGCACACCATATAATTGCATTCCTGGTGTTGTTGTTGTTGGTGTATAGAAATACCTTGAACATAAAGGCGAATTTTACAGAGTGAGGTCTCCTGAGAGAGCTAAACTCAATGTTTTTGTTTCTGGTTTTGAGATTTCACCTTATTTATTTACATTGAGTATTAGCATTATTTTTTGACACAGAAGTGACTTCACTCTGTTAAATAGGCAAAAAGGAGAGATATAGAGAGAGAAATCCTGTGGCTGTGAACAACTCCCAACTATAGTCCTACAGAGAGCTAAGCTATTAACACATTAAAAGCTTTTCAAGGTTTAAAGCTTACACGGAGGATTGTTTATACATACATATGTATATCATATACATTAATGTAACATTATTCTGCCGGAAGTAATTAACCCAATCAAAACTACTGTTTTAATAATTTGTATGATATTCACGTCTTGTGTAACTAACACTTTTAATACAAAATTTCTCAGCTGTAATTTTAAAATGTTTAATGCGGTTTCACTGTTTTCGACAAAACGAGTACCATATGAAAAAACAAAAAAAAAACATTTCTCATTTGACAAAAAAAAACATAATCCACTTGAATGAATGGTAATTGAACAATTTCCTAATGCTATCACAACTGCGTGCCTGCCTGCCAACCACATACATAAATATTAGGATTAAAGCAACAACAAACAGCTGCAACAGCAGTGCACTGGCAACAACAGCAACACAAACAACAACTTGGCGACAACTTGGCTGTTGTCTAACGTTCATTAGCGTGATCAATTAATAACGTGATTGTGAATCGAATTAAGCATAAATTTATTGAGACACATGTGATGCAAAAAAAGGAAAAATAGAATAAACAAGCAAAATTAAGAGTTAAAGAAAAAGAAAAACTGTGCACAAAAGCCAATATAAGATGTATAATATTATCAAAAAAAAGAAAAAAAAAAACATAATGAAAATCGTATATACATTATACGATGCACTATTAGGTGCACGATGTGGTGCGCCAACATGGCTATCAAAAACAAAAACATTTTTAACATGTTGTTGCTGCTGTTGTCGCTGCAACTTTTACACTGTAAACAAATATTGATGGTTTGTTAGTTGCTAAGCGTTTTGCGTTGACAAGACCAGACATTTTACGAGAGTAAAACTGCCTTAAGTTTTAGTTTTCGCAAGTGTGTCAAATAGAACGCCAAAAAGAAACGAACACTCAATCGCACACAAGGTACTTACTTACACACACACACACACACAAACACACACACACACACACCCAAACACACATACTGCCAACATTCCGCACGCTTATCAAAATAAATGCGATTACATGCAATGAAAATGAAAACGACTTTGAAATTTTTTGTTTTTTTTTGTTTTATTTTTGGAATTTTCTGTGAATTTTTTCGAAAGTGAAAAAATTAAATACTAACTTTATAGAAAATCTGAGGTTATACAAGAATATAAATTTTAATTGCTAAAGCAAAAATAAATTGAAAAAAAATAACCACATTACAAAATTGCGGCAACCATGAAACATTTTGCTTACTTAATTTAAACATTATTTTGTTGTGGTTGTTGTTGCAATTGTTGTTGCTCTTGCTGTTGCTGCTGTTTTTTTAGCGCACTCGATTGCAGTTTTGTTTCTTTCCACTTTTTGTTGCAGTTGTTGCTGTTTTAATTGCCAACCAAAATCGAAATTGAAATAATTAATAAATATTTGCCATCATGTATTCAAATGACGGCGCGCATGCGCGAACGTAACGACGACAGGCAATCACAATAACAACAGCAACAACAACGATCGATGTTGCTGCTGCTGCTGTTGTTGTTGCCGCTGTGTGTACTGCTTGTGTTGCCTGTCACATGCACAACATTGTCACGTCAAATTCATGTCATTTAATTAATTTTTATTTAATTTACTTTTTACTCTTTCAATAGTATTTTCTTGTTGCTCCTTTTGCGTGAAGATTTCGCTGTTTTTATGTGTGTTTATTTCTTTGTTTCTGTTGGAAAATTCCATTCAAATTTCGCAAGTGCTGCAACATTTTGTTCCTTCATTCACGTGTTATTGCACCATTTTTTGTGTGTATTTTCACTTCTCAATTGACTCAACTAAATATTTATACATAAAAATTATGCAATATCATGAAGTAGTCGAGTCTCGATTTAAAATGTGCACATGCGCAAAAATTGGCAAGTTAAAATAAGCAAAAATCATTTTCTAAATTATTGAGACACATTTAAATTGGTGATTAATGTAAAAAAAGAAATATTGATTAAAATGTTTTTATTACAATTTGATTAATAAACTCACTTCCTTCACTCTGCTTCCTTCAAGAACATGATTCATCACATAATTTGGATTGCTCAATATGTGGCACTAAACGGCACCTCGTGATTTCATAGTAGGTACTATTGCAGATTTAGAATATCGACGATTCCATAACAATCTGAAGATTTTAAGATGGAAAAGAGATACCCCGCAGAAAAGGATAAAGATTAAAGAAATAAGAAAGAGACTTGTGTATGTCTGTATATGGTGTTCAAATTGTCATAATTAAAAGAGAGAGAACAAAGAGAGAGTCAAAAGGGAGCTTTTTCCTCCCAGGCTTTTTACCTAATTCATATTATATTAGCATAACAAACTAAACAATTCAAACATTTGTAAAATGTGAGTCACATATACAAAGATCATGGGATGAAAATATGATTTAAAAAATATATTGTTCAAATGTTCGTAAAAGACACCGCAATTATAGTGTAAACATGGCCACTGGTGTAAATGCTCTTTTCATTGTTCTCTTCAACACACAACAAACCAGAATTACATAGGTACTCTCACAGCATAGTTCTTCTTCCCTCTTACTATAGATATACTTCTCTTCCAGCCGTTAGGATAGCTGAACGAAAATAGTACTGCGCAAAGAGGGGAAAAGGCTGAAAAGAGGCTTTTTTCAGAGTACTTATATCATTTATGTACTACCATATAAGCTCATAGTTAGCAAAATATGTATGTAGAAAAAAAGTAACAAAACATTTGATAATACTTATTTGTTTAGAAATGTGTATACTTATTATAGAAACAACATAAGCAAACCAAGAATGATAGAAATAAAGATTTAGAAATGAATAGAATGCCCTGAAAGCCATAATACAGTTTAAGTTGTCAAAAATATAAAGTAATTTTAAAATACTAATCAATTTTAATACTAGTCTTACTAATTTTTAAGCAACTTTGAAGCATAAATTTGCTTTAAAACTTTACCTTATGTATAACAATAACCTATTTGGCATTACCTTTCAGTAAGGTAAGTTCCTTACCTCTCCCCACACCTTTCTCCTCATATGCTTCTATATTAATTCTATATAAATTCGGGCATTTTCATACTCTGGTTCTGCATAATGTCGCTCTCAAAACAATAACAAAATTATAGAGGACATAACGGCTTGCTCTCTTTGATACAAGAGAAACGAAAAATCAAATTATTAAGTGTGAATAGAGCACTAGGAGCCCCAGTGGTCGCTGTGGCGTAGTGGTAGTGTGTTGGGCTGCTACGCTGAATGTCCGGGGTTCGAATGTCGGCACAGGCAAAATCAAAACAAAAGTAGAAAAAATAATTTTTCTACACAGCACCACCTCTTGGCAGGCAATGGCAAACCTACTAGAGTAAAAATTGCTATGAGTGGATGCGAAAAAGCTCGGCCTAGGCCCTCCATGGGCTGTTGTGCCATTAAAAGTAAGTAAAGTAAGAGCACTAGGGGAGCTGTCATCGGGTTCGAGCTTTATAAAAGGAAAAAGGAACGTATGATTACACCTTCGGACATTTTCATACTCTGGTTCTGCATAATGTCGCTCTCAAAACAATAACAAAATTATAAAGGACATAACGGCTTGCTCTCTTTGATACAAGAGAAACGAAAAATCAAATTATTAAGTGTGAATAGAGGACTAGGAGAGCTGTCATCGGGTTCGAGCTTTATAAAAGGAAAAAGAAACCTTTAGTGTAATGCTTTCAAGTGATACTAAGTACCTAGTATGTATGTAGTGTGTTTGGTTTTATGTCGTATAAAGTCATCTTCGAAATTATGAATAGAGAGGAAATAAAAAAGTATTTGAAACATTTTCACCTTGATGAGTAATTAAGGAAGAGATGAGATGCTTTCTCAGGAATCCGCTTAACTTCACATATTTGCTTTAATATACGATTACAAGTAAATGTGTGTGTAAAAAATTATACAGAAATTCCAGCATATGCTCTTATGTGCATATGTTTGACATGATGAAATACACATTGTTGCATGCATTATTGCATTTTAATTGCTTTATTAAATCAATGCCAATTTGCATCTGACTAAACCATAATTCAATTGCAATGCAATTGTCAGCAAATTGTCATTTTGTTAACATAAAGACGCAGAGAAATCAGGAAAAAGAAACAACACAAATAATAATAAGACATTTTCGTATTGTTATTGTTATAGCTATGTTGTTGTTGTTACTCATTTTACATAAAATGAACATAATAAAATAATAAAATTTATTAACTTTGCTAACCTCACCCACAAATAGCAACAGAAATAACAACAGCACAAACAACAGCAACAACAACAATAACAAGCAATCAAGTTAAGTCAATTTAACAATTGCACGTTTTAACAATATGTCAAAATATGTGTGACGACGCCACCGACACCGACACCGCCACCGCCACAATGCAATGCAGTGCAGTGTTCAGTGCAGTGCTCAGTGTAGTGCAGTGAAAAGCAATAACAAAAAGAGCAACAACAATAACACAAAAAACAGTAATAATCAAATGCCCACAAATGTGCAGAAAGAGAAAGAGAGGGAGAGAGATTGAGAGCTACAGTGAAGGCAATAGTGAGCGAGGGGAATAAGAGTAGAGGAGTAAGAGAAGGAGAGAAGACAGAGGAGAGAGGAGATTAGATCAAATAGATAATTTGAATGAGAACATCTATTCATGTGGAAGCAATACAATACAATAACAACAACGTTAATAACTTCAATATAAACAAAAACAAACAGCATACACAATAGCAACAATGCAGTTGTTAACAGTTTTATTTTTTGTTGTTGCAAAGGTACGATTTAATGATGTGCAATGAATTTAATTAAATACATGCCAATAGCAAAACTTTCAAAAGTGTTTAAACAAATTACTACAAAATACTACAACAACAAGAGCAGTAGAACAAATATAGGTAGGTACCATTTATTTATTTATGTTGATATTAAAAAATTGAAAATAAAATTAAAATTTATTTTTTAAACGCCATAGTTAAGTACAGCAACAATTGCTTGTAGACATATTGCAAGATAAATACGCACTTACTCGCTCATTCACTCACTTGCCAATAATGAAATGCAGCTAAGTTAAAGGCAGCTAGTTAGGCAAGTGTGGCATGTCAGTGGTGGCACTAGCGCAAACAGATGGAAGTCGGAGTGAAGATAATAATGCTGTTTTTTCTAATGGTAGAGCTAGATTGCGCTTCACCTTACCAGCTAACCCCAAAGTCTAACTTGCACAGATGATTAGCCTCAGCTCTCCTCTAAAAATTTGTTTTGACTGCGCTAGTGTTGATTTTGATGTTGCTTCAAATGTGCACGATTTTAACATTCCACAAAAACTTAAAAAGTTCCGAACAAAAAAAAAATGTTATTATATAAAAAAAAAGTGAAAAAAAACACATCAGTAACAAATATGCATTGAAAATATTTGAAAAAATAACACATAAAAAAATGTAAGGCACACAAAAATGTGCCACAGAAATCGTGATTGCTGATGTTTTGCTGCTCATTGCAGCAATAAGCAATTCCAAAATGCTTCTTTATTAAATAATTTTTAAATGATTTATATTTATTTATATCTATCTACTTATGTATGTATGTATATACCATGATCAGCCAAGTTCTGAGGAAATTCGAGACACGTGGAAACTCATAACTTTTTCAAGTAAATTTTTAATAATTTTTTATTCTCATCTCAGGGTCATACATCTTGATCTGTGATTCTCGATTGCAAGTCACAGATACTAAGATCGCTCTGAGATCACACTGGGAGCACTTACATTGTCCATCCACTGAAGTTTAGGTTAGGTTTGGCCTGAGATTGGGTAGTCCCTGGTGGGTATTGTTTCACCCTAAAGGGTATTGTTTTGCTCAACCCAAATGTGCAGCTTTTGTAAAGGTAATTTTGGAGCTTATAAACTATGGCAATGTACATGGAATCACTGATAACTTCATGGTTTCTGACAAAAGTCCTGAGGACATTTTATTTTGCCTCAACTGCATAACATCTATATTAAGGTGGGCGGAGATGTATGAGCGAAAGAAATATTTATGTGTTTGCCCGCCCAATTGACATATTGGATCCTTGGGAACGGAAAAAAGCTGGAGAGAACTAAATGCGCTGTCACGCGATCGCATTAGATTGAGAAATTTTGTTACGAATTAGAGCGCAAAGATGAATCAGACAAATCATTTATCTCGGTTAATTGTACTGCTGACACAATTAAAAAAGAACGCTTAATTGAGTTGAGAGTGATAGAAATATCTCTCCCAGAATAATATTAATAGTGGAAATCAACTTTTCCCTCGTACCTCATTCCCCCTCATATGCCTCACTCGCCGTCATAATTAGGTAATTTTGCCTACCTCTTCACTCGACAGAGCGAAACATAAATGACAATCCTCCACATGACATTTACCCTCGAATCTCACTCTCTTATCGAACTCGCTCAGTCTTACACCTCCGCGTAAAATACTCACCGTCATATATCATAAAACTCGTTCCTCTCTTTCCCTCGTATCTTACTCATACCCCAGCGTTTTTGGGGTCGTAATTCCCTTTCCAATTAGGTGCTTTCATTGTCTAAGCTCAAGAAGGTACTGGATGCACGTGGATGTACATAGGTCCATCTACTATTCGTCTCCTCATTTTTGAAGAGAAACTTCTTTGCGTGCGGTTTATAATGAAATCGTTTGATGGAGTTGTTGTTGTGTAATGAAGAGCGACATCATTTATTACACTATATTTTACACTTACTTTACTTACTTTTAATGGCACAACAGCCCATGGAGGGCCTAGGCCGAGCTTTTCGCATCCACTCATGTTGTGCGTGTTATATTTGTACATGAATGGAAGGGACCTACAGTTTAATGCCGAATCTGAACGGCGAAGTGAAAAGCTTTTCATAGTAATTTCTACTCTTGTAGGTTTGCCATTGCCTGCCAAGAGGTGGTGCTGTGTAGAAAAATTGTTTTTTTTTTATTTTGCCTGTGCCGAGATTCGAAACCCGGACACTCTGCGTAGCAATCCAACGCACTACCACTACACCACAGCAACCACTGTCAATATTTATACTCTTAAAAATAAAGAGCACGTAAGATGATATTTTATGTATTCGACGAGTAAGTGCGCAAGCAAAAAAGAGAGTCAGAATGCGAAAGATTGTAATTATTAGCAGCTATGTCACTCTTATGAATTCTCCATTTTTCACCATATCGTCTTAATTTCACAACAACAACACTAGTTAAACAAAGATATTATATCTCTTACTCTTCCTACAGTGCCAAGCCCGGAGAACAGTTTTCCAGAGATAACTACTGTTATGAATACTTGTCAACGATGCTCGCAGTGGGTGAGAGTCCAGCATCTCTCTTGTAAATTTTCCTCAAGATTTCACCATTTCGTATATATTTCACAACAACAACACTAGTTAAACAAAAATATTATCTCTCTTACTCTCCTGAGCCCTGAGAACAGTTTTCCAGAGATAACTACTGTTATGAATACTTGTCAACGATGCTCGCAGTGGGTGAGAGTACAGTATCTCTCTTGTAAATTTTCCTCAAGATTTCACCATTTCGTATATATTTCACAACAACAACACTAGTTAAACAAAAATATTATCTCTCTTACTCTTTCTACAGTACAGTATTCAAATTTTACTCGGCGATTACCATGTAATTGTTGTTGTCCGAACACGAAAAAAGAGCTTTTACTCACTCCGACACCGAACATGATATGCTGGGTGAAATATACACCGAGCACGCCGAGTATTCAGGGTGTCAATGAGTTATTCTTCAAAAAAAGGAACAAAAATGTATGTAAAATAGAGGAAAAACATGCAAACCTATACATCACTATTTTCATATGCAGAAAAGCGAAGTTGCGAATGTTTTTAGTTTTTAAAAGTGAATATTAAATAAATTATTCATAAAACTATTGAAAAAATTCATATTATTTCATGATTTTTCCATTATATTATTAACTGCACCCTCCATATTGATAAAATAATTTAAAGGTTGTTGGTATACCATTTAGTGTTGCCGTTGCGAACAATATAGTATTACAAAGAAGAAACTGAATTTCGACAAAAAGCGACTCTGTAACGTACACCAATGTAACCACTACACCGAGCACGAGAGTAAAATATGATGTGTTGGTCGAACAGCGAACATCAGTCTAACCAGCACCTAAGAAGCCCAACCGAGCCCAGAGATGGCTACTGTTATGAATACTTGTCCATGATGCTCGCAGTGGGTGAGAGTACTGCATAGTCGTTGTAAACAGCGATGCCATATTTACAGATTTTTTGCATTATAGTCTGATAACTTACCTACCTGCGTTCAAAATCAAAAAAATGGTAGCTTTAATTGTCTTCTCTAATGTATTCAGAAGCTTTAGTCATTGCAATACTAGTTTTGAGGATATCTAAAGGGAATATAGTGCTCTGATAGCGGTTTGACTATTCACAAATATCTTGGCTTTCGAGGTTGAACTGTTTACAGAGCTGTATGGCAAATATCTCCGCTTGAATAATACTTGAAGTGATTCTCATAGGTTCAAGTTCGAATGTATGTTTTTTGGACCATATAGCTCTGCACCTGCACCTCCTTAGTCTGATCTCGATCAGTCAGTGTACCGCTTTTTCTAGTTAAACCACTTGAAATTTTGTGAGAATAGTTAACCGCTGAAAATAACCATTAAAGATTGATTTTTATCCCAAAACAAACAACTCAAATGCGCTGTACCTGCCTGCAAACTACAACTTCTTACATATGTTAACATAATTAAAATGAATTTTGTGTGTATAAGTATTTGCTGTATTTGTTTGCAAAAACATAAATAAATTAAATGGGAAAAACTACATCATCATCAGTACTTGATCCGAGAACGAGCGCGCGCCTGCACGTCTCTGATCGTTTCACCACGCACAGCAACAACAGCAGACATGCTGTCACCGTCATTGTTACATTTTGCTGATTTTTGTTTTTGTTGCTGTTGCTGCTGCTGCTGCTTGTAAAGCGCTCATAAATATTTGCATTAATTTCTTTAACGCATTCACTGTTGCATTTTTAATGATTTCTTATTTTAATTATGTACTTGCTTTCTTCTCTAATTTATTACTTATTTAGATAATTAGCAATTTGACTTTTGCTACAATGCAAACACTTTAAATACTTATTATTTTCTCAAATATTTGCTGCCTAAGCATGCTGCCCTAGCCAGCAGCAATAGCAGCAGCAGCAGCAGCAGCAGTAGCAATACTCAATATTTTTTATTTTATTATGTTATTTTGAAAATTAAATTTTGTTTGTTTATATTTTATTATTGTATTGTTGTTGATGTTGCTTGCTACTCTTCAATTATTTTCGCATATTTCACTGTTTACTTTTTTTTTTGTTGGATTTTTGTTTCGTTGTTATATGAACACAAATTAAAGGTTTTTTTGTTTTCTACATTAAGTTGATTTATTTTTGTACTTTTTATTTTTACTTATGTACGCCTTTTTTTCATTTCGTATTCGTATTTCCAGCCAGAGTCCAAGGGCAACTTCATGTTGTTAAATATATGTAAATATTGAAAACAAAAATGTGTACGAATTGAAACTGCTGCTCACTTTTTTAATTACATTCTTTTTGAGAATATCTAAATATTAACATACAATTTTAATGATGACTTTAATAATTAAATTTTGCAGTTAAATATATTTTATGTTTTAGCAGTTTTCATTGGTGCGATCATCTTCTACATATGCATAATAAAATTAAGTACTTAATTATCTAGGATACTAAAGCAAATGTTAGTGCTTCAAATACAAATGTGCAAAATGATCACAGTGACAGTGGTGGCAGCAGCAACATAGGCCTCCTATAAATCATTAAGCATATGTGTACTCGTTCATCCGCTTGATATTTTAGAGCCACACAGACCTTCAGAACGACACAGTCCTTAACAAGGTTTAGAAAGTAGCAAAAGTCGCGATTGCACTTTATTCTGTAGGAGAGTAGGAAATTCACTAGTTGTCTCATAACGTAAATTATCTTTGCCTAGCTGATTGGCTGATTCACTTCTTGTATCACGAACGCTTTTACCAACTCACTTGATTAAGGTGCGTGACGAAGCAAAACCGAAGCAATTGATTTGGTGCAAGGGTTGCTGATTGTTTTACTGCGTAAATTCAGTGATCCTGGAACACTGACACATTCATCAAACTTTTCCATCAATCATCTCACTGAGTCACATTTCACTCACTGACTGACTCATAACTATCTAACGCAAGCCTCTAGCTACTTAGATCGAATTTTGATAAGAGCCGATGCATAAATTTTACATAAATTTACCCCGTTTACTGAGTCATTGACTGATCCGTCGAAGTTCAATTCATTTTATCTGGGTGACTCACTGATCCACTGATTCAAGATCTAGCAACAAGAAGAAGCAAATAATTGAAGGGATTCGATGTAAGGATTAGTACCGTTTTCATAATATAAACTCTTTGAACCTTACTCAACTACTTACTCATCAATTCCTCTTTCTGGCTGCCCAATCCAGAAAGAGGAACGTCTAGCCCAATCCACTGGATTCAGTTACAAATCACTTTGTCTGGCTCTCGAAACCATTGAATCTCTCATCAAATTTTAGCCTATTGCTTACCAATCTGTCAATTAACTGATGGACTCACAACATTCAATTAGTTCATTCTCACTAACTAACGTTCAACATCGATCACCTCCAACTGGGTCTAAAATTGAATTTTTTCATTATATGAATAAACTTTATATGACTTTATACTGATTCAGTAAACCACAAATTGATTCATCAATGGTCAGCTTAACTACTTAGATCTAACGAGGATACTGTTTTTATTATTATTTTTATTTTATACCAACTCAATTGTTGACACACTGACTACTTTTCCTTACTGACTCCTAAACGAATTGATTTTTTAATAAATAAATCATTAATCCACTGATTGATGGCTCACTCATACATTCTCCCCTCACGGTCCCACTAACCCATCGACACACTGACTGACTCATTATCGCTGCTGATCCACTGTACGACTTATTAACTCCCAGTTCAATCCAATTGATTTGGTAACACCCGAAAATGTATTTTTATATCTAGACTGACTCATCAAATCTCAACTTAATGAATCATGTATCAACCGAATTACTAATTGACTCATAAACAGTTAACTCAAATTCGATTTTCCCGGCTAACTGACTCGTTGATATCTAGATCTAATACCAGGGAATCAGATTTCTTTGTTATAAAAATCAACATTATGAATCAGCGCTTGAGCTTATCAGCCCAACTCTCTGGATCCAAGCTGTAACATGTGGACTAGTTTTCCTTCACATAAATTTGCTGATGGTTAACTCAACAATGCACTAACTCTCTGGCATGCTGGTTGACTCATAAAATCTCAGCTACTGAACTCACTAGTCCACAGACTAATTAACTCACTCATTGTCACTTCTGATTCACTTAATTAACACGAAATTTGGAAATTGTATTCCTATTACAAAGAAAAACCAATCTGAGAGGGCGTTTCTATTATTGCTAGAAATTTTACCTACATATATGGGAAGGTAAAATGGGCGTGGCATCAATGTAAACTAGCACAACTTAAAAACTTTTTTGTAAGGAGTTTTTATTATTTCGTCGTTTAAAATGTTTTTCCGTTCATGAGCAACAATTGAAATGTGTGAAATTCATATCGTGAGATGAATGTAGAAAGGCCCTAACTAAGTTTTTTTCACTATGCGGTTTTCGACAGATTCTGATTTTTTTATTTTTATTTTTTATTATTGTTACATTCAACATACAGGGTGTACCCATATGAATGCAGAGCATTGTGTTGAATGGAAGGACGATTGATAGGTGAGAGGAAGAAGGAGGGAGAATGAGAGAGTGAACGTGATCACACATGATGAAACTGCCTGCGGTTCATTTGAATTTGCAAACAATTTAATTTTGCAAAAATGTTAGTTAGGGCCATTCTACAGTAAAGCAACGATAGGTATTCACAGAAAGCGTTTTTTTTTTTTTTTTGTTTATCCCTACAAACAAACCCATCCAAGGATATTTTATTGTTTTAAAAGCTAATATTGTAACAAGTTTGTTGCCAAAGTCTTTTGTTTCACGGTGTTGCTGCTTCGCTACAATCAAATCACAGAAATGGCAAATATTAAAGTAAAAGAAAAATTGGCAAAAGAAGATGACGTTGCAAATGACGATCACAACAACGATAAAAACAACAGCAACAACAACAACCACGACTGCAACGAAATTCTCGAAAATGAATGAAATTCCTTTGCATGAAATTAATGTGCTCAGATAGTGAATTTAATTTATTACGACAATTTTTCATTCTCGAGAACAAAAATACGAAAAAACGGAGACAACAACAAGAGAAGACCACCACCGCCACCAGCAACCACAGTCACTACAGTATGAGAGTGCGAGTGTGCGAGTGTGCGGCTGTGTATACGTGATGATGTGCAACTGCATGACATGATAAGCTCTGGCTAATAATGGCTAATAACCCATTAAAAAGGTATAAATTGTTTTGTTAGCACTTTTAATAAATTCTACATACAAACGTTGGCAAAGGTTCTGCATTTTTTTGTTTCTCATTCGCTTGTTTGTTTATTCTCTTTGTCAAACACTTAAGGGATTAAGTTGCACATGAACACACATACAAACATACATGCACATGTACCTACAGACATACGAGTACACTTGCATGTATGAATGGCAGCTCTAAAGGGTTGCCAACACTTGCTCACAGAATGCTCAACTTTTTATTTATGTTAATGGACTCGCATGGTACAAATTGCGCTTGATGATCACTTGTTGATTTTACTCCATGACATTTTCTCTTACTTATTTATTTATTTATTTTTTTTTAATTATAATTATTATTGATGGTACTCTTGCATTTATTTCTTTATTTTCTTTACTGCAATTCTGGTTTTGTACTTTTTTTTTTTTTTTAGTCAAATTTAATTCCATTTAACAATGATTTCGTCCACCAAAAAGCTGCAACCTCAAGATCCTTTGTTTCATTTTACTATTGCTTGCGTCTGTATGTGTGTTAACTGCACGCTTGTGTACGAAATTGCGCATGTTGGTGTCCGTGTGTGTGCGTGCATATGTTTTTTGTCGGCATTTTTGCCTTTGTTCTTTGCTGGTGCTTGCTTTGTTTTAATCGATTGTTCATTGTTCGTTGATTTTTATTTTAGCTCAGTTCAGCTCAGCTCAGCTCAGCTCATCTCAGCTTTATGTGGCAGCAGCATTTATTATTTCGACATTTTTAACGAACTTCAAATTTATGAGATTTTTTTTTTACCTCTTCTTATTCTTCTTCTTCTTCTACACTTTTACGCTACATATGGAAATGACAAAAAATTACTTAACTAAAGTCACAAAGAAATGTTGGGACAAAAGCCAAGAAAAAAACCAATGAAATTTTAATAAATTAATTTGCTAATTGATATGATTTGCACTTAAGGCTTTCTTTTTAATTAAGTTTTATTATATTATTTTATTTTAGCAACAGGTTTCTGTCGCTGGAAGAAAAAGAGCGTCGTTTTAATTTTAGCACATTAAGTCAATAGTGCAAATATTTGTGCAATTTTTCAGTAATTCATATCTTGGTAAAAATGAGAAGAAGTTAATTTTCCTATTTTATTTATTCTCTAGTACAAGTAATTACTAGAGCATTAGCTTCATCATCATCTTCAATGTTGACTCTAATCCCAAATCACACCCTGCTTCTCATGTCTGTGAAGCAAGAACGAAAAACTGTCTAGGTCGATTTAAGAAAATATTTTATCACCTGCCAATTGATTAGGTTTTAAATAATTTGTAGAATAGCCTGAATATTATAGAGTCTTGTGAAATATGGCAATAGTTATATTTATATCAAGCTCGACAAACGAAGAAATTGCACTTTAGCAAATGATAATGGGATGAACTTGTTAGAGAGTCCACTATGTTTATTAAGGAGCTGGAAGGACTAAATTATAGGAGCGGCAAACTGCTTCACATAGTGGGACTGGGGCTTACTCCTTCCACCTTCCTCGTTCCTCCTTCCTCCTTCCTCCTTCCTCCTTCCTCCTTCCTCCTTCCTCCTTCCTCCTTCCTCCTTCCTCCTTCCTCCTTCCCCCTTCCTCCTTTCTCCTTCCTCCTTCCTCCTTCCTCCTTCCTCCTTCCTCCTTCCTCCTTCCTCCTTCCTCCTTCCTCCTTCCTCCTTCCTCCTTTCTCCTTCCTCCTTCCTCCTTCCTCCTTCCTCCTTCCTCCTTCCTCCTTCCTCCTTCCTCCTTCCTCCTTCCTCCTTCCTCCTTCCTCCTTCCTCCTTCCTCCTTCCTCCTTCCTCCTTCCTCCTTCCTCCTTCCTCCTTCCTCCTTCCTCCTTCCTCCTTCCTCCTTCCTCCTTCCTCCTTCCTCCTTCCTCCTTCCTCCTTCCTCCTTCCTCCTTCCTCCTTCCTCCTTCCTCCTTCCTCCTTCCTCCTTCCTCCTTCCTCCTTCCTCCTTCCTCCTTCCTCCTTCCTCCTTCCTCCTTCCTCCTTCCTCCTTCCTCCTTCCTCCTTCCTCCTTCCTCCTTCCTCCTTCCTCCTTCCTCCTTCCTCCTTCCTCCTTCCTCCTTCCTCCTTCCTCCTTCCTCCTTCCTCCTTCCTCCTTCCTCCTTCCTCCTTCCTCCTTCCTCCTTCCTCCTTCCTCCTTCCTCCTTCCTCTCACTTCTCTCATCGCTGCTTCACACTGCAAGCTCTATAGAAGGATTCTCCATTGAAGGATCTGGCCAGTGACGTAAAGTTATTGACATACAAGTAGAAATCAATCTCTCAATATTTCCTCACTGATTCAACTCATTTCTTAGTGCAACGAAAGAAGTACACATGACTAATTCATTCCAATTATCAAAATCATCATCCATTTGTGATCATTACCACTTCATTTTGAATATACTCAGTCATGGAATCCGTGTGAGTTTGTTTAATTCTCAACTCATCCTTAATTTAATTACTCCACTGCATTCTGGAGAGCGTGTAAAAATTTTTTTTTTTTTTTACATATTTTATTTGAAAAATTTTTAATTACCATTAATATTTTATGAATTTTAAATTTTAACCCCTTCCTTTAATTTGTATTCGTTAGGCTACGTCTTCTGCTTCTGCTGTTGCTGTTGCTGTTGTTGCTTTATCTTCGTCTGCATGGTGTGTGTATGTTGATTTTGATGGTTTTCGATCCTCTAAAAGAATTTATTGTAATTAATTAATATTTTATTAGTTATTTTGATATTTCACTCTTTAGAAAAGCATCTCTCACACATGCTCACATGCTTACTTGAATTTTGAAATTTATACGTTAGAGGATTTATTGTATTCACGATAGGAATTTCGGGTGATGATATCATGTGATAAGAACGCCAGCGCCCAGCCAGAGACAGCGAGCAAAAGTGCGCGCACGTCACAGCAGGTGTTTGTTTGAATGCTTGTTAGTATGTCGAATGTGTGCGTGAGTGTGTGTGTGTGTGTGTGTGTGTTACATATCGAAAAGCAACGATTTTGGATCTAGATTTAGATTGGTTTTAAAGATTTAGTTGATCAGACCATAAAATTTATGGATATACATATGTATGTATGTATGTATGGTATGTATGTATGGTATGTATCTCTTCTTCTACACTTAATATGCAAATATGAAATTTATGAAACTTGTTCATTGTGACTTTTATTTCGTAGGTAGAATAAAAAACAAAATACATGCAACTAAAAAAGAAATGAAATAAGCAAAATTGGCTGTAAAAAAAAGAATTTATACCGAAACAACAAAAATTCATTAAAGTTGTGTGATCATTCTTTAAGCAAGTTTGTTGCTTCAGTCTTTTATTTTCACTCGCTGGATGTCGATGCTGCTGCAAACTTGAATGGATTTTTATTGCTTACGAGTATGAACTTTTTATCTTATAAATAATGCTTATAAATTTAATGCTTTTTATTTTCATTACTAAATCATTGTCAATTAATGCAGTTTTTGATATTAATTTCATCATTTCCATAAATACTTGCAATCGAAATATAATAGTTACTACTGCCATTACATTGTATATGAATGTCAATAAATTGAAGGGTCAGCATTCGCAATGTGGGAACGTTGACGAGGTATAGTGCAGCGCGTAAACATACACCGCGCAATTTCTAGTTTCCTACGTCAAGAGTTACTTACTCGTTTTTATATTTTTATTTACTTTGCTACACGCTGCACTTCAATCAACGTGGTATATTTGTTGTAGCAATGATTTACAAGTATATTAATCAGGCATTCTATTAACTATTACCGAAGATGATTAGCGAAAGTAGATAGTTTTATTTTAGAATTTACCAAAGAACTTAGCGTGAGGTTAAGGACTGGAAGTCGATTCTTGAAAGGAATTCTTGCGAGTGGAATCGATAACAAATTTTACATTGTTCCACTAACTCTCACTGATTTTAAATTCTCTTTTGTCCAGCTTTTCATGCAGAGCAAAGAAATTCCCAGCCGAACAGGGGAACAGGGAAAGGTAATCTTACTGACGAAGCCAGTGCCAGTAGAGGATGCCGATGATAGTTGGCTGCCAGAAGAATGGAACACCCTATGGATTTTCATCGGCTCCCTCTAATTTGTTGCCAGCATTTTAAAACAAATGTTTCATCAATGTTATGGAACAGAAAAGTTCAATAATGAAACGATCGCCGCAATAATTATGCAAAACTAAATTAAGAATGGACTGTCCTCATATTACAGTTAGCTTAATCAAGGACTTTACCTATTCCTCTTCCGCAATTTCGCCGCCAGTATTTGATGAATATTTTGGGGAAAAAACTCTTTGACAAAGTATGTCCTTTTTTAGGGAAGAAGAAAATTATCCACACAATCAATGAGGATATCAAGAATTTTACCCTACTTTTTTTTTGAAAAATGACAGGGCTGTATAAAGGCAAAAACTTTCTTAAAGCCCATTTACAACTTTCAGTCTGACGGAGGAAATGTTTGTGGGAGGGTGGTCGCTTTGGTGTAGTGGTAGTGCGTTGGACTACCAACGCAGAGTGTCCGGGGTTCGAATCTCGGCACATGCAAAATCAAAAAGTAGAAAAAATAATTTTTCTACACGGCACCACCTCTCGGCAGGCAATGGCAAACCTACAAGAGTAAAAATTGCCTATGAAAAGCTTTTCACTTCGCCGTTCGGACTTGGCATTAAACTGTAGCTCCCTTCCATTCATGTACAAATATAACATGCACAACATGAGTGGTTGCGAAAAGCTCGGCCTAGGCCCTCCATGGGTTGTTGTGCCATTAAAAGTAAGTAAGTAAGTAAGGGTTGTGGGAGGCAATATGTACGTCTTCTCAACTTGCAGTTGTTTAGTTGCACCTGTAAACCCAGGGTAACGACTTTCTCCTTGTTTTTCCCCTCTCTCATCAAACAGTAACAAACTTCATATAAGAAACCGAAAACAGAGTGTGCTGCGCTGGGTTCGTAAATCCGCTTAAATCACATAAAATTTCTATTTTGAAAAGTAGCAAGAGAGAGAGAGAGAGAGAGAGAGCTTAAGAAAGCGAGAGCTGGATTGTAAAGAGTAAATACGTCAAAGTCAACTTTGGTCGACTATAGAAAATTGAACACTTACTGTTTTTCTGGTTTTTCTTATTAATTGAATAATATTTCTGTTGCACTTTGTTGTTTTTCTTCCTAATGTACTTATGTATTTTTTTTTAATTTTTTTCTGCTTAATAAATTTCCTTTCTTTGCACTAATCAAGTTGAAATACTGAGACACTCCCTTCATTTCATTAAAAGTAGATAGATAGTCTAGCTAACACACATCGTATTCGTTAATTTATTTGATTTAATATTTATTTGTTTTCGGTTTTGTTTCTTCGATGCATGGTGTGTATTCATTATCATCATCATCATCATTATTATTATTATTATTATTATTTACTTCTCCTATTAATTTCTTTCTGAAATTGGATTTATTAATTAATAATGATAAATTATTGTTCAATTATTGTCACACCTTTGGGGGAAAAAATGTTAAATAAAATGTCAATAGTTTTTAGTGTTTGCAATGGTGCTGGTGATGCTGGTGGTGCTGGTGGTGCTGCTGTTGATGGTTAGTACATACATTTCATTTTATTTTATTTCCATTTCAAATACTTTACTAGTATTATTGCCCAGCGAGCAATCGACTGTACAATACCGAAAACAGCTTCATATATATATATATTTTCATTTATTTGTACAACTAATGGATTTATTTAATAATCATCAACATCAATCACATCATCATCGTGATCATAGTCAATCTTTATTTATAAATTTGGTGTGGTTGTTTTATTTTTATTTTTAAGATACGGTTTTGAGTTGTTGTCACACACTCGGTAACAGCACCAGCGCCGTCACCTCCGCCGCCATCACCAACGGCATCGGCATTAACAACGCCACCGCTGCCACCACAATCGAGTCGGTTTGGCACCATAATTTACGCTAATGCTAGACAACGTGTCTCCAAGTCGCCGTTTCATTACTGCTATTGTTGTTGTTGCTTTTGTTTTATTGTTTGAATTGATTTTGTGAAATTTTCATAAAATTGTATTTTCTATGGTGTAAATAAGTATGTATAGTATGTATGTGCGTGAGTATGTGTATGTACGAGTATGTTTATACTGTTTAAAACTTACTCTTTTTCTAGATTATATATTTTTGCCATGATATATGATGAGGGAATTAATTTAGCTTAGTTATTATGGTAATTTAAATCAAGGTTGTGCTTCTTTTTTGTCTTTTTCGTTGTTATTGTTGTTCTCGATTCTTGTCAACTCAACTCAACTCAACTCAACTGAAATTTGATGTTTGGTTTCTTTGATTTTCAACTGAAATTTACTTAGTTATTCGTTTCACATTTTGGGCTCTTTTTTTACTGTAAAGTTTTATAAAAAGTTTTTTTTGTTTTTTTTTTTTTTTTTGCTACAAATTGTTCATATTGATTTGTTTTTAATGTATGTGATGAGATGTGATATGATCTGTGCTGGGTAAGGTAAGAATTATAAGCAGAAAACATTTAAAAAGAGCATATCGTTTTAGAATATGTCAATGCACATATAAAAAAAAAAAGAAAAAGTCCTGCTTAGAATAAGAATTTTGTGTATCTGGAACGTGATTCTGGTTTTGAACGACGTAAGCTTTCAGGCGAATGCTAAACATATGAATGATATATTTCATCAAATTATTCAAAAGCCAAAGGTATGCAAGTTTTAAAATATGTAGATGTTGTTTTAAAAAAATTGTCTTATTCTAATCTTACTCTCATCCCTACTTACTTTACTTTACTTTACTTTTAATGGCACAACAGCACATGGAGGGCCTAGGCCGAGCTTTTCGCATCCACTCATGTTGTGCGTGTTATATTTGTACATGAATGGATGGGAGCTACAGTTTAATGCCAAGTCCGAACGGCGAAGTGAAAAGCTTTTCATAGGCAATATTTACTCGTGTAGGTTTGGCATTGCCTGCCAAGAGGTGGTGCCGCGTAGATAAGTTATTTTGTCTCCTTTTTGATTTTGCCTGTGCCGAGATTCGAACACCAAACACTCTGCGTAGCAGTCCAACGCACTACCGCTACGCCACAGCGACCACTGTGGCGCTTAAAGATAATTTAGTTTTGTTGTTGTTGTTGTTGTTCATATATCCTCATTTTCTTCTTATAAAATAATAATGGTGGTAAGTATTATGGTAAGTAATAGTTTCGAAAATATTTGTGTTGCAGCTTCATTTCACTTACACACACACACACACACACACACGCCGCTCATTGTAGAACGGCAGTCCCTTGCACGCATACTTAACAGTTTTTGAGCATCGCATGTGGAATACATTGAAAGAGAGAATATCGATATGATCTTCACCCATTTCGCATGTACATTTTGAATTCATCTTCGAGAGTGTAAGAGAGAGTGTACATACATTTTCATGATGACATGATTAAAGATAACAAATGATGCTATCACCCAGAGAGAGAATAAGGAAAGTGTATGTATTTTAAAATTACAACAATCCCTTTTAATTTGTCAAGCTAATGAGAGTAAGTTTGAATTCTCTTTTCTTTAATTTTCATTCATTTGGCGAGCACAAGACTAAATGTAGAAAACAATATCAAATAAGGGAATTTTAAAAGATGAAATATTGTTCCAAGAACAGCCTACATATGTATGTTAAAATTTAAAACAAAATAATTATGCTATTAAATGCAATGTCGATGGGTCACCGCCCACATTTTATGGAGTATGGCAGAAGTACTCATTTAAAGCTATACTTTTGAGAACAGTCCAAATCTGAGCAGCCGTAGTATGAATCTGTGGTTAACCGATTCGAGGCTGTCTTTGAATTTGATAGAATATATAACGAAAATATCTACTAATCTCAAATATTGTAATAAGTAGTAAAGCTCAAACACACATTTCCCATTAATTTAACACTACAAAACGAAAGACTTAAGAAATAAACCTGAATGTTACATGGTATGTATGTACCTAACTTTATTGCATATTCATTGAAATAACAAAACGAAACAACTTAATTTAAAGTTACAGCGTAATTAAAGCATATGAGCAATAAAAAATATTTAAAAATTAAAAAAAGAAAAAAGAAAAAATAAAATACAAAAAATAACAATAAAAGTAAGTTAGTGCAAAAGCGCAAAAAAATGCAAAGAAAATAGCAACAACACTAACAATAATAATATCAATAATGGCAAATTAATGCCATAATCACAATAATTGGCAATGAAATGGCAGCGCCAGTGGTTTTATTATAGTTAAATGTGAACAACAATAAAATAGAAATATAAAATTACAACAACAATACGAGCATTTATTGAGGTTACGATTTTGCGTTCATAAAAAACAAAAAAAAATAGCAACAACAAAAACACAACACATGCTTACTATTTTTATTAGACAGATTTTTACGATTTCAATTGAAAGTGAGATGGCAACTCGTAGTAGGTACATAAATATGGTAAAACAGTGTAGTTAACGATTCGCAGCTAGTAATGATGGTGGCAGTGCGCGTATTTTGTTATTGTTATTATTTTGTATTTGGCAGCTGGGGGGAGAGCGAGTTCAATTGAAATTGATCAGTGGCGCCAAAAAGGCGCACGAGTGGGTGGCGTACATATCAATAAAAAAAATATATATATATTTTTGAAAACCATTAAATATTTATTGTAAAAGGAGGGCAGGGGAGCAGTACAATTCGTAGACAGCTTATGTTACCCCGGCAGCGTAGTCTCAACGAATGGTGGAGCCGAAGTAGATGTGGAGAATCGGCTGCGCATACAGCTAGATCGGCGTTTGGACGATTACAGCGCATATGGAAAAGCTCACAGATCTCAAGAAGAAACAAACTGAAGATCTTTAACGCATGCGTAAAATCTGTACTGCTATACGGTAGCGAAACCTGGTTAATTTCAAACTCCATAACTCAGAAACTACAACTGTCTTCGCATAATATGCAGGGTGTTCTGGCCGAATACCATCTTTCATCAGGAACGAAGAACGATTGACGGAGCAGGACCCCATTGCTAAACAAATAAGATTTCGTAAATGGCGGTGGATAGGTCACACATTGCGAAAGCCGTCCGAAAGTAGCAGAAAGCAGCAGAACTGCGTTAGACTGGAACCCTCAAGGTCACATACGCCTGGACGCCCGCGTAACACCTGGAAGCGGACCATTGAAAGTGAACTGAGAGCAGCTGAAGAATCGTGGAAGCAGCAGAACTGCGTTAGACTGGAACCCTCAAGGTCACATAGGCCTGGACACCCGCGCAACACCTGGAAGCGGACCATTGAAAGTGAACTGAGAACAGCTGAAGAATCGTGGAACGTTGTCAAAAGAATAGCTAACAATATAATAAGATGGCAATGTTTTGTCGAAGCCCTATGTTCCCAAGTGGAATAAAACAGGAAGAAGAAAAAAAAACATAATAAACAACTAACTATGTTTAAATATAAATTTTTCTTGCCAAATAAATCTCCACACCTTTTCCCAGGAAAAGCCTACAGAGTAACTTCATTTATTAAAAACAACAAAAAAATATACTTATATACGAGTATATATATAAATTTTATACAGAATTCTTTCGAGCTGAGTAAAAACAACAAAGCAGAAAAAAACACAAAACACTTACACTTACCTATAAAATTTAATTGAATTTTAATGTTTGCTATTGATGAAAGAATCAATTGTTCAATTTCATGGTTTATTGTAGCACATTAATGGGCAGCATGTAAGAATGGGATTTCTAGTACATAAAACAAATCCCAGTTATGGGATTATTTATTATTTCAATGGAAAATGAGCTTAATCGATCATCATTGTGCATGATTATCACTGTCGTAGAGCCACTACTATTTAGTACAATTACAACATCAAGAAGCATATACATATACCAAGCAATGTTTATATATGATAGAGAGAAACAGAAAGAGACGAAGTGCCTTCATAAATACAATGGAAGAAAAATAATAATAACTTCACGCTCTCTCTTTATGCTTGCCATATTAAATATTCTCTCATATACTCTCACTCTCAGAGCAGAATTAATTTTGACAACCCAAAGCAACGACAAATGTTATTGAAATTAACGGATTTTCATAGTTACTTTAAACAAAGGAAAAAACAAAAACTAACGTAAATAATTTTTTTCCTAATCAGTGCAACTTGCTTTATGGCACTTAGAGCTTTAAACTTTCAACACCTCACTTATTTGAATACAGTATAAGTATTCAATAAAAAATGTTAACTATTTAAAATTGTACATCTACCTACTATGTACATATGTATGTATGTATGCATGTATGTATGTATGTATGTATATACAAATTAATGCATCAAGTTTGTTTGTCTGTCTGTTTGTTTTTCAATAGCTCCCAGAGATGGTTTCCGGACAGACATTTGTGCATACATAAGGAGAATTGGAGAAGTGTGTGTGGCAACTCTCATACAATCCTAATGATTTTTGTTTTTCAGTATATCTTCGGAATTACTGACAATACAGAACTCAGATTTGGTACACGAACATTAGTTGACAATGCCACGTTACAGCGAAAATGTGGTGCAATCACCGAAAAAGGGAATGAGGGAATGAATAATATTTTTAACTACTTTTTTACTACTTTTTTTACTACTTTTTTTACTACTTTTTTTACTACTTTAGACTATTTTTTACTATTTTTTACTACTTTTTTACTGCTTTTTTCTACTACTTTTTCTACAACTTTATCTACTACTTTATCTACTACTTTATCTACTACTTTATCTACTACTTTACCTACTACTTTTTCTACTACTATTTTCTACTCCATTTGTTCTACTTTTTACTCACTATTTTTGCCTACATTTTTGTACTACTATTTTCTGCTTCATTTGTACTACTTTTTATTCAATATTTTTACCTACATTTTTGTACTAAGTACTATTTTCTTCCACTTTTAAATTACTTTGTCTTCTACTGTTTCTGTTTCTACTATTTTCTGATACTTTGTCTACTACTTTTTAAATTCTATTTCCTACCACTTTTCAACAACTGCTTTTTCTACTAATATTTTCGGCTCCATTTGTACTACTTTTTACTCACTATTTTTACCTACATTTTTCTACCACTATTTTCTGCTCCATTTGTACTACTTTTTATTCACTATTTTTACCTACATTTTGTTACTAAGTACTATTTTCTCCCACTTTTACTACTATTTCCTGGTACTTTGTCTACTACTTTTCTACTTCTATTTTCTACTACTATCTTCTACTTTTCCACTACTATTATTTTCTACTACTATTTTCTTTAATGAAATTTCTTTTTCAAGCTTGTGAATTAAACATTTTTTAAACGAAGAGCAAAGGTCCCTTCCATTCATGTACAAATATAACACGCACAACATGAGTGGAAGCGAAAAGCTTGGCCTTGGCGCTACATACGGTCATAGTCGACATTGATAAACTGAAGTTCATTGTGGTAAAGTCATAACAAAAAAAAAAAAAAAAAAGAAAATTAGTTTTAAATGAGGTCTGCACTATGGTATACATTCTGTGAAACAAGTACCGGGAACTAAATATTTATTATTCTGTCAAATTTATTTTATCGCCTTCTAAGAAGGCACCTACCGAAGTTATACTCTTATGCCAATGTATAATCCAATCGTCAAAACATTTTCTCTTTTATGGTATGTCTTCTATCGACTGATAATGGGTGCCTCGAGTTTGGAAAAATAAAAACGTCACCCGGAGCCAAATCAGGTGAATACAGTGGTTGTTCGACGATGTTTGTTGAGTTTTTCGCTAGAATTTCTTTCTAAGCGATAGCCACTTTGTGTGGATGGTGCGTTGTTGTGCCGGAAAATCCACCAATGAGTTTTCTTTCCACAAAAATTGGACTTTTTCAACGAATTTACTCTCTCAAACACCGCATAACGCCCTGATAATATTCTTTATTTACCGTCTGATGATTTTCCGCTACCATTTCGCTCCCTTTTTTTATGTTAACTTCAGTTGAAGACGTTGATGGATGACTGACTAGAGCGGGCCAAGTTTTCCAAAACATCTTTCCCGCTTTTGAAGTACTATATACCAACTAAAGGACTTGACGTCATAATACTTAGGGGAAAATGGGAAAGTGGTGCCAACTTAGCGACAAATAAAACTTGTGCAATCCCTTAAAGCAGGCTTTTTTATTTATTGATCCCTCCTACTTTTTTGACAGAATTTACAATGGGAAACGATAAAAGTTATGAAATGAAATTTGTGTGTGTAATCAGCTTGCAATCTCGGAAATCAAAAATATGGCATAATGGTATGCATCCCCGTTCACGTGTACCGCTCATCTTTTTCGCTCTGTTAGTAAGTGTTGTTAATAAAATAAATTTAATTGGAAAAGTTGAAAAGGTGTTTATTTATATTCCATTTAAGCATTTTGCATTCGAGAATTTATGTGTTAACTAAACTATGCCAAGGCGCGACAGCGGAGCTAGGCGAAGAGAAGCTAGTTATTTTTCCCCCATAAATAATTGTTTCCCCCCATTAAGTAAAGACATAAAAATTTCCAATGATTTTTAATAAATAAAGCGATTTCATGCTTCCTTTGAAATATTTTTTTTTTCTTTTCTATGTAGAAAATTATGTGGTCGCTGTGGTGTAGTGGTAGTGCGTTGGACTGCTACGCCGAGTGTCCGGGGTTCGAATCTCGGCACAGGCAAAATCAAAAAGTAGAAAAAATAATTTTTCTACACGGCACCACCTCTCGGCAGGCAATGGCAAACCTACAAGAGTAAAAATTGCTATGAAAAGCTTTTCACTTCGCCGTTCGGATTCGGCATTAAACTGTAGGTCCCTTCCATTCATGTACAAATATAACACGCACAACATGGGTGGATGCGAAAAGTTCGGCCTAGGCCCTCCATGGGCTGTTGTGCCATTAAAAGTAAAGTAAAGTAGAAAATTATAAGGAACGTTTTTTAAAGCGCAGAGCATTTTTGAGAGACCAGACCTGAGTCTGTAGCTAAATATAAGCAGATAAAGAGAGAGAGAGAGAGAGAGAGAGAGAGAGTAAGAAAGAGAATAATGCACTATGTACAGTGATCATTTAACACATTCTAGATCAAAGACCTCAATTCAGTAGGTTTTTGCAAAGTTTTTGCAAAGTTTTTCCAAAATTTCTTTCTTAAAACATAAAAAAAAGAAACAAAACAAAACAAAAGCAAAAGCAGACCTGCTCTTCATATACCATATTTCTGAAACCACAAAATTAAATTAATAAATGTCAGTAATAATATTAACGTATTAAAAATTAAATTCAGAACAACAACACAATATTATTATGTGTATAACTTAAGAATTTAAATAATCATAATAAAACTTATTAAATCAAAATGTTGACAACTGAAATGAACTTAAGCAGCTTTCGAAGACAGTAATGGCGGCAACGGCAGCGGCAGCGGCAGCGGCAACGGCAACAGCCGCCAGGCATTAAATGTTCAAAAATGAGCTGAAAAAAAAATCCCCTTCCAGCCAGTGCAAATTAGAAGAACAATCATAATTCAAGATGTTTATTTGTTTGATTTTAGCTCGGGCTAACAATCCAACGCCTTTTTTATTCGCTCATAACTACTAATACGAACTTAAAGCGTAAATTTACAACAAGCTAAACTAACACAAGCAGCGCACTGAGCAGCACGTTGCTTTTTTCACGCCTGCGCTCAGCTAAGAAAACACACCAGACATTTTGGCTCCATAAGCGCGTGTGGCAGAAAGCAGAAAAAATAAAATTTACCAAGCACACAGACTTTGTTCGCTGTTCTTTTGTGTGATGGCGAAATTTAAGTGATGACAGCAGCCGCAGCAACAGCAACAGCAGCAGCAATTGCGTCAACAACATCGCCATCACAAGCAGCAGCAGCAGAAAAAACAGCAGCAGCAATTGTTGTTGGCAGCGTTCAGCAAGCAACAAAAAAATATTTAAGCCGCTTAAGCTGCTTTCAAAGTCAAAGCCTTGACGACTGAAAGCACACGCCTTTTGTTTTCTTGTTGTTGGTGTTTACTGTTCTTTGGCTTTTGCTTCTATTTTTTTTTTGTATTTTTTTGTTGGTTTTGGTCTTAATGTTTTTCTTCGGTTTTGTATCAGTTCGGCATTGTATCGCCGCTTAAGCTTAATTTATTAATAATAATTCTGAATTTGAAAGCTTGCATGATTACTTTTACACAAACACTCTCAAAATACAATATTTTCAAATTTAAAACGTAGAAGCCGTTATAAGTATTATTTGCGATTTCATTTTATAGTTATTGCTTTTATTCATTTATTGTTATATTGAACATTAATTCCCCCCTTTTTGTGTGCTTATTATTTTGTCTTTTTCTAAGATTATTAAGTGTTTATTTTTTGGACAAAGTCAAAAACAAAAATTATGGTAAATGCGCAGAATTTCAGCATTGGCGTAGAAATTTTCAAGTGACTGAAATTAAATGTTCAGAAAAGTAAGGAAGAACTAATTGGTGCAAGCCAGCAGTGAGCATTTAACACCACGAGCATCTTTCCACAATCAGTAGAAGTATATTTCGTGGCGATTTTCCTAAATTTATTAAATTTTAAACACATATATAGAAATAAGATTTTTGCTTAGTATTTTATACAATATAATAAAAATATAAGGAGATTCTTTTTTTTTTTGCAATTCGGAACGATTTTGAAATTAAAAACATGGCAACATTGATAACTGAGATCCAAACTTAAAATAAAGCAACAAAGCAAATTGACAAAATACAAATGTGCAGAACAGGAGCAATAATGCACAAAGAGCGTAGAGAGCAAATTAGATGAAACTGAGAGAGCCGGCGTCATATGAACGCATGAGAACCGAATGCATATAATCAGTGTTGCATTTTTTCTACTTATAATTTCCCAGAGAAAATGACATAGTTTTTGAGGTTTAACCATTTACGTTTTACTACTGTAGGCAAAACTTAGTAAGACTTTGTTCATAATTTCAAATTTTTTTATTCATTCTTCCAAATCTATTTCGTACCCTTCAAAGTAATCTCTCCCCCCCCCCCCCCCCCCTGCCACAATACACTTGTGCCAACGTTTTTTCCAATTCTCGAAACAGTTGTTAAAGTCAATTTCCGGAATAGCATTCAATGTGCTTAGCGATTCATGTTTAATGTCTTCAATTGACTCAAAACGGTGTCCACGAAGCGGTTTTTTGAGTTTAGAAAATAGCCAAAAGTCACACGGTGCTAAGTCAGGCGAATAGGGTGGTTGCGGAACGATATCAGTCGAATTTTTGGCAAAATGGTCTCGTAAAACCATTGCAGTGATTTTGGAACCAATCGTGCATTCACTCTTCTTAGGCCCAAATAATGTTTTAAAATGGTTTTCACTGATCCTTCCGATATTCCAACGATGCCAGTGAGGTCTCTGACTGTTAATCGTCGATTCTCCAGCACCAATTCCTTGATTTAATTGACGTGTTGATCATCAGTTGATGGCCGTCCTGGACGTGGTTCGTCGGCAACGCGTTCTCGACCATCTTTCAACAATTTGTACCAATCAAAAACACTTGCTCGCGACATACAATTATCACCGAAGGCCTTTTGCAACATTCTGAACGTTTCGGCACCAGAAATTTGATTCCGCACACAAAATTTAATGGAACTTCTTTGTTGAATAATTCCACTCATTGTGAAAATCACCGAATGCACTTTTTGTACTTCAGAAAGACAAGCGTAAACTAAACACTAATGATTGTTTTGATGTGACATTTGGCACAGATGTCACCGACAGTCATACCAACCTTAAAAAAATAATATTTTGATGAATGGGTTTCCGCGCGAAATTTAAATTAAAAAGTCTTACTACTTTTTGCCCACAGTAGTATGGCGGTATGAAAAAAGTTGACATGAGAATCAAATGCAAATTATTTTATCATATCCCATAAAGGTCGTTATAATAACCAAAAAAAAGTGTGCTTTACTTTAGTAACTTTATACCTATTTGTACAATTTTTAAAACAAAAACGGATGGTGGATCTTTTAATTGATTTCGTGTAGTAACAATCTTCAACAAGTATTTCCTACTACCGTTTCTACTACTTTTCTACTATTTTCTAATACTTTTACCACTACTTTTCTACTTTGTTTATTTTACTTTTAATGGCATAGCAGCCAATGGAGGGCCTAGGCCGAGCTTTTCGATTTTCGCATCCACTCAAGTTGTGCGTGTTATATTTGTACATGAATGGAAGAGACCTACAGTTTAATGCCGAATTCGAACGGCGAAGTGAAAAGCTGTTCATAGCAATTTTTACTCTTGTAAGTTTGCCATTACCTGCCAAGAGGTGGTGCCGTGAAGAAAAATTATTTTTGCTACTTTTTTTTTTTTTTGATTTTTCCTGTGCCGAGATTCGAACCCCGGACACTCTGCGTAGCAGTAGAACGCACTACCACTACGCCACAGCTACCACTACTTTTCTACTACTATTTCTAATACTATTTCACCTGGTATTTTAACAACTTTTTCTATTACATTTTTCTGCAAAAATTTTTAATAATTATTCTAATACTTTTTCTACTACTTTTCTTCTACTCTTTTTAATTTAAAGAATCATTATATTTTTATACTTCGATACAATCCCTCATGAAATGTTACCTCGTTAAGCTATTTATATTAACCAAAAAAGCATACTTCACTGTAGAAAATTGCATTTAAAATAATAATAACACAGATTGATTTGGGGCTGGAACCTCTAACTCTCACCGGGTGGCACAAAAGTTTGATATGCCATGGAGGGTCTAGGCCGAGCTTTTCACATCCACTCATATTGTGCGTGCTATATTTACTCTTGTAGCCAAAAATGTATACCAAAATATGTAAAATAACCTTATCTAATTACTTATCTAATTTTGACAGAAAAATGTAATGTATGTAGATCCATAATAAGCGCCTAAAATCACAATAAAAACATATTTCGGTTGCTCGGGTCTAAAATCGTGTAAGCCTGTGTTATTATTGTTAACTTTCTAGTTAAAATCAAAGGAGTTACCATAAAACTTAATGCAAATATTATATTTTTTTACAAAAAAAATAAGGACCAAAAGATGCAAACAATTTTAAAATCTTCTGAAATTTAATTCAATTTTTAAAATCGTCTCTAAAAGTCGAAAGGTTTGCACATTGCAACACAATTCTCACAATAATACAATGCATGCAGCGACGTCGGCGTTGATGCTGTCAGTTTCATCTCATGTGCTCTATGGTAGAGTGAGAGAGAGATTTTAAATTTAGACTCGCAGACGAGCTTTTTTCATATAAACATATAGAGATCGGTTACACATACAATACAATCAGAGACGTCGACTCTCTCAGTTTCTCTTAATGTACTCCATGGTACATAAATATTACATATGAGATGCTCAAAATCTTTGTTCATACGTGTTAAAAACGCTATAAAACTGACAACAAAACGTTTTTTGTGCAAGAGTAAAGCTATCTGTCCATTCCTGATATAGAGCAAAGAGAAAGCGAACAATCTTCCAATCAATTTTCATCCTTTCGGGAACTAATTTGTTTACACATTACCAATGAACATTCCAGACGAATCGAATCTAACTTTATTCTTCAACCTCGAATTAAATCTTTAACACTGTGCAGCTATTAAAACAACAACACAATCTACCATCTGTTACATTGTGTGAAGGAGAATAACGAGTGAATTATCTAAACAAAATAAAGTAAAAAAAAAATAATAATAAATTAATCGATAAAGATCATAATAATTATAATGAAATTAGTAGAATCTTACACCAGGCTTCAGGTATACGAGCATGTATGATATGTATGTATATTGCATGCAGTTGAAGATAGTATTTTAAAGATACCCTTACATTTTAATAATTTATAGCATTTATGATTTTAATCTTCTCGTTCTCTCTCTCTCACTTTGTTTTTCTAACATGAGTATGGAAGGAATGCATGCATATAAGTACTAGGTGCACAGGTAACAAGGTAGAGGATGCATATGCTGCACTCTGCTAATTAGTAAATGATTTACTACGGCAAACAAATTGTGTGTGTGTGTGTAACTTTCGAGATAACTTCATCAATAATATCGACATAAACACAGCAGAACAGAATAAGAACAAGAACAGCGAAAACATACATAATTATAGTAAGCATAAGAAAATTGAAACTAAAATACCGAACCACAGGAGACATGCTGGCCACCACTGAAACAATACACAAACATGTATCAGCTTCACAAAAAACAAAAATAATACAACTTGAATACTTAGGTACAGAAAAACAAAGAGGAAAAATTTTGAAAAACTTTAGTAAAACAGAAGAAAAAACAAACAGAAATTATTTACCTTTTTATTCAGTTTTGATAACGATGCTCGACAAATCGAGTAGCAACATTTGCTCACGAATGTATTTTACATATAAAGGTATGAGTTCATATGTATGTATGTGTGTGTGTGTGTGTGCCGGGGTGCGTGAGGTAATTTTTAAAGCACTTTTTAAGGCGGTTGGCTTGGAATTTTTAGAGTCAATTTTTTTCAAGATATTTTAATTTTTTTTTTCTTGAATCTCATCTTATGAAACATAACAATATTTTTATTAATTATAGTCACGAAAGGAAATAAAGATTCCATTTCAGCAGAATCTAAAACAACAAAAAAAAAAAAAAACAAAAACACAGAAAATACCAAAAAACCTGAGAACAAAATATACATGAAAAATCGAAAGCAGCAACGAAATAAAAATAAAGGAATGAGCAAGCAGCAAAAGATACAAATTGCTATTTGGGGCCACCATGATGGTCAGCAATAGCAACACTCAACAGCAACAACAACAACAACAACAACACCAGCAAGCACAGTCAAATGGGAAATGTGAATATTGGATGAGTTTAGTGTTGACCGTTGATCGTTGATCGTTGCTAGTTTATTGTAGTGACTGTGGATGATGATCTTCTTGCGATTGATCGCAAGCTGCTGCTGATCTACCAAAGAAATACGTACATATAATATATAGACATTAATAAAAAGCAGCAACAACAAGAGCAACAACAAGAACAACATCAACTCATCTGATCTTTACTGCCACCACAGAAAGCTACAAGCAATCAGCAACATTATTAAGAAATTAAGTTTTTGTTTTTTGTCTTCCAGCCTTTTAAGTTTTTTTTTCTTTTATTTTTTGTTCTAAAGTTATTGTCGATGTTGATGTTGATGTTGATGTTCTTGTTTTAGTTTTTAAATGAAGTTATCTTTAGCGCTTTTTATTGATGGTGTGTCTAAATTTATTTGCAAATATTTCCCCCCTACCCTGTGTGCCTCCTCTTCTTGCCTCCTTCGTTTCCAGCATTCAAGGTGTTCTTACATAGGCACTTGGCATGTTTGTTGTTGCCGTTGTTGTGGGTTGCATTTCTCGATTCTCGATTCTCGTTTCTCTTACCGCTGATTCCATTGCTTTATTTTGGTTGGTGGTCTTCATCATTCGTTCCTTCTTACTTAATTGGCTCTAATTTGCTGTTGCGGTAAAAGCATAAACATTTACTAATAAGTCACATAAATTATTTTTAAGCGATTAAGTTAATGAGCATTGCATTGAAATAGTGTCAGATTTTCACGATCTTTACGACTTTACGAGTTACTAGCGTGGAACAATAAACATAGGGCAACAATTTTTACCACAGCGATTGGTAACTAATATTTCTGATGAAGTAAGAATGAGTGTTTGGTTCACTGTCCACATAAAATTTCGATGCAGCTTTGAAGCAAAATTTGTTTTATTTTACGAGGACTCTAAATTAAATTAGCGGCCTATGTATAGTTAATTGGCATGGCATCATATAAGATATGACGTCGGTAATGGATGACATACATACGTGAGTTGTATACGATACTATGACCCAAACAACAACAATAAGGGGGAAAAATAAAGAAATCTAGGATCTGGAAGTAACTAGGCGTACTTAACATATCCGAGATACTCGCAAGCTCAATCTTTCTTTGCGACTTCTTTAGAGACATTTCTGTCTCACACATTTCTGCTGGGATAATATTCCGTGAATATTTCCCGTGTATGGAAGGTATCACGCCCACTTGATCGATGTTGCGCCCATTTCCTAACTTGACCTATGTACCATATATAGCTATAAGGATTGTTTACCCTTAATTCAATTGCGGCAGCTCAAGCTTTGTTTAGGTTATAGTGGATACTGTTGCCCTGCAGAGAATTCATTGTATAGGAGGTGGGCGTTGTTGTTGACAATTTTCACTATAGTCTATTTTTAACGGAGTATACCGATTTTGGTTTAATTTATTTCACTATTTCTTTCCATAGAACTCTTGAATATTTCCCATGTATGGAAGATACCACGCCCACTTGATCAATTTTTGACCTGTCTTCTTCGGCTATAACGAATGTCTGTCCTAAATTTAATTGAGATAGGTCGTGTATTATTTGAGTTATGGAGGTAATTTCGACGCATGTCGCTTGTTGTTGCAGTTGTTAACTACATAATTGCACTGTCTCGACTACCGACGCCAATTGAGAGCAACTGCAATTTCCATTATATAGCCGCAAGCTTGTTAGTCTCTCTGTGTTTATAGCTTTACTCAGCTCTTAACGAGATCAAAAGAATGAAGCCTTTCTCTAAGCCCCCTTTTACATGTGTCAACTCTTTAAAAGAAAAGACTAGTAAAATCAACTTTGAATTGTTTTTCTTTTGTTTTATGGGTTGCGTTGATGCGTCTCTCTCTCTCCTCAAATATAAGACCAGACAAATGCATTGCAAATGATTGAAAAGGTTTACATTTTACCTAAAATCTCAGCAACTACAGTCATGGTGAATATCTTAGGAGATATAGAGAGAGCCTAGCATATTTGACTCCAGAAAGGTTACATTTTGGCTAAGTTTTATAAAATCGGGACATACATAGGATCGCTGCCGGAGCTAAGCTCTTAAATATCGATAAAGAAAAATATTAATAAAAACTATATAAATTTAGTGATGCACCATAATAAAAGTAGATACTTTGTCCTGAACACCATGACTAACTGCAAATGAATGCATAAAGTTCTTTCTCACGCCTTAACAGCTAAAATGCAAAAAAAAACAAATTTATCCGTGAACCTCAAACACATACATAGTCCGTTGCACAAATTGTGTGATGTGCGTGTGTGTGCGTGTGTGTGTAATTTGTGTGTGGTTTGTGTGGTGTGCTCTTAAATTTCAATTAAGACATCTGTCAGCAAATGTCAAGTAAATTTATGTCCACAACAACAACAGCAGCAAGAACATGCCGATGAAAACTCTATCTTCAACTTTCTCACCTCACCGTCTCTCTCTCTCTCTCTCTCTCTCTCTTTTTCTCTCTAAAACTAACAACACCAAGATTAAGGATTTAATGGCATCATTTACGACAGTACAACCAATATATTATTACCATAACGAAAGACAAGCAAACAAACAGCATCAATGCATGCCTAACTTGAAGAAGAAGAAGATGGAACGCCATCATCATCATCATCATCATCATCATTATTATTATTGGGAACATCATCACCTTACATATTATTAGCAACATTATTATCATTGACACATGAAAAGGTATTTAAACAACAAAAGCTGTCATAAGACACACAAACAGAAATTATGAAGATCATGCGAAAACAGAGCAGAGAGCAGGCCACAACATTAAAAACTCAAATGAAACTAAACTGAGCATACACATACCCTACACACAAACATATACAACAGACTCGTATTGAATGATGGAGGTCAAAAGGACGCGTCTCATTCGACACAATCTGTGATGCAAATGCAGTTAAATGAAACACCGATCAATCCACCGACGGAGGAGCAAGCATCAGAACAAAACGACCGCCTTGGTGGCAGGGCTCTTTCATAATCTTTTTTACTAGTACAAGTATGTATGTGTACCTCTTTCTCTTTCTCTCACTCTTACTCTCTCTCTCTCTCTGTGTGTGTGTGGTTAATCAGGCTCATTAGGTGGTCAAATTCATTTAAGGTGGTCAGGTTTTGCACGCAAAAAAAAAAGTAAAAACAAACAGCAAGAAAGAATGAATGTGGTCGAAAATGTTGTGATTAAGTTACGAGTGTGGTTGCGGCTTTTAAACGCTGCAGCAACAGAATGAATGCTCCATTAAACGTAATTTAGTTGTTGTTGTTGTTGGTGTTGTTGTTGGTGGAGTTGTTGTTGTTGTTGTTGTTGTTGTTGTAGTTGTTGTTGTTGTTGTTGTTGTTGTTGTTGTTGTTGTTGTTGTTGTTGTTGTTGTTGTTGTTGTTGGTGTTGTTGTTGTTGTTGTTGTTGTTGTTGTTGTTGTTGTTGTTGTTGTTGCTGTTGTTGTTGTTGTTGTTGTGTAGCTGATTTTGCTCAAAATGTGTTTTTCATTTGCAACAGTCCTGCGAATTTGAGACACACACACACGCTCACACAATACACTCACACACACACACACAATACACTCACACATGCACACGAGCAAGGTAAAGCAACCACCAGGCACTTGCATGCCGATATTATGATAAAGTGACCTCTTTGGTTATTATTTATGGCCTATTAGTAAAGTATGCATGTATATAAAGTGTGTGTGTGTGTGTGTGTGTACGAATGTGTGTGGTTCGCTAAAGGACCGCACAGGCACACCAAATTACCTTACTTTAGTTTTTGTGCCCCAAAAAGACCAAATACAAAATCAACTTTGACTTTGTTTTTTTTTTTTTTGGTGTGTTTTTGGGTTGCCTTGATGCTTGATGAGTTAATAGGAATCGAGTTACATACCAAAAATCAGCAACAACAAAAACAAACATTTCTTTTTTTGCCAAGATGACTCTATGAAGATACTCGTATATAAAATTAATGTATAGTAGTTTTTGATTTTGTCTCAAATCTTCTTCGAAGACAAGGAACTGCGCTGCTTCATCTTCTTGGGTTCTTGGTTTTGCTTCTCTTATTTCTTCTTTTGGCATTTTTTGAATTTTATTACTTTGAAACTTGAAGGCTAAAAGTTGACGATGCTGTTGCTTGCTGGTTCCTGTTGTGACTGTAGGTAGGCATTGACAGCTTTAATTAACTCATCCCATAGCTTAAGCAGCAACAGCAGCACAGACATTTTGTATCCATTTTTGGTTTCTTTTTATATAAATATGTTTTTTTTTGTGTGCTTTAAAGTGCTTGTTTGTGTTGTATCGATTATACCATAAATGCGATGCGCTCACAAAACTAACACATCCGGTGTCCTAATTGATGTGTGCGTGTGATCTATAACAACGACTTGGAAAAATTCTTGAAATTCCTGACTTGGATTCAAGTTGTCATTTCGAATGAAAATTGTTTCTTTCGAGTTTTTTGTTTTCGGTCCAGAGGCAATCGTCTCAGAGCAAAAGGAGAAATAGATTTTTTTATTAGGTGTACCGGGAATCAAAGCATTTTTCAAACGAATTTTCCCGAATCGACTTCATTTGTAGCTGCGACATCTCTTTTATGTCTTCTATCATCTTAAAACGGGTGGGTGCTTCGAAGTGGTAATTTGAGTTTTGGAAAGAGAAAGAAGTCAGCCGGAGCCATATCAGGTGAATACGGCAATTATTCGATGTTGTTTGTTGAGTTTTTGAACAGAAATTCATCCTCAATGTTAGCCTTGTGAGATGGTCCGTTGTCGTATTCAAACTTTTGGTCAGTACTGTAAATGATCAGACTTGGTAAGCTATCGCAAAACCAGTCATAGAGTCTTCCAGAAAAATAAGGGGTGAACTAGGAAAATTTTATAATTTTTAGGGAGACATTAAAAACCAACCAACAGTCCGATTTCACTCAAATATAGCTCAATTTTATTAAGCATTTTTTAGACAATAATATAAAGCGGTTGCAAAATTGTTTAAAATTCTTCTTAACGTTCTTACTAGTTAGAGGCTGGACAGTTCGTTCGGTGGCTTGATTCCATCGATTTCGGAATGCTACATCATTTTTGCAAACTTTCTTTTTTTTTCTTAGGGTTTGCTTCATTATAGCCCAATATCTTTCAATAGGCCGAAGTGTTCCAGGCAGTTGGGAGGATTTGCTTCTTTTGGGACCACTGTGACATTATTTTCCTTATATCTACCATTCCATAGTTGACCTGGAGTAATGACTTGTGACTAGGTCTGGTCCTTTGTGCGGTCCAATAAATGGTAGAAAGCCTTTTTGCAGGCATTCTTCTATTTCAAATTCGCCTTGCTCCGTAAACAGCAGTTGCGAATAGCTTGTTAAACCATGAAGTGTTTTGGAAATTTGATATATTTTACTTCAGAGTATTCTTTGTTGTGAAATAGGCATTCCCGGGCAACTGGTTGAAGTCCGCCTTACAATAGGTCTCATCAGCGAGAATCACGCAATCGAATTTGGTTGGGTAACTGTCATACGGCTTTCGGGCACGCGTCTTCGCTATTGTTTCCTTTGCTTCCGACCGGTCAGGCACTTTCTGCTGTTTGTAGGTCCTTAATCCTTGACTTCGCTTATATCGCATTACAGTTGATTGCGTTGTACCAACTGTAGCTGCACCATCTCGAGTCGACCTCGTGGGATTAGCCCGATATGTGCTAACATCATTTTTCAGCACTTCTGAGTTATTTGGACACTTTTTTCTGCCTGACCCTTAGGTTCTACAGATGGAGTTATAAACCGTCGCTAAACTCGTTTAGCTTCCCTTGCAATGCTTAGTCTAGACTTTGTCTTATCAGTGAAGAAAATATCCAGTATTAATTTGCGGCGCTGTTCTTGTTGGCTCGACATGTTGGCTTACCTAGGTCTAAGATGAAAACGACTTTATACCGAAAAAAAAAACTTGACTATTTATAGATACTTTAACTTGAAGATACGGGGTCCTAACTCTTGACAATTGCGTATAATCGATACGTAATAATCCTAAAATTTTCAGGTTCACACCTTATTTACCATCGAAAAGAAGTAGGAGTCACTGAAGGTTAAAATCATCAAGTACAAGGTTTTTCATGAAGTTAACTCGAGAAAGGTAAAAATTAGTTTGTTTTTCTCAATAATCAACTTATACGACAGTTACGGTTAGAAAAAACCGCTACCGTGATCCGAAGAAAATATTATCCGTTGAAAAGTATTTGAGTTCACTGAAGGTCTACAACCACTCGAGGTCAACGTTTCTTAAAAAACATACTCAAAACCTCAAATCAAATCAAATCAATTAATACATATAAGGTCCTAAAGTAAAACCTGGCAACGTGCGGAAGTTGGACGATATTTCATTACAGTAAAACTTAACGTGCACATGAGTGGATGCGAAAAGACCGGCCTTTGGCGCTGTCATAGGCCGGTCACATGCGGTCATAGTCGACATTGATAAACTAAAGTTCACTGTGGTAAAGGCATAACAGTTGCCACAATGGCTGCCTATCTCTTTATCGGTGACTGCATTCCCTCTCTCTCTCTTCCCACCTATCAATATTCCTTCCAATCAGCACAGTGCTCGGCATTCATAGGGGTGCCCTCTGTGTGTTAAATGTATCAATAAAAAAAATAAGAAAATAAAAAATTCACATTATCACCTCATCTAAATTGACCTCTTCACTTAATAAGTTTTACGTCCAGCTTAAATTTGATGGAAAATAGTTGCACCCTTCTGAAAAGCTCGGCCTAGGCCCTAATTGGGCTGTTGTGCCATTAAAAGTAAAGTAAGTAAGTTGCACCCTTCTTTCTTTCTTTTAATGGCACAACAGCCCATGCAGGGACTAGGCCGAGCTTTTCGCATCCTCTCATGTTGTGCGTGTTATATTTGGACATGAATGGAATGGGACTGCAGTTTAAAGCCGAATCCAAACGGCAAAGTAAAAAGCTTTTCATAGGCAATTTTTACCCTTTTCGGTTTGCCATTGCCAGCCACGAGGTGGTGCAGTGTAGAAAAAATGTTTTTTCTACTTTTTTCATTTTGCCTGTGCCGAGATTCGAACCCCGGATACTCTGTGTAACAGTCCAACGTACTACCACTATGCCACAGAAATCAGTTGCACCCAGAGTGTTCAAATTAGACAGGTTTCACTGTATAATACATTACACATACAGTATAATAACCTGTTAATATAAAAATGTTACTTTAAAAAAAGTCTGGGGTTACTGACGGCCAAAACCTTCTTAATAAAATTTATTTTGAACAAATTAACCCTTGGAAGTCATTTTCTCATGTTAAACAACTTTTCAAGGTTTTACTACTCTTAGGTGGGTGAAGCTTCGTATTGGGAAGTTTGTCAATGTCAATGGTGATTACTTCCTAAACAGTTCCACAGCCAGCTCGATACCATCAATAGCAGCATTAGATTGAAACGAGCTGATTACATCATCATCATCTCTGGAAGTACGCTGATAACAATCGGAAAAGATCTTTGATCATACAACTCTGTGTACTAACTAAAATGCCATTTTATAAAAGTAAGTACCCCAAATATGGTACATATTAATCTGATTAGCTTATTCAATTTGATAATTTAAAAATTTCCTCCATCAAATTTTCTCACATGGTTGAACAAAAATACTTCAAAAATTCACATGAAATCAATGATACAACTACCAAAAAAAGAACAAAAAAATTACAATCTTGATGAGTTGTCAAATAAATGTCGCTTTATTCATATTACCTTCCAAAAAATAAATAAATAAATAAAACAGAACAAGCTTCATTCAAGTGTATAATGTACGTCAGAGACAAAAGTCTTTCACGATCAAGGAGAATAACCAAAGACACAAAAAACAAAACAAAAAAGAAACCACAAAAAAAACAGTCAAAAAACATTAACCCTTTTCTTTAACGTAAAATCCTAATTGTCTGGCAAAAATGTAATCAACAACCAAAAAAAAAAAGGAAAAAAAAAACTTCAGAAACAAAAGAAATTGCGGCGTGTCCATTTTACATTGGCGTTTTCTTGTGGGGGACTACTTCAAAGCCGAACTAAGTAAAGTAAAGTGCAGATTAGCCTACTTCACATACTCATTGGACATGAATTTATGTATGTATGTATGTATGTATGTATGTATGTATGTATGTATGTATGTATGTATGTATGTATGTATGTATGTATGTATGTATGTACTGGTATGTTCGAGTGTTCGAGTATATAACTCTTCACAAGTATGTACGAGACTTTGTGTCGCGGCTTTCAAAACAATAACAAAACCAAAACCAAAACCAAAAAACCGATTCAAATTCAATGAGAAGAAACTGTCGGCAAATGTTTTGAGCAATGTCAAAGCTGACATAAAGCTGCCGTGGAGTGCCTCAAATGCGACGGATGAAATGGAAGTGGTAGTGAGTGGCAGTTGATATTGTGTGATCCTTTTGTTTTAAATATTTGCAAATATGCAAATGAACTCTGAGGAGGCGGCGGCGGCATTGGCATTGGCGGAATCTCTTTTTACTAAATATGGTAAGAAATTTTCGACTGGCTACTTTTTTTTTTTTTTGTGTACTGCTTTAATTTCATTTGTTGATTTGATTTTCTATTTGATTAATTTTTTTTTTTTTTTTTTTTTGAATTTTAGTTTACGGCTCGTTTGATTTTTGAGTTATGCGAATCGTTGTTGATGTGAGAGATATTTGAGTTGGATTATGTATGTGAATTGATTCATACTTGAGTGGACATTAGAGTGTAGTAGGTAAAAGTTTTACTTATGTTTAGAATTGACAATCAATTTATGTATATTTAACCCATTGCAATTCAATCTTTTCCTGAGAATCTTGAGAAAAGCTCGGCGGCCTAGGCCCTCCATGGGCTGTTGTGCCATTAAAAGTAAAGTAAAGTAATTCAATCTTTTCAACCATGAAGGAGCTATGAGGAAATGACCTCAAATTGGGTATAAATCTACCAGAGAAAGTAACCACATAATTTTGGGTGTTAGCTAATATTTTAGTGAATAAATCTGAGTTTTAGAATAAATATCAAATAAATTTTGTGTTGACTAAACTAAATTTAATTATAAAATTCAAAACTCAGAAACAAAAACGGCCGAAAAATCAAATCAAAAACCAATAAAAAATGTTGATTAAAATTTACACTACAATTTAGACTAATTAATAATCAGACCAAATGCAGATCAAAAATTCAAATCAAAGATAAAAAACATAGGAAAAGTTTACCATAAATGAAATGATTACAAAAGTGAGATCAAATTGAAGCCCAAATTCAGAATATAACTCAGACCGAATTTCATTACTAAAGTTCCCAAAAATGTATGTAAAACTCAGACTAAAAATTAAAAAATTAAACTAAAATTTAGAACAAAACTAAGATCAAAATGCAGTCCGAGGGTTAGTTCTTAAACAGACTGAAAAGAGATCAAATTCAAAGCAACAAAACGTGACTGTAGTTTAAACTTAGACAACAAATCAAATCAAAATTTATACCAAATACAGAAGTGGAAACGATTTAATACCCCTGCACCCACGTTTAGGAAAACGTGGCCAGAATATAATGACCTCAGGATAATGACCTCGTCTCAATATCTCACGCATTACCGCTGTTCCCACAGGCCACTGGAAGGTGGAAGAACGTGCAGCAAGACCTAATGTTCCATTCAATACTTCCTGTCGTAGCTGCCAGGAAGTGGGAGAGATGAAAAGTCTCTTTTACTATTTATGTGCCTGCCCAGGTTTCGCAAGAATAAGACTTCGCTCATTTGGCAAACCATTCCTCCAAAATATTAATGAAATCTCAGAAATCGAGTTAAAAGACCTACTCCTATATTTGAACCACACAAAGTGGATATTAAGAGGTTCAGATGCAGAGGCTTACATTAATTTTGACCTCACTCACAACAAATGAGGAATGTTGTAGTAAAACGGTGTTTGGCCGTAATTATAATTTTCAGATAAAAAAACAAACCACTCAACCACAACAACAACAACATAACAAAAACCAACCCAAAGCTCTCATCAAAATTTACACTATGTGGAGTTAAGATAAAACTTGTAAACCATAATTCCGATTAAAATTTAAATCCGACTTAGATCTGCTAAGTACAGAACAAAAATCACGAATGAAGCTAAACTGAAGTGAGTCCACAATGGTGGCCGTTGGTAGTGCGCTGACGTGGTAGTCACAGTGCCCGGGGTTCGAATCCTTGTCACAGGCAAAAATCAAAAATTAGAAACAATACAAACACACCACCACCTCTTGGCAGGCAATGTAATATTGTAACATTAGCCTAAGAAAATTTTGTTCTTTTTGCCTTTCGGATTCGGCATAAAACTGTAGGCCATTCCATTCGTGTACAAATATAACACGCACGCACAACATGAATGGATGCGAGAAGCTCGACCTAGGCCCTTGATGAGATGTTGTGCCCTTAAAAGGAAGAAAGAAGAGTTGAATTTGAATTGAGACCCAAATTCAAATCAAAAATTGTATAGACTTTCAGAACTAAAGCAGTTCAACAAATAAACAGTCACGTCGTCTTGGACAAAATGTCACTGTTGACAATTATACTTTTGAAGTCGTCAAGGATTTCGCTTAGCTAGGATCCAGCATTAACACCGACAACAGTGTCAGCCATGAGATCAAGCGGGCTCAGTAGGCAATTGAGAAGTAGAGCCCTATCTCGACTGACGAAAATAACGCTCTATAAGCGTCTTAATATATGGCGCCAAGACGTGGACATTGACCAGTAATGATGAGAGGCTGTTAGGAGGGTTCTAGAGGAAGTTACTCCGTAACATCTACGTTCCAATATGCGAGGACGACGTGGGTCGAATAAGATGAAATGATGACCTGTACGCCGATACTGACCTAGTCAAGCGTATAATAATCCAGCGGCTTCACTGGCCGGGTCATGTTGAGCGAATGGAAGAAAGCGCTCCGAAAAGTGGAGGAACACGCAGACGAGGACGTCCTAATAATCATTGGAAAGACCAGGTGCAATGCAACCTGACTGTACTTGGCCAGCGCGCTCATAGCAGAAGCGGCTGGCGAAGCTTTATCGAGGCGCCCAAGAACGATCATCGATTGTAGGTTGTAAAGTAGTTCAAGAATGGAAAGAAAATTTAGATTGAATCCACCACAAATAACGAGACTAAAATACAGGCCGAGCTCAGAAGTAAAATCAGACCAACGTTAAGACTTAAATTTAACTAGTTAAAAATCGTCGATATTGGTCTATGTAAATTTAAAAAAAGATTAAAAATCAACTTAAGAAATTTTGCCTGAAAACAGATTACACATCAATCCAAAAACCATTATATGTCAAGCTCTCCTACATATCCCGCTCTGAACTCGCCACTGCAAAAAGAGAAGAAAAAAGAGATCTTGGGTTCAAGGCTCAAACAGTTCGTGTCTTTAGTTTTTTCCGAAGTGACGTAGTTGCTGGTGTACTGGACTGCTAAGTAGGCAGAGTAAATCTCGGCACAGGCAAACATCAAAGAAGTGGAATATGAATAATTTTCTACACGGCACAAACAAGAGTGGATGCGGAAAACACGGCCCTAGGCCCCCCATGGGCTGTTGTGAAGAAGAAAACTAAGACATATCGCATAAGTATTCGATCCAGAATCCTCTTTAATTCAGAATAAATCTTTGTTTCCCCACTCACATTCGGAACTTTATTCATTAACTGAAACAAGGAATGCTAAGTAATAATTGGGCGGTGAACTGTTCCCTTCTCCGCCCTATGACGGTATTTGCCTGTCGGCATGTGTAATTTCGCATACAACAATCATTTACTAAATCGAATAATTGTAAATTCACCAAAAATTACATGCAACCGCAACAACAACAACAACAACAACAACAACAGCAACAACAATTGGAGACCAACGGATGCCTGTGTTGGGTGCACATGAGTGTGTTTCTGTGTGTGTGTGTGATTAAGTTACAAAACATTGTAGAGAAGCTTTAAAATCTTTTTAAAAGCATCATTAACTTTGACGTAAGTTGTTTGTTGTTGCTGTTGCTGCTGTTAAGGTCTGTGTTGCTGTTCTGTCTGATATTGCATGCATGCAACATTTTTCTGCTGCTGTTTCGTTTTGTTTTACTTATTTCTGACTATATGTAGACTTTAGACTTGCAGCAGCTTTACAGCAAAATTGTTATTCTTTAAGGTTGCTTCTTTTTTTTTGTTGTATGTATTACTTTTTTATTATTTTTGTTTTTATTTTTGTTTTCTTAGACCTTTTAAAATTTAAACCACAAGACCACCGCAATTCTTTTAGAATTGTTATCTGCTTGTCGCTGTTCGTCGTTGTTCACATTTTGTGTTTGGTTTTTCTTTTATTTCTTTTCTGTCTTTAATCCCAATCCTCTTGATTTCGAACCTAGGTACCTGCTACTATGTGGTAAATATGTATGTAAGCTTGTTTTGTATTTTCGTTTAGTAAGTAATGGTATCTAGCATTATGTAGAAGTAAGTAGTTAAAAAAAAAAGTAAGTAAATCAAAAAACAACAATTTGATGGTTTGCCTGCGACTGACTTGTATTGCCATCACTTACAAGCCTCAAAAATTTAATGTTACATGCGCAAAGGTAAGAGAAAAAATGGAGGTGGAGGGGGAGAAGAAGATGGATAGGCGCATCTATTGAAAATAGCTTAACCCTTTTCAGTGGTTTCAATATTACAAATACGAATTCAAGTTCATTTCAAAAAGGGTTGATGTTCACCATCATGTCCAGAGAGAGAAAACTTCATACTCTACGATATTGATTGGACCAATCATAGCTTTTCATTTCCAGTTTAATGAGAGTATTTCACTCTCAATAACATAACAGAAAGATTTATAAGAGAAAATGTTAAATATTAAACATTTTTAGCCGAGATTATATTTGGTGAACCGGAGAAAGAAAGTTGAGAGGGCAAAAGGACATGATTAACGTTCATAGAACAGGCTACGATCGTTTCGGAAGCTGCCACGGTTCCTCATCTTTCCACGGTTCCTGATCCTTTGTGATAAGTCCGTTATTTTGAAAAATCTACAAGGTCGTCGTATTCAGTGGCGTATCGACCGAATAAGACACCTTGTGAATGCCCCAATTGTGAACTACTCGCATATGAGAACTACAAGATAATATTTTTACTGAATATTATTTTTAAAAGAAAATTATAAATCTTTTATTTTTCTAGTGTAACCATGAGATCTTTTGCCAGTATTGTCAGCTTAATTTAATGTACACCAACAACAACAATTCACAAGTAACAAACGGAATATTGTCTTTTTCTCCGTGCTTATTAAAAATATAAAAAATGCGGCTTCAAAACAATAGCTTTCCTTTCGCCTAAAAAAACTAAAATAAATTCAAGAAAAAATCCGTGTCCGTGTGACCAGGCTCATTGGTTTGAAACAGTGATGGTTAAAGAGCGTCGCGATCTTTTCACTTTCAATCTAGTGTATATGGAACCGTTATGTACTCGTGGAAGGGACCTACCTACCCTACAATGGTTTGTTGGGCACTCTCTTGGAATACATTGAAGAAGCGAAGATCGATATGGTCTTTGCCCATTACTGGTTTAAAGCATCCATTCGCACCGAAATTTAACTTGTCAATGTCTTTCATATGGAAAACTCAAAAGCTATTCGTCTACATTGCAATTGAAATGCATGTTACGGGTATACCAGGAGCCTTCAGAAGTATCAATGGAGGTACTATTTCCGATTACGTTACAGCGAATGAACCACAAAGAGTATCGTAGAATATTATGATTTTGAAAGATTTCACTTCTTCATAAGTGTTGTAGGTTTAACCGATTTAAACCAATGAGCCTGGTCACATGGGAGCGATTATTACCTTATCAGTTACCCTGTTTTTGAATGTATGTCAGTTCTTTAAGGCGAAAGTGAAGCTATTGCTTCAAATCCGCTTTTTATCTTTTAATTAGCCCAGAAAAAGAGGCAATATTCCGATTGGTACTTGCGATTTGTTGTTGTGGGTTTACATTAACTGAAACAAGTGAAGATTAAAGATATCAAATCATGTTAGCGTATGCCAATCTAATCTCTGTGAAATACGCACTTGTCCCTAAAGTCGATGCAAAGGTTAAATCTCACTGCACATGTGGCATTTTACCCAATGCAGTAGACTGCAAGTCTGTTGTAACAACAATGGCCACATGCGGCAGATGTTTGTTTGGCTGCTGCTGCATTAGCTTAAATGAGCGAAAAGTAAATACGAGCGAACTTAAAGGTAAAGGCAAGAACAGCAGAACAGCAAAACAGCAAAACAGAAAAGCAACAACAACAAAAACAACAGCAACAATAAAAGAGCAATTCAAGCAAAATTGAAATTGCATTTTTCATGATGAAGACAATAATGACGACCACAATATGATAATGAATATAAACATTGTTGTTGATGATGGCGATGATGGAGATGAAGATGATGGTGCTGCGACTCTGCAATATTGCAGCTACACAGACACACACACACATATAGACACATAGAGTTGCATGTAATGGTTAAAGTTAGACAAACGGACGCCATTGCAGTATTGCGCAGATAGCAGCAACAGCAGCAGCAGCAACCTGAACCGACACGATTTGATTGTTAAAGTAAAATTAAATTGAAGTTTCCTGCACTCGATATTGCAGTTGTTGTTGTTGTTGTTGTTGTTGTTAGTGATGCTGTCGCCGCTGTTATTTAAAGCATGGAATATTATATTGAAATGTGTTTGTTTGTTTATTTGTTTACATTTTCAAGCTGCAACTGCAACTGCAAGAGCAGAAATTTCAAGCCTTCTTCCTCATTTTCGTCTTTTACTTCTGCTGCATCGTTTTTCAACATTTTCATCTACATCTCCTTGCGTTCCTTTCCATTATTTTTGTTTTGTTTTTATTAACTGATGTTATTGCATTTTCGCATTTTTTCTTGTCTTTTCTTGACTAACTTTTTTTTTGTTTTCGCTTTAAGTTGTAGCTTACATAAAAAAGTCTTTGTCTTGAGAGTCTGGGTTATGTTTGCGGCGCTCAAGTGTGTTGCACTTGTGCAGCTGTCTGCATCTACCAACCAACATTATCATCATCATCATCATCGTGCTCACCATCATCACGATCATCTTTAGTGCATCAGTACCAGCAGCACTATCAGCCACATCGCCAGCATCATCATCATCATCATCAGCATTGTTAACATCCATCGATAATGATGATGGTTGTGTCTTTAGTGTAGTTTTGTTGATTTTATACAAGTTACAGTTTTTGCTGGTTCTATTCTTTCACTGTTGTTTTTGTTGCTGGTGCTGGTGCTGGTGCTGCTGCTGGTGCTTATTGTTTTTGTTGTTATTCAGTTAAACTATTTGCCGTGTTGTTGTTTTGTAATAAAAATTCCGAAAGGGATACACAATTCTTTTCGTCTATTAAAACTAGCGACTAGCTTACAAGCATAGCTGCGTAAATTTTTGGGTGTGCTTTTTGGTATTATCGAATACCAAAAAGCACATAAAGAGCATTGCATGAGATTGGAATATGTCTTGACATACTTAATCCTATCTATCTACAACTGAATCCCACGAGCGGAAGTTCAGTCGGAGCACGCCGCTGTTTATCACGAATAACCTTACGTCTAGAAACCTCAGATCAGATGAGATCTACTTAGACCTAGGAGGTAACTAAGTATATGAAAAGCTTTTAATGCTTTCGATAAAAATTAAATGAAGACGAACGTGAGACTCGATGGAATCTAATCAACAAAACGTACCTCAAATCATTACAACTTTTCATAAGTTAGGCTGGGCCATTCTACATAACCTCATGACGAAATTCACATATGTATTTTTCTTTAGTTAATCAAAAAGCTTCCAATGGTGAAGAAAGCTGTCGCAATGAAATATCATCGACAAAAGGAAGAGCAACTACAAAACCGCTTTAGGTTAATCCCACAGTGGATGTTTACACTGGCGCAAACATGGAAGACTGTGCGAGAGAGACAGGCAGAAAAGTAAGATAGCAAGAAAAGATAGAAAAACCTTCTAACCCTTTCTTACTATCTTATGTACTTTTCACCCTACTCCTATCTCTCTTGCTCAATCTTTCATGCTTGCGCCAGTGTAAACATCCATATAACTAATAAAGACCTTAATGCCATTTTTACGTTAAAGAGCCCGACTGGTTATCAATGTTTTTAAAAAAAAACAGGTGGAAATTATTCACTCACTGTGAATTTTAAACTTTCCACAATTTTATAAACAGCCCAAATGGGTAAATGAGTATTCTAGCTCCTGCTGGAATAGTAAAAGATTTTATTAACATTATAAATGAATTGCATTTAATTTAACTCCCACTCCCCCCTTCTCCCCATCGAGTAAACTTTTACCTTCTTGAAAGAAAGTTTCAATCTTCATATGTCTTTCTTTAAGAAACTCATAAACTTTTACATCCAAATTTGGACTTGTTGCCTCAATTCTGTATATTTTCGGGTGATTTGACTTATTTCGGAACCAATATTAGCTTAGCTGAAAACTAAATAGAAAGAACAGTTGCTTCCTCACTCCCAATTAGCTCCGAAGTTTCTTCTTCGAGTTCCAGGTAAGACAGAGTCCTTACAAATAAGTTCCAAAATTTATTCATCTTTAAGTTAGTTTTGACTACTGAATTAAAATGCACTAAGTTACGCTGATTTATCTACTCGTTTTTAATACGATTTCAATAAATTTACCTATATCATCTTCTGTTCCATTCTGTGCTATTCTATTTGTTTATTTTTGCCTGACAATCCATTTTGTTCTTACATGCCATTATCACTGATTATACTGATTCTTTAGATGATAAGAAAAGAACAGCACCACACACAGGAACATGAAAACACACACTAGCTTATATGTGCATTTATGTGTGTATGTGTGTACGCGCGCTAACGATAGTCCAGATTCATGTTACCACACCATATCAACAATTCTCATCATCGTCATCAAACATATCATTATCATCGACATCATCGCTTCAAAGAACAAACAGCAACAACCACAGTCATCAAAGTAATGGTAGCAGTAGTGGTGGTGGTGGTGCTGGTGGTGGTGGTAGCGGTGGTAGCGGTGATGGTTTTGTAGTAGTCTTACCGGCACTCGGTAAGAATAAGAATAACATAACCCGAAACACAATGATAATGATGTCATCCCAGGCATTTATTTACGAGCGTGTAGTCATTGCTAAACGAGCTCTAATTTACATTTTATGAAGCTGTTATTGTAGCGCACATAATGGGGGATCCTTTTCATATCAACCCTACTCTTTACTCTACCTTCGCTTCCCTTTACACTTTTCATGTATAGTATGTCGTTTTATGCTCCCGTTCTGATCATCGTGATCGCTGCTTTTGATAAGATCATCAACCACAACAACAACAACAACAGCAGCAGCAACAATATTCAAATGAATATGTGAAGGTATCTGTTTGTTGTTGTTCTTATGTTGTCTCGATTAAAATTTAAACTTGCATGTTTGTTTGTTTGTACATAAGTATAGTATTATCAACTTAAACAACAACAAACAGAAACAAGTGCATAAATTATGGAGGTAGAATGTGTGTACTTATCTACTATTCCGATAAGATATTAAATGAACCCTTTCGGAACGGAAGGAAAATGGCTTTAAAATTGAAACAAATATTCATAGAAGTTAAATACTTAGTTTATATTTTCATTGAATGAAACTTCTGATGATTTTGATTTGGCAATACAAATTTGTTTCATTAGAAAAGTGTCACAATCAAGTGCCACTATCTCAGATACTTTCACGTTAACGAAGTTAATTCTTCGAAAAAGGCGGCCAGCTCTGGTTTTCTCGATATGTTGTTATTATACATGATTTATGAAAGAAAACACCTCTACAGGGTGTTTTTGATTCTTAAGTCGAATTAAGTGCGACTTATCTATGTTTTCGGCCCATAACTTACAAAGCGTAAAGTACTTATATTTACAATCTTCAGCACAGCTGTAGCTAATATCATTACGCACAACATTATCATATATAAAATATCGGAAGAACTCCTCTAGAGGGTGTTTTTGATTCTAGAGTCAAATAAAGTGCGACTTTTTTCGGTTTTTGGCCTATAATTTACAAAGGGTAAGGTATTTCTATTTACTGTCTTCAGCATAGTTGTAGCTAATATCATTACGCACAACATTATGATATATAAAATATTGAGATCACTCCTCTAGAGGGTGTTTTTGATTCTAGAGTCAAATAAAGTGCGACTTTTTTCGGTTTTTGGCCTATAATTTACAAAGGGTAAGGTATTTCTATTTACTGTCTTCAGCATAGTTGTAGCTAATATCATTACGTACAACATTATGATATATAAAATATTGAGATCACTCCTCTAGAGGGTGTTTTTGATTCTAGAGTCAAATAAAGTGCGACTTTTTTCGGTTTTTGGCCTATAATTTACAAAGGGTAAGGTATTTCTATTTACTGTCTTCAGCATAGTTGTAGCTAATATCATTACGTACAACATTATGATATATAAAATATTGAGATCACTCCTCTAGAGGGTGTTTTTGATTCTAGAGTCAAATAAAGTGCGACTTTTTTCGGTTTTTGGCCTATAATTTACAAAGGGTAAGGTATTTCTATTTACTGTCTTCAGCATAGTTGTAGCTAATATCATTACGTACAACATTATGATATATAAAATATTGAGATCACTCCTCTAGAGGGTGTTTTTGATTCTAGAGTCAAATAAAGTGCGACTTTTTTCGGTTTTTGGCCTATAATTTACAAAGGGTAAGGTATTTCTATTTACTGTCTTCAGCATAGTTGTAGCTAATATCATTACGCACAACATTATAATATATAAAATATCGGAAGAACTTCTCTAGAGGGTGTTTTTGATTCTGGAGTCAAATAAAGTGCGACTTTTTTCGGTTTTTGGCCTATAACTTACAAAGGGTAAGGTATTTCTAATTACTGTCTTCAGCACAGTTGTAGCTAATATCATTATGCACAACATTATGATATATAAAATATCGAAAGAACTCCTCTAGAGGGTGTTTTTGATCTAGAGTCAAATAAAGTGCGACTTTTTTCTGTTTTTGGCCTATAACTTACAAAGGGTAAGGTATTTCTAATTACTGTCTTCAGCACAGTTGTAGCTAATATCATTACGCACAACATTATGATATATAAAATATCGAAAGAACTCCTCTAGAGGGTGTTTTTGATTCTAGAGTCAAATAAAGTGCGACTTTTTTCGGTTTTTGGCCTATAACTTACAAAGGGTAAGGTATTTCTAGGTACTGTCTGCATTATTGTTGTGTCTTAAGTTATTAGCTACAACTATGCGGAAGACAATAAATAGAAATACCTTACCCTTTGTAAGTTATAGGCCAAAAACCAAAAAAAGTCGCACTTTATTCGACTCTAGAATCAAAAACACCCTCTAGAGGAGTTCTTTCGATATTTTATATATCATAATGTTGTGTGTAATGATATTAGCTACAACTATGCTGAAGACAGTAAATATAAATACCTTACCCTTTGTAAGTTATAGGCCAAAAACCGAAAAAAGTCGCACTTTATTCGACTCTGGAATCAAAAACACCCTCTAGAGGAGTTCTTTCGATATTTTATATACATAATGTTATGCGTAATGATATTAGCTACAACTGTGCTGCAGACATTAAATATAAATATTTTACCGTTTGTAAGTTATAGGCCAAAAACTGAAAAAAGTCACACTTAATTCGACTCTAGAATCTAAAACCATCCCTTGAGGTGTTCTCTCGATATTTTGTATATCATAATGTTGATAGGCGAAAAACCGAGTAGAGTCAATTTTATGCCCAAAAATACTGTCTAGGGGAATTTTATCTATACAAAATATCTACTCTTTTACTAAGGTAACTGATTTTATATTTCCGTACAGCATCGAACTCGAAGTTTTCATAGCTAAAACGGAAGCACATACAGAGCAGTCGCTAGATCGTTCTGTGGCACATTCTATTTCTAAGAGAATGAGAGAACAGGAAATAGTATGTAACACTTGATCGCTGAATTCGCCTTAAATATAAAGCCTCTAACTAAACATTCCAGGTCTGGGAACGGGAGCTTTTTGTCGGCTAATTCAAATTAGGTATTTTTTAGAACAGAATAGAAAGAGGAAGGAGGTGAGGGAGAGAGGTGGAGAGAGATAGAGAGAGAGAGAGAGAAAAGGCTAAAAATAACACTGTGTAACAGAAAATGACTTTTTATGGTAAAATTTGTAGGTACATAGGTACTACTGTGTTGACCACAGATTCGTGATCAACGATTTTTTTCCATGTACTTTGTTTGCTTTTTATTTGCGTAATATAAACTCTTTATGAAGGCATAATAGTTTTCTCTGATTTTAACTAAGCCAAAAAAAAAACTTTCTGGTAAACCACCATGGACCACAATACAAAAAAAAAATCTGTTGATCACGAAAAATATCTGGATATGTTTAATCATAACTTTTGGGTGGTCAATGCGAAACAATGCGAATTGTTGCCCGAACAAACCAAACCAAAGCAAAGCAAAGAATAAACCAATGATTTTAATCTCATTTCATTTTTTCTGGCATTTTCTGCTGTCGTTGTTATCTTTTTTTTTTGTGGGTACAGCTCTTAAAAAGAACATAATATCATTGTAAGGATATCAACAGAGTCATCAACATGCTTTAGTGCGGTAGAGATGAAATCAGAAGCAGCAGCATCAACATCAACATCAACAGCAGCAATATCACCATCAGCAGCAGCTGCAGAAGAAGTAAAAGTTGTTGAATGTAGAAGTGGTAGTGGTAAAGGAAAAGGGAAAGGCAGAAGCATCAAAAGCAACAACGAGCTAATACAGTGTAGAGGGCGGCGGTATTCTTCTCTAAATAATAAAGAGTTTATTTCACGCAAATAAAAAAACAAAACAACAAAAAACAAAAAAAAAGCAGAAAATTGACTGCCGTTTTTATGACTTTATTTGTTGGCCACCATCAGCGGTTGTTTGTGGTCGGTCTGCCTCCCGCTCAGTCGGTCAAGTTAACAGTAGGAAGAGCCTACTACCAGCAAAAAGAGCAACAACAAAAGCAACAGTAGTAGAAAAGCATGTGCAAGCGCCCTTTAAATTCTTAATTTCTTTTTTGACTCACCAGCAGGAAAATACTTGGAATTCACAAACAATTGGTGATTTCTATGAATTGCCTGCCGAAAGAAACATAAGTACATATGAAATATACACAGATTAAATCAATTCAGCATACGTTCACATAAATTGAAGGCAGTTTTATATAACGTAATTAGTTTATAAAATGTCGGGAGGTTTAAAGGATGTAGGAAAGGATGAGTTTTGTTTTGACTAGCGTGGCTTTATTCGTTTCTTCTTTAGAGGATGTAAATCACCAAACACGAAGGGGTTCCTAACACTTTTCTCTACGGAACTTTTTATATACGAAATATGCTGTGATTCCCCGTAGTCTGTGATATTGGCTAGTGCCTCTGAAAGAAGTCGAAAACAATATGAGTACGGCAAAGATAAATTGAAATGTCTAAAAACAGTTTGTATTAGCTGGAGTAAAGGGATGGAGGATCAGATCAGCGAATACCCGCAGACATTACTTAAAAGTCGAACGAATCATTCTATGAAGCAAAGACTAGAGACTGTAACAAGACTTATTTATGCGAGTTAAGACGATTCACTGTGGTCCTTTGTTCCTTGTTGCAAACATCGGAAATTATTTAACTTCTTGTTTTTACTCACAGGTAACAAAAAAAAAATTGTTGAAAATCTTCGCATTTAGTCTTTCGGTTGAACCTCTTTCCAAGGCTACTTTACTTTACTTTTAATGGCACAACAACCCATGGAGGGCCTAGGCCGAGCTTTTCGCATCAACTCATGTTGTGCGTGTTATATTTGTACATGAATGGAAGAGACCTATAGTTGAATGCCGAATCCGAACGGCGAAGTGAAAAGTTTTTCATAGCAATTTTTAATCTTGTAGGTTTGCCATTGCCTGCAAGAGGTGGTGCCGTGTAGAAAAATTATTTTTTTACCTTTTTTTGTTTGTTTTGATTTTGCCTGTGCCGAGATTCGAACCCCGGACACTCTGCGTAGCAGTCCCACGCACTACCACTACACCACAGCGACCACAAGGCTACAATTTTCTTAAAAGTTCTTAGAATGAGTTAAGTTCATAAATAACCGGGAGTAATTGAAAAGTCTATGGAAAGTAGATCCCTGAACCGCGTTTCAAATTTTCTCCTACGTAAACCTCGGCCTCTTTATTTTTTTCTTTCTTTTAATGGCATAACAGCCCTAGGCCGAGCTTTTCACATACAGTCATGTTGTGCGTGTTAATTTTTGTACATGAATGGAAGGGACCCACATTTTTATTAACTTTTCACTTCGCCGTTCGGATTCGGCATTAAACTGTAGGTCCGTAGTTCCCTTCCATTCATGTACAAATATAAAACGCGCAACATGAGTGGATGCGAAAAAGCTCGGCCTAGGTCCTCATTGGGCTGTTGTGCCATTAAAAGTAAGTAAAAGTAGGTTTGCCATTGCCTGCCAAGAGGTGGTACTGTATAGAAAAATTGTTTTTCTACTTGTTGATTTTGCCCGTGCCGAGATTCGAACCCCGGACACTCTGCGTAACAGTCCAACGCAGAACCTCGGTCTCTGGATGTAATAAATAAAGCTAAATAATTCCTGGAACCGAGGAGGACATAAATAATAAATAATTATTTGGTTACCAAATTTACTTATAAAAATCTATATACCAAAAAAACTGTAAAGCTGTTGAATTTTCCAACTAAAACATGGGAACCTGGATTTGACTAATTTCCTTTTTCAAAATATGCCTTTAAAGGATTATTTAAAGGAAGTCTAGATCAACATTTAATAGCGAAAACTTGCATCCAATCGTCTTATCCGGGAATAAACAACGCCTCAAGATATTTACTCAAAGAAATTTTTTCTTCTGAAAACGTGAGAAACGTCCCATAAATAGGAGAGCCAATGGGTTAATACATTCGAGGCAAATGTTCAAGAGAAAATTCTACTTTAAATTGCTGAGCATACAAACGATACAAATTGAGCAGATAATAATTCTCAAAATCACATGAAAACTGAAAAATACAAGAGGCCATAACTTTTGTTCAACCAACTTTTCAAAGCTAGCTACTAGGGCTTACAACATACGAATACTTTCAAAATTTATAGACAGCACACGGATCAGAGATCGAATATGGTGCACGGTGTAACCTAATGTTTGACTTAAGTGAAAAGTAATGGGCCTTAATAAACCGTAAGCAATATTAATTGTTTTCTTAAGACACACAAGCCAAATTAGGCAACAGGAGAAGTAATGAAGGAAATGTGCTAGTTTTCCGGTCGGATCATTGGGACTGTACCAATAGTTCCACCTATGGTACTGTACATATTTTCTTTGGACCATGCAATGCTGGATCAGCTAAATGCAGCTTGAAATGAAGGAGGTGACAAAGAATTGAGGGAATTGTATAAGATTTCTGGTTGGACTATCTTGAGGTCCTAACTGTGGCAGATTTATAGATAGGAAGATGGAATGCTGCATATACATATATTGTCATATACTCATTTGCCTTTGCCTAGAAGTAATCGACATTCTCTCATTGTGGAATAGCGTCAATGACAGTCTCCATTTGAGAAGATAGAGTCATGCGAAGAGCTCGGCCTAGGCCTTTCATGGGCTGTTGTACCATTAAAAGGAGAAGAAGAAGAAAAACGCCATTTGTATTTATCTGTGAATACAGTCTATCAGAGGAACTTCGAAGAAAGGGGGAAGGAACACTAAGCTCTTGGCCCATATTCCACACTTATGACGTTATCAATGTCTACTTTTCTAGTCCAGTTTCCTCCTTTTTTCTCTCGGACATTCTCATGCTATTTTCTAGATTAACAAATAATTTTACTTAAACATTGGTGAATAACCTGCAAATTAAAATCAAGAAAATATGTAGCTCTCTAGTAAAAAAAAAAATCCCATGACTAAAAATATGAAATGAATGTCTGAAGTGGTTAACTCATGTGTCTGGGTAACAACAGACTACAGCTTTACAAAGTCACATCCGATTCTACCTACATGCTAGACGATCGAGCTACACATCGCTGCAGCTTCTCAGAGACCAAACCAACCAAACCAAACCAAATAAAAAAATTTAAAAATAAAAATTCAAAATGCTTCACATATTTTCAACTTGTAGCGCGCTACACCACGTCGCTGCATTTTTGGAATGTCACCTCATTTTGCTGCGCCATAACAATTAATTCTCATCAGCAGGCAATTGAAAGTCAATTAGTAAATTAGTGAGAGACTAAAAATTAAAATAATAAAAAACATAAAAAATTAAACGACACAACACAACAGCCAACCAAAAAAGGGAAGAATGTTTTATTAAGGGGGAATAAAAACAAAAAGAACCGAAAAAGAGCATTAAAAGATTTTTGGCACTGATAACTGAAAATGATGTGAAATGAACAAAGTCATCAAAGACAACAAACTGAAAAAGTTGAAATTGTTGCTTGCTGCGCTTATAGCCTTTTATAGGAAATGTGGTAGTGAAAATATAAAAACAAAAACAAATGAGAAGAATAATAAAAAAAAAAAAAAAATATGCCCATCCCCGCCCATAATGTGCGCTTGAATTGTTTCGCTTGACGACGTGGCTAATATAGTTGTAGTTGTAGTGCTTTTTTTTTTTGTCTTTTTGTCGGCGTTATCTTAATGAGCGCGTGATCTCTGTGTGTGTGTGTGTGTGTGTGTGTGTGTGTGTGTGTGTGTGTGTGTGTGTGTATGTATGCCTGCCAAGACGAATACAATGAGGTTATATTTTTATGGGTATATGATAAAGGACACCCAGGTTTCATTTTCTTTCCACTCTTGGTAACTGATCTCCATCGATAACAATTTGTAGCAGCTACATTCTTGTATTAAAATAGGTACTTGAAATATTGTAGAAAATTATGTTAATGAGCACATCCTGACACTAATAACTTGAAATATTTATTCCTGAATGGAAATCTAAAAAAACAAAATGTTTATATTACTAATTACACTTGCCGCTTGCCGCTTGACCTTTTACCTTTTTTCCTTTATTTTTGCTTTTCGTTTTATTAATTTTGTATTTTTTTTTAATTTCCGTCTATTTGAAATTGAAAAAGTTGTAATCGTTGAGTTATGACGGTACGAGACAAAGTGTGATATAAAAATATAGCCCAGTAGGAAAATGTGTATAATGTTATACACATAATATTAAATGCTCCTAAGTCGAAAAATTTTAGGCAAGTTACCTCGTGATAGACCTCGATACTCAACTAACGTGATGATGCATTCGTGTATTCTAAAAGAATTTCAGTGGTCACCAGATTGATCTCGTTTTTCTGCTTCCTTTTCATCCTCAATACCTCCCACTTCTGGGGTCGGAATATAAGAAGTCTATGAGAATTAAACACCAGACAAAGAAGGTAATCGAACCCGCAACCTCCCGCTTGAAAGTCTACTGCGCTACCCACTAGACTATAGACTATAGTCATTCCCGTGACTTCCCTCCTTGTTCTGTCAAATTACCATATTTTACTTTTTGCTGAAGCGTTCATCCCTAAATCCTTGATCCTTGGCTGTCTTGATTTTGGGCTGCCTTATAAATTCTAGTCCGTAATCTCGGAATCATTCCCACTTATATACTACTCAGCGGGTGGTTAACAAAAGGCTACAAAAAAATCCTCTCTCTCCCCGATTCGCCAGTTGCTTGATACTTATCATTCTGGAAGATTTCTTTAAATTTGTGGTGAAAATAATGAACAGCTTAAGTCAAGTTAAGATGTAAAATATCTTATCACATATTTTTGACTATAAATAAAAAAAACTGGATCGAATTATACCTTTTTGGAATTATACCTATACTATTTCAAGAATAGTCTTTCACCTGAATATAAAATATTCTGAAATATTTTTATAGTTTCTATGATATTTCCATTCAAAGCTATGAGACCTAACCCAAAATAGTAATATCATACAACCAGGCTGTTTTTCATTTTCTTCACAAAAATATTTAGAGGTCTTTCTTTCCGCCACTCGCTTTCAGCTGTGCAGATGTCATCGAGTAGCGTTTGAAGAACGTGGTTAATCCTGGAGCAGTGCTCCATCACCCTTTACTTTAGTACACTTACGACTGGAACTGAATGTACTGTTTCTTCTCCCAGTTGGAGTTCGAATTGATTTCTGATCAGAATATTAAACAAATTTTTAAACAGTTTAAAATGGTAGTTAAAAAATTGGTCCCATACCAGTGCAAAAATTTCCGGAAATTCATTTAACATATTTCTTAGAGATTCTTATGAAAACTCTACATTCTATCTTACTTACTTAGTTCGCACTAAGTGCAACCGATGATCATTCTTGGCTGCCTCGAAAAAACTTCGCCAATCGTGTCTGCTATGCGACCGCAGGCTCCAGTTGGTAAGGCCAAGTGCAGGCAGGTCTCCCTGTACCTGGTCTTTCCAACGGATATCAGGACGTCCTCTTCTGCGTGCTCCTCCACCGTGGCTCGAATAAAACACCCTTCTAGCCGTAGCGCCTTCTTCCATTCGATCAACATGACTCAGCCAGCGAAGCCGCTGGATTTTTATGCGCTTGACTATGTCAGTGTCGGCGTACAGTTCGTGGTTTCATCTTATTCGCATATTGGACCATTAATCTTACTGAGGATCTTTCTCCCGAATGCTCCTACCAGTCTCTCATTTGTGGTTAATATCCAAATCTCAGTGCCATAATACATTGGGACGAGAAGGATGAGAACCTTATAGAGCGTTATTTGCGTCGGTCGAGAGAGGGCTTAATTGCCTACTGAACCCGTAGTAAAACCTGTTGGCAAAAGTTAATCTCCGCTTGATCGCAAGGTCTTCGCCAGCATAAGAAGTCGCACGATATGGAATAACCTTGTCTAAAACCTCTTTTGGTATTAAATGGCACTGAGAGGTCTGTCCTAATTTTAACTGCACTGGTGTCGGTTAGTGTCAGTGTCATTTTGCAAAGGCAAATGAGCTTTGCAAGTATACAAAAATCAGACATTGCGGCGTACAAATGATACCTAATCGTGCTGTCGACGGCGGCTTTATAATCGACAAGTAGATGGTGGGTGTCGATCTGCTTTTCTCTGGTCTTTCTCCCGAATGCTTCTAGCAGCCTCTCATCATTTGTGCAAGAAGTGCTCCTATCTGGCGTAGGTTGAATATATGATTGATTGCGGATTCGCCAGCCCTCAAGCAACACTGATAAGGTGCAATCAGTTTGTTGACGATGGGCCGTCTTAGGCTTACCCCATCGTAGTTGGCACAGATCGTGGAATTACCTTTCATATTGATTGGGCAGAATACGCTGAGCTTTCAATCACTTGGCATGCTTTCATTCGACGATTTATTCTGCATAGAAGCTCGTGCATGCATTTTTTGAGCTCTTCACCTCCTTGTCTTAAACAACTCAGCAGGCAGGACATCTGTACCTGCAGCCATATTGTTTTCTCTGCCGAGAAATGACGGTTAAGATCTCAGGTACCTGGCGAGATCATTACAGTCGTCGCCATTAAGCAGGCTGCCCGAAGTGCTCCCTAAATAACCGCATAAATTCTACAATCAGTGTAGAGATATTTCTTTACAGCTTTTCAGTTATATGTATTTCATTAATGCACCTAACGCAAACTGTAAGAGCTTCAATATGCACAATATTGATCCTATACCGAATTACAACTGAAAACGTAACCTTTGCATTAGTTACTTAACCTATGAATGTGAACTTACTTACTTACTTTTAATGGCACAACAACCCATAGAGGGCCTAGGCCGAGCTTTTCGCATCCACTCATGTTGGCGTGTTATATTTGTACATGAATGGAAGGGACCTACAGTTTAATGCCGAATCCGAACGGCGAAGTGAAAAGCTTCTCATAGCAATTTTTACTCTTGTAGGTTTGCCATTGCCTGCCAAGAGGTGGTGCTGTGTAGAAAAATTATGTTTTTCTGTTTTTTTTTTTGATTTTGCCTGTGCCGAGATTTGAACCCCGGACACTCTGCGTAGCCGCCCAACGCACTACCACTACACCACAGCAACGAACTATGTATGTAATTACAAAATTCTTTAACCCTTGTTCCTTCTATGGAGTAAGTACCAATCAGTTCACAATAGTCACTTGACTTTTCATCCACCTACTGGGTACATGTACCTATGTAGTTACTTGACTTGTTTTCTTGCATTGATAATCAGTTGCATTTCTACGCAGGGGTAAGTTACAACAACAAAAATCCAAAGGAAACGAAAAAGCAAACAATTAAGTAACTGCGTATGTAATCTGTAAAATCTGCTTGTGCATTGGATTAGCATTTGAAGAATTTCTTATGGGCTAGAAAATTTTCTGTTTGTCAGTGTTTATAATTAATCACCTTTTTAAGGGCTTCAGCTACATTTTAAGGGTCATCGAAGGCCCTTTGTTATTACTAATATTATGGTTACTACTGCAGGGTATTGTTATGTTAGTGATAACTTCATTCTCAAATGTAGAGTGCATGCGGGTAAATTTCTACTTACTACATACGAGTAATTACCTGAAAATTGTTAAATTGTAAATTTTTTTTTTTAAATTTTTATTTACCTTTATTATTACCATTATTTTTTTTATTTTACTATTATGATAAATGAAGATAAAGAATGGCAATGACTGGCTAAAACTCATTGCATTAAGGATACAAAGTAGTTACTGCCTATACAAGTTGAATGAGGTGGCAATGTTGTACATAGATCAAAATAATATCGGTAAAAAAAAATCACAGAAATTTAAAATCACCGATAATCTAAAATCGGCTACACTAAGCTAAAAGAAAAACCTTTAACCGCCCTGATTTTAAACTTCTCACATCTACTAGCATTATCCTTAAAATTCCATAAATGACGTTCAGCTTAATTATATACAAAAAAAAAAAACAAAAAAAATTCAAATAAAATTGTAAGCACAATCGGTTGAAAAACAAACAAAAGAAAACATTAAAAACCTATGAAAACAAATAAAATGCAACATACAATTCTAGAGTCAGCAATACGATTGCCTTGGGGCATGACGGTCATGATGATGATCATGTGATCCAGCTAATGTGAGAGATCATACAAACACCAACAAATAAAACCCAATGCAGAATCTTCTGTTCCACACACACACACACACATACACACACACACACATATATAAATAAAGTAATAAAAATATAAAACAAAAGATACATCATCGAAAACTCTCTACTCCGCACACACACACACACACACTCACTCACACACATACGCGTGCGCGATCTTGTATCCAAACAGTCTGCCATGGTGAAAATGCCAGACTTGCTGACAATTGAAATGTTCTTCCTATAGGTATGTAGTATCTTGATAGCCAAAGTACAAAAAAATTAAAAAAAAAAATTTCAAAAACAAGACCAACACAAAATTAAGTGAAGTGTAGTGAAATGTAGTGAAGTGAAAAAAAGCCCAATAAATGTTGTTGTATTTTAGCTGACTTGGAATCGGACTCGTACTCTGATTCTGTTTCACAATTTTCGTGCATAATAAAGTTGGTTAACATGCGCCGTCATGTGCGCCTGCCTGCCCCTTGGGGGCGAAATGTGAATGAAATGCTTGGACCCACCAGAAGCAGTGCACCAGCACCGACGCACACAAATATGCATGCCGCATGCATTGCTCCCATCCATCCATCGATCCATAAACATTCCCATGCTATCCCACCAACTGGAATGATCTTAACATACACACACGAACACACTCTCGCACAAACACATCGCTCGCTCAGACGCTCTTTCGTTTCGTTCCGTTTCGTCGTCGATTGCTCTCGATCGTTTTCGCTTGATGATGATCATTCACTCGCTCACTTGTTGCTGCTGCTCTGCTCCTCGCTTAGACTCAGCGTAGAATTATTACGGGCAAATTCACTTCACTTTAGATCTATCTGCTGCTCCTCTTTCTAAAAAATCAGCAACAGCAACAACAAAAATTCACTTAATATTTTTTTTTATGACTTTTGCAAGAAAACAAAATTCTTAAGGTTTTTTTTTCTTTCGTTTTACCCACAATATTTGACTTGGCCGTTTTCAAAATGACTTAAGTGTTGCACTGGAAGAAAGTTTTTGGTATTTTTCTGTACTACAAGCGGAGTGTTTGATTTGGCGGTCTCTGCTCGCTTAAAATCGTTTATTCAAGAATATTATATACATTATAGGTTCAGGTAACTAGCTACTTATAACGATAAAGGTACAACTCGCTTGAGTATAACACTGTGCTAAATTTTTTAAACCACGGTTAAAATCCGGAAAACTGGACGTTATGGAGAAAAACGGCTGCTACAGTTGCAGAGCAGAGATCCAAATTAGGGCAATTTGGTTTGTTTGGTTTGCTAATATTGTTTTCCATACAATTAATTCTGGTCACTGTAGCATAGTTGATCTGGTACGCAGAGAGTCCGAGGTTCAAATCTCGGCACAGGCAAAATTAAAAAGTAGAAAAAACTAATTTTTCTACACAGCAGCAACAATTCTTGGCAGGCAATGGCAAACCTTCCATAGTAAATATTGCCTATGAAAAGCTTTTCATTTCGACTTTCGGATTCGGCATAAAACTGTAAGACCCCCTTCCATACATGTACAAATATAACACGCACAACATGAGTGGATGCGAAAAGCTCGGCCTAGGCCCTCCATGGGCTGTTGTGCCAAAGAAGAAGAAGAAGCTATCCATAAGTAGTATTGAGTGGAGAATAAGACACAGCTATAGTCTACTTTCTAACTCAGGTCCAATTTGAGATTAGAAACTATCAATTTGCATCCAGAATTATTATTAAATGAATTCCGAAAGTGTTACTTTCTGTTCAGACTAGTCAAATTGTACTCTGAAGGCACTAATTTTATTCTACATAGTAGTCAATAATTTCCATGCTCATGTTTTTGAGGTGACTGACAACCTCAAATTTCTTCAGGTCGCCAGACATATTTATCTTAAATTTCCCTCATTAATTGCTTAAGCTGAGCGTGATCTTATAAAGTAGGCATGCCACTACCTACAACTTTTCAGGAACAAGAGAGCAGAAGGGGGCCGAGACAGAAGGAGATTGGAACAGTAGTAGGACAGGTTCTCACCCATAAAATAAAGTAGAGAAATGCTTGTTGTTATGTGCTTGAAAATAACCTCTAAGCTCTCAGTGCCATTGAACAGATTTTTTGTGAATTAAAACACAACCAAGAAGATATTTAACACCTTGACCGTTTTATTCGCAAATATTAAATGAGTTGGCGTATAAAATATAGCTTATGACTCCAAGTTCAGAGTATTTGACATCTTTGTGAATGTTATAAATTAGCATTTTCGGATATCGGATAGCTCTTTTAACGGTTTCAAGAAACTGCCCGGAAGTCAGTCACATCGTTCAACAGTTAAGAGTTGGATTTATTTAATTTTTAACCCAACTACGAAGTCTGGGTTTGAACTTAAAAATAAAATAGCAATCGAAATTATATGAGTGAAAATTATTTTCAGTGCACACTTTTATTTTCATTATATACATATACTTATAGTCTTAGGTCTATCCAACCATACATACATCTATATATATATATTCATATATGGTGAAACTGCAACGTCTTAGAGTCTACTAAAGTTGTACGAGTACACACACTAATGATTATAATAATAAAACTGATGACGATGATGCATCATCATTGTCGATCGATTGAATTCAAGAATTTCTTGCTTTGCTATTTATTTACGAGTACCTACAAATTACATGCATTGGAACCCCACCTTGGTGTATTCGGTGTATGTATGTACAGTGGATGGGTCACAATTTTTCCCTTTGTTTTTGTTTTTCTTTAACTCATTTTTGCTCTTTCATTAGTTTGATCATGGTGCAAGTCAAAATGTTCGCCTAAGGAAACAACGAAATACAACCCTGGTAACTGATTCACACACTACGTAGATTTAGTGGGTTTGGCTAATCGTTCTTGTTGATGGTGGTAGAACAAAAACAAAAACATAAAACAAAAACTTCAAATTTGAAATTTGCTAATTGAATTAAAATTAATAATACTTACGAGTAAAGCATGCACCCGAATGGTAAGTATGTGCGAGAGAGAGGGCACCGGTGATCTCATGGCGCAAAGAGAAAGAGAGAGAAATTTTCAGAAAGTTCCCCTTGATATTCTGATCCGGGTCATAATTGAAGATTGTATGGAAAGTAGCAGCCTGACTACAAATTTGGGTTTGCTTCTCATCTAAAAAAAAAATGTCTGAAGCTTGACTTGAAGCTTGACAACCTCAAATTTCTTCAGGCATAACTTAAGCTGAGCGTGATCTTATAAAGTAGGCATGCCACCACCTATAACTTTTCAGGAACAAGAGAGCAGAAGAGGGCCGAGACAGAAGGAGATTGGAACAGTAGGAGTGAGAGATAGTAGGGAACAGAGGCATTAGGAGGCAGGGGCAGTAAGGGATAGAGGCAGTAAGGAATATAGGCAGAAACAGCAAGGGATAAAGACAGAAGGGGCCAAAGGACAGTAGGGGACAGTGGGGACAGGGGACAGTAGGGCCAGGGAACAGTGAGGGCAGGGAACAGTCGGGGCAGGGGACAGTGGGGGCAGGGAACAGTCGGGGCAGGGGACATTGGAGGCAGAGGACAGTGGGGGGCAGGAGACAGAGACAGTCACAGGCACGAGTATGAATTAATAGTCTCGTAATTATACGCATCACAAGTCAAGTCAGTTACCACCACTTAGATACTCTCAGGGAAAAGGAGCCATGGAAAGAAGGGTGCAGCGACAGTAGAAGGCAGTGGCAGTTAAGAACACAGTGTGAGGATAGTAAAGGTCAGGGCCAGTAAAGGGCTGAGACAGTAAGGGGCAGGGACAGTAGAGGACAGGAACTTGCCTGAGTACGAAATATTTACGTACTTATTTCTTAAGGGCTCTTTTTCCCCCCGATTATTATGACCCTTGCAAATTTAAAGCAATCGCTCATAACTACTTCTGCCTCCTTCCTCCCTCCTATCAATCTTCCTTCTTCTTCTACTGCAGGGTCCTTCCATTCATGAACAAATATAACACGCACAACATGAGTGGATGCGAAAAGCTTGGCCTTTGGCGCTACATACGGTCATAGTCGACATTGATAAACTGAAGTTCATTGTGGTTCACACTTGCCACAATGACTGCCTATCTCTTTATCTGTATCCTGTGTGATTGCATATCCTCTCTCATTCTCTCTCCTTCTTTCCCCCCCCCTCCCCCCCACCTATCAATCTTCCTTCCAATCAACACAATGCTCTGTATTCATAGGGGTACACCCTGTGTATTACCTGCATTTAAAGATAGCTTAAAAAAATTAATAAATATAATTAGGCCCGAGCATTATTAGAAAGCACATGTATAACTTAACTCATATCTCTCAATACCTCAAACCTAATCGGTTATTTCTTCCTTCGAAAGTTAACCAAGCATCATATTTATTTTTTTTTTAATTTTATTATTTCAGGAAATGGTTGTTAAAAGTCATAAAGTATAATTTACTTCAGCAGGACAGAAAACAAGATATGGGGCTAACAAGCTGCTAACAATATGCTGCTAACAATATGCTGCTACAATAAATAAGGAGAGCAAGCAAGGAATCAGCAATAGCAATAACACATAAATGAATATCACAGAAACAACCACCAACAACATAGCAACAACAACAATCATAAATGTTTATGATTGAAGCGGCAAATAAAACGGAATCCCAAATCGCCCCACACACGCACACACACACACACACACACACACACATCGCACATATTTAACTGATTAATTAACATGCGGATTGGTCAAATAACTATAAATGAATTTATGAGAGAAAAAAGAAGAGAAAAGGCCAATCGAAAAAAAGGACCACCTTCAGATCAGGACCGAACCTTCGGCGGTCGCAGCAACGGCGGCAAATAAAAGTCTAACATATATACAAAGGTTATACGAAACAGAAGCAATAAATTTATCCAACTTTTGTGAGTATTCAATATTCAGTTAAATATTTATGCCAATAACTACTCGTATTTGTAAATAGTTTATGTCAACAATTTGTTTGATAAATTATAAAGATCACCTAACAAATGGCAGGATGTCAATATGACAGTATGATGTCGGTGTGTATGTCATTGTAGGTTCTTGTGGGCATACTGGGGCTGTGTGTAGGTTTAAGTAATTAAGATCCGCCACCAACTCAGCTATTACCATTTGACAAGCCTAATGAATAAAGGCGTGAATGAAGCGAAGAATGAAGGTTACTTGGCGTTCAAAGTCTCAGGGATATGGAGCTTACTTTACCCACAATAATCACAGAATGTACGTAGGTCTTGACTCTAACAGTCTTACCTTGCCAATAGTGAGATACAGTAACCCATGATGACTTCGATAGTCTAGTGAGTAGGACATTTGACTATCACCGGAGTGGTTAAGGGAACGATTATCCTCTCGGTCTGGTGGTTAATTCTCGTAAAACTTATAATATTGAATGAGAATTATAAGAAAATGTGCAAGAACACCGATTGGTAGGCAGTGGCAAAACCACCAAGAGATAACAAATTTCCCCTCACACACCACCAACCTTCCCCCCTGCAGGTCCAACCAGTGTTGAAAGAGTAGAAGATTCTATTCGATTCTGCTTTAATCCATGTTTTTTATATCGATCCATCTGAAGCGTGTTATTTTTAGTGTCAATATAAATCTTCTTTACGTTTTAAATGGTTTTCCATTTCTGAGGTTGCCGTGGCATTTCAACACGGTCCAAACAATATCATCTTATAATGTCGTCTTGATTTACCATATACAGATTATAACCACTTGCAAACACATTTTCTTTTGTAAATCTGTAGGATTTTTTTATTTTTTCATACATGTTTATTTCCGACCATTATTCTCTCAAGATCCTGATGGCAAACTTCTATCAAACGATTCCCTGTGCCATAGACCATGCATGAAGTGTTTTTGTTTAATTTTTCTCAAATAGTTTAGTTTAAATTTTGGTTCTGAAAGTTAGTTTTCTCCTGACACCTGATGGCGCATTCAAAGTAGTTTCTGATCAAAATTTTTTATTTTGTTCGGTCTGAGATTTGATCTTAAATTGGTCTGAGATTTGTTTTGATTTTGATCTGTTTTTTTTTATTTCATTTTGGGTCTGATTTTTCCTTCTTTTTGATGTAACAATGTTTTCTATTCGGTCTTAGCTTTGTCCCAACTTTTGTGCTGTATTTAATCAGATTTTTGGCCTGATTTTAGGCCTGATTTTTGGCCTATTTTATGTTCTGTATTTCGTTCTGATTATTGGTTTTAGTTTTGGTCAATCTTTGGATCTGACTTTTTATCTGAATTAAGTTTGGATTTTGGTATGACTTTTTAATTTCAATTTAGAACTGAATTTGTTTGTCTGATTTTTGGTTTGAATTTTCTTCGTATTTTGTTATGAATTTCCACATTTTTTGTGCCAATTTTAGAGACTGAGTTTTGCATTTTTTTTAATTTTACTCTCAGTTTGACTTCGTTTCTGAATCCGAGTTAATTTTTTATGTTAATTTTTTTTTTCGATTATTGTTATAAATTTTGTTCTGAGTTTCAGTCCAAATATTGATCTGATTTCTGTTTTCATTTTGGGTATAAATTCTGATCTCTATTTTGAATTATAGTCTCAACTTTAATAGCCCTATGTTTGCCCTATGGTTTGTTCTGGTTTTTGATCTGATTTTTATTCTAGTTTTTGATATATGTACATACATAATAATTACCTATTCTATAATCAGCCATCCTTTAACCCTATATAACCCTAAGCTCACTGCTATATACTTAACCTGAGGAAGGAACTTATGTAAGCGAATTCTACTGTATGTGTATGTATGTATGTATGTATGTATGTATGTAAATCTTAAATAATGTTTACATAAGTAATTCAAAAAGACATAAAAACTTTTGGTTCCCCATGACGCTGACGATCACAATGAGTGATGATTGAAAAGCGCCAGCGCAGACAGCTTCAGAAGCAGCTTCTACGTCTGCTATGTCTTTATAGTTACAGAAGACAAAATTCACAAATTCAAACAAGAAAATAAGAAGAAAAAAACAAACAAAATAAAACCTGTGCTGCTTTTTCTACTTCATTGAAGTTATTCAACAAACAAAAAAAAAAAACAAAAATACAAAAATTTAAGTAAAAGGAAAAAGAAAAAAAACTATGAAAAAGTCATGACCCGCCCCATGCTGCACCAACGACAACAATGCCAATAATAATGTCCAAAAAAAAGAACCATAAATACACACAGACACACACACACACACACGCATACATACAACAACCGAAGGACTTTTATCAGCATTTTAAAGTCCAAAATGATTTCAGATGTTTCCAGAGCTTCCCTCATTTTGTTAGTACATACATATGTACATATGTATGTAGTATTTTTATGTAGCTTTTGTGCGTGTATGTGTCTGCTTTTATATAAATGTGAGTGTAAGTATTTTATTGCCACACAGTCAATGGTTGCGCCGAAAATCAAACAAACACAAAAAACCAAAAGTATACGCACACACACACACATACACGCCAACACACACAGGCACACACATACTCTCACACTCATACTCATAAAAGCCAAAACCGAAAAAGAAAAATGACGGTTGCGCATGCGCAAACGGGGGATTAACTGCTTTTTACTTGTAACATTAGCTGTGTTTATTGTACGAGTATGTTTTGTTTCGTTTTATTATTGTTGTTTGTTGTTGTTGTTGTTGTTGTTGAACGTTGTTGATCGTTGTTGTGGCTGTAGAATTTCGGAATTTGTTCTGGCTTGTTAAGAGTTGTTAAGAATATGATATACAACCACAGTGCGCGCATGCGAGCAAGCGAGACGAGCGCAGCTCAGCGCCGCTCGGCTCAGCCCAGCCCAGCCCAGCTCAGCTCAGCTCAGCTCAGCTCAACTCGGCTCGGCCATTACGAAGCACAGCAGGAATGTGGGAATCTGTATTTTTATTTTTCATGGGATTCTTTTGCTTGGAGATTCTTTTGTACATATTTATTATAATAGCAGACAATATTTACAACACAAGTATTTTTAAAGAGGTGTACGTACATATGTATTTACGTATGTATGTGTATTTGTAACCATATCCCAGCAAAAAGAAAACGCTTACCGGCAGCCAGCGCACACTATGAAAGAATTTTTGAAATACACAAACCCATTGAAAATACCCTCTAAGTATTTACGTATAAGAGTGAGATAGTTATATGTATGTATGTTTTTTCTTTTTTTTATCAAAAAGAAAAAATTAAATGTCAAAAAGTAAAGACAAATGTATTTATTTAATTTTAAACACAAGTGAGTAAATGTGAACAGAAAAAATTAATAGTACTTAAAGCAATTCAAAACCTAACAAGTCTGAAAAAGCAGCAAGACAAACAAACGTGTTGCAAAAAGATAAGGTGTGAACCAGAAAAATTTTAATTTTAATTTAAATTTTTACGTATCCATTATACGAAATTGTCAAGAGTTAGAACCCCGTTATCTCCAAGTGAAAGTATTTATAAATGGTGCAGTTTTTTTCTATATTAGTCATTTTTAACTTGGATGTACTTATTTAAGTCAACATGTCGAGCCAACAAGAACAGCGCCGCAAATTAATATTGGACATTTACTTTATTGATAAGACAAAGTCTAGACTAAGCATTGCAAGGGAAGCTAAACGAGTTTAGAAACGGTTTATAACTCCATCTGCAGTACCAAAGGGTCAGGCCGAAAAAAGAATCCAATTAACCCAGAAGTGTTGAAAAAAGTTGTTAGCACATATCGGGCTAATCCCACGAGGTCCACTTGAGATGTTGTACCTACAGTTGCTACATCGCAATCGACTGTAATGCGATATAAGCGAAGTCCAGGATTAAGGACCTACAAACAGCAGAAAGTACCTGACCGGTCGGAAGCAAAGGAAACAATAGCGAAAACTCGTGCCCGAAAGCGGTATGACAGTTACCCAACCCAATTCGATTGCGTGATTCTCGCTGATGAGACCTACTGTAAGGCGGACTTCAACCAGTTGCCTGGTTGCCTGACTATTTCACAACAAAGAATAGGGACGCAACATCTAGAAAATACTCTGAAGTAAAATATACCAAATTTCCAAAACGCTTCATGGTTTGGCAAGCTATTTGCTACTGCGGTCTACGGAGCAAGGCGTTCACTACGATACGAACAATTAACTCCAGAATTTATATAGAAGAGTGCCTGCAAAAACGCTTTCTACCATTTATTGGACCTAGCCACAAGTCGTTGCTCCAGGTAAACTATGGAATGGTATAAGGAAAATAATGTCACAGCGTTCCCAAAAGAGGCAAATCCTCCCAACTGCCCGGAACACTTCGGCCTATTGAAAGATATTGGGCTATAATAAAGCAAACCCTAAGATCAAAAATCAATTAATCGATGAAATCAAGCCTATGCAGTAGTCACCGAACGTACTGTCCAGTCTCTAACTAGTAAGAACGTTAAGAAGACTGTTAAGTAATTTTGCAACCGCTTTATAAAGGGTAATTTTTACAAGAGTTTAATTTTTGAAATTTAAGAAAAAAACACAGAAATTTTACAAAAGTGAATGAAATTTTTATTTGGATCGATAAATCAATTTCTGCCATTTACTTTTTAAATATAATTCTTAACACTTAAATGTTGCAGGTCCAATTTTGGCACATTTTTCACACATTTCGGCCGGAATCTCACAAATGACGCTTTCAATGTTGGCTTCCAAAGCAGAAATCGTGTTTACTTAAGTTTTTATTTCTGGGGTAGTTTTTCGATAATCTTGTCGATAGACAAGAGACTTAACATAGCTCCACCAAAAAAATAGTCTAACAGAGTCAAATCACACGATCTTGGTGGCCAATTGACTACACCAAAACGTGAGATTAACTGTTCACCAAATTCGCCTCTCAATTGATGCATGGTTTCGCGTGCAGTGTGGCATGTGGCATCGTCCTGTTAGAACCACATATCGGTCGAGCCCAATTCTAGCATTTTCGGCCAAAAAAAAGTGTTATAATCGAACGGTACCTTTCTCCATTGACCGTAACGTTGTGGCCTTGATCGTCTTTGAAGAAGTACGGCCCAATGATGCCGCCTGCCCATAAACCGTACCAAAAAGTGCATTGGTAACTGCTGAATTGCCTCTGGCTGGTCTTCACTCCAAATACGGCAATTCAGATTATTCACGTATCCATTGAGTCAAAAATGAGCCTCGTCGCTTGCGTAGCTTGCGAAACACTTTTTTCACAGCGCATGAATTTTAATAATAAATTTCAATAATTTGTAAACATTGCTCAGACGTAAGTTTATTCATTATGAAATGGCTAACCAAACTGAGCATAAATCAAGTGACAGCTGTCAAAAAGACAAACTCCGAAAAAAGTATTGCCAGATTGATAACCACATTACTAGAAAAACACCCGCTATTAGTTTAAAAAATTCTTAATAAAATTGAACTTTATTCGAGTGAAATCGGACTGTTTATTGGTTTTTAGTGTCTCTGGTTCACCCCTTATATTCTATCTTTAATATGAAAAAAAAACTTCGTCAGCAAGAGATGGGAAGTCACACAGATCGAATTATAAGTGATTACCCTTTTCCCGATGTTCTAACAAAAATAATGGTTAGCGATTATCTCACCGGTTACCAGTTACTTTTTTGCTGGGATACGAGTAGAGTATGGATGTGTATGTGCGTGAATGTATAACTTTTGAATGCACCACATAATCGATTAGTGTATTTTTCATGATTCGTTGTTATTTTTTTTTTTTTTCAAACCAATTTCTTTTGAGAAATTTTTGGTTTGTTTTTTTTTTTTTAAAGAGGCGAGGGGAGGGTGTTTTTAATTTTATGATTTGTTTGAGTACAGTACATATTTACATACTTATATACATATGTACCTATGTATGTATGTAGTATATGCAGGTATCTATGTAAATATGTGTATATAATTTGTTTTTGCTTTGGACCACCCGAGCTGTGGAGCTATACTTGTACTCATATGTTTGGCATGTTTTAATATATAATTTTTTTTTTTGTTTAAAATTTTTTTACATTTTGTATCTTTTTTTTTTTTTTTGGTGGATTTTTTTTATAGACTTTTTGGTTGTTATTAAATTGCTCTTGTTTATGGCAACATTTAAATTGTACTCTTGAACTGTGGCATCGATTGCGCTGTTGTTGGTGGTGGTGCTGCTGCTGTTGCTGCTGCTGTTGCCGGTGCTCCATAGGTAGCCATTATGGGTTGGTTGCTAGCGTTGATGACGTTGTTAGTTCGTTGGTTGGTTTGCTTCACTTTGGTTATGAATAATCATCGTCATCAACCGCATTTCATCGTTGCAATCATTCTTATTTGAAGTTCTCTGTTGTTGCTGTTACTGTTGTTGTTGTTGTTGTCGCTTCTTGAAAAGTGTTAATTAAGAAACGTTAAAGAACATTTTCCAGGAATTTCAATTTTGAATAAAAAAAATAAAATAAAAAAATACCATTAACTCTGCATGAATGAATGAAAACGTCGTTGCTGCAGAGTGCCCACGTACTTAAAAGTATACTTAATTAATTTTCAAAATTCACTTCATCTCGTAGTTGATTTTCTTGTGCTACTGTAGAAAGAAAATGTTTGGGTTTGAGTTTGAAGTTAATTGATTCATTAGTTTTGTTAGCTGAAATAAATTCATATCGAGGGTCCTGGGGCGTTGGACACAAGGTTAAGTTCGTGACAGTCGCAGGTGAGCTTGAGCTTCTATGTTTCAAGTCGGCACACAGCTTCCTCGTGGTGTCTCCTGGATAGCGATCTGACACCCATCAGTCAGCTTACTAATGTGTGTGGCGGACTTCTCCGTGACCTTGAATGAATGGTTTTGTGTCGAGCTTGGCACCCAGCATGTTAGAAAAAAATTACCCAAAGAATCCTCAGAGGCGGCCAACACCGATAATGTGTTGTAGTGCCAGCTAGATAAGTAAGTAAGATTTCAGAAGATTTTGATTCATAATTCATTGAATTCGGGTTTAGATAATGCTCTAGTGGTGATGTAAAGGCTCGAGGTAAAGCGGACGACTTTTAGTTCGGGAGCAACAATCTTACTGAGAAATGATTTATTCCCTTTCGTCTATCCCCACCACAGACAAACTATTTTTCAAATAACATATTTTATTTTAGGATAATGCAAACCACTGATTGTACGAAAAAGACCCTGTGCTTCACTGAGAGAAAAGGAGGACACAAAAATATCTACCAAAAAAAGTAATATCCATAGAACCCAGTGGTAATACTTGACTTAACTTAACTTCTTGAGGGCCTTTTGCAGAAATCGATAAGTCGCTTGCTATAGAAATCTAAATCGTTTTCTCAGTGTCAACGATCCCTTCCTCCTTTTTTTATTTTACTTTTGATTGGTGTCTGTTTTGATAGTGGATCTTTGTTGGAGACTATTTAAACTAGATCAAAGCTTCTTTTCAAACATTCGAACATTGTCGCATAGTGCCTGAGCAGAGATTTTTAAAGTTTCTTTTCTATGGTTTCATGATGTAATATGTTTTTTGAGTTCACTGCAGCATGATGCAAAAGAGTTAGGAGTACCTTGATAGCGGTTCTCTTGTGTGCCGAGCAACAGTACTCTCCGACTTCTTTAGGGAGTAAATGCTCAGTTGAGTTTAGCAAATCATTGTAGGAAATGAATATGAGTCAAGTTTTCTTCTACGATATTGTAAATCCTTCAGGAAATAGTTTTCTTTCAATAGTTTGAACATAGTTCCACATGATATTCTCTTCTGAAATTCAGACGCTGCTAGTGTTTCGGGCGAGTTTTTAAGATTTCCTTGACAACATTTCCCTGGTAGGTTCTGCTAAAAAGCAGCCCGATTAGGTTCTCTAACATCTTTGCCGATTGTATGGTCCATTCATCTTTACTTTCTTTAATTTGACTTGAATTTGGATCCGATTATTTAATTTAGTAGATCGCTGTTGATAATGGTTTTGTGGAAAAATCCAAAATTTAGAACTAACCAAATCAAAAATCACTACAAAGATCAACTTAAATCAAATCAAAGTCATACCAAAGTTAAAATATTATTCAGATCAAACCCGACCTAAAAATTATTACAAAATTAAAACCAAAAGTCAAATCTAGAAAAAAAATTAAACCAAAAACTAATCCCAAAATCATATCAAATTTTACACCAAATTTCAGAAAAAATATTTATAAGAACAAAGTCTAACGAAAATTTAAACCAAATTTAAACCAAAATTACAAACAAAAATCTAAAATCAATATTTAGACCATAGGTTAGACTAAAAGTCAAAATAAAAGCAGGTAAATATTTGGTTCATAAATTACGCCAAAACGCGGACCAAAAAGTCAGACTGATTTCAGATTACAAACCATATCTAAAATAAGATCGAAAAGCACGATTACTTAAGGCCTTTCCTATATCCGAAGTAATGAAAAATTCTACTCTGCTTTAATAAAATCAATAATCCCTATCAGCATTATTGAAGATCTTATAGGCACATAAATTGCCGACTACACACCTGAAAATCTTAAATCTTATGGTAAAGTCAACATCCAATAACACTGTTTAACTTTAGCTCTGTCCTGGTAAAAGTTCCTAAGCTATATCTACCCAACACTATTCACATTAGGTGCCATCAACCATACGGGTGAGTAGTCTGAGAAGGTCTACTCGCTGGTCTAGGGGATGAGTGCGAGACTGAAGTACGGGTAACCTCAGGATCGATTCACAAACATCTTAAGTTGCTTAACGTATATCCGTTCTAAAGAAGTAAGTCACTTTGGTGGCTTGATGCATTATTATATTATTAGTGGACTGTAGTTCTCCAATTGACACGGGTTCGGTTTTTCACTATCACCCAATGGTTATGGTTAGCAAAGAAACTCGCTATACATACTTAATTAAAACACATACCCCACACACAGGGGGTACCCCTATAAATGAAGAGCATTGTGTTGATTGGAAGGAAAATTGATAGGTGGGACGAAGAAGGGGGGAGAAGTAGTTATAAGCGTTTGCTTTAAACTTGCAAGGGTCATAATAAGCGGGGAGAATATTTTTAGGGAACTTATTCCAAATACGTGCTGTACGACAGATAAAAAAATGTTTTCTCTGTAATGCAAAGTGGGGTGGAACGCCATGTCTACGTGAAAGGAGTGAGTTCCGCTTGCTATTCGTGTAGTTCTGGTGAACACACGAACTGGCGGCATCAGTTTGCGCGTCTCAGAAGAACATCTACCGTGAAAGTAACGGTAAAATAGAGAGACGCAAGCCATGTTTCGACCATGTTCCAAATAGTCAATAGAGCTGGAAACTCTACTATCTCCTATTAGCTTTATCGCTTGATGTTGGATACGTTCCAGGAGCTCCAGTTGCATTCGTGAAGCTCCAGCCGATAATTGTGAATTAAACTTCAACTTTGGACAAATGTATCTAGGTCATGTAGATCAGTCGGAGTGAAATATTTTGTACACCGCCTAAGAAAGCCGAGACACTTGGCTGCTTCTGTCGAAACGCCACAAATGTGTTTATTCCAACGAATATCACATTGAAAGGACATGCTCAGAACATCGCTGTCTCCGCAGTACCTACCCCACCCATATCTAGAGCGTTAACGGGGGTCTGGGAAACACATTTGTGAGATAACAGACAACATTGGATCTTACGCGCATTGAACTCGACACTATTCGTGAGACCCCACTCGGAGATTGACTGGAGATATTTATTGAGTGAGTCATTCATAACATGCCTTCTCCTCTCAATATCCAAAGAGTTAGGGCGTTTTCAACAGGTATAGGAATGAGAAATGTTGGCAAACGAGTAAATGGGATTAATGACAGAAGGTCTTTAATAGAGATAAGGAAAAGTGTAGGAGAGATGAACCGAACCGTGCGGCACTCCAGCATTAATGGCACGATCTTCCGAAACAATGCCGTCTATAACACTAAGAACTTTCTAAGCGCCCGCTTAGAAAGTTCGTGATGCATCGTGTGAAGTTACTCCCCAGTTAGACCCCATGCGCAATCAGTTTTGACACCAGTGCTTTATGCCACACTCTGTCAAACGGCTATGAAATATCCAGAGTAACCGCCTTGCTCTCACCGAAGCCATGGACACTATGGTGCCAGTGCTCGCTAAGGACCGAAATCTAGAAATAGATTGAAACTGTATGAAACTTGAAGATTTTATTACTTTTCAGCTCTTGTTTCTCAGTTGTGATTGCATTCCCTCTCTCAACCTTCCTCCTACGTAATCAATCTTCCTTCCATTCAACACAATGCTCTGCATTCATAGGGGTACACCCTGAGTGTTGAATGTATCAATAAAAACCAACAAAAGGTGGCTTTTGACCATCTGAGATATGATTTTTTTTTCTTCACAGGGTGATTTTTATCAAAATATTAAATTAACCAAAAAACTAAAAGACATAATATTTACTTTTACATATTAAATTCCAACATTTCCAATATCACAAACAATATCCTCTTAAGTGTGAATACACAAAAAAAAAGATCCAAGCAACAAACGCGTTCTAAACTTGTCCATTTTACTGTGACAATATGTCAATCATTGTGTCAACATAAACTTGAACTACGAAGAGCAAAAAAAACAAATTTATATATATATAAAAAAAAAATTAACAACGACGCTCCTTTTGGACTTTTAATTCATTTTTCCAATGTGCCACAGCCAAAGCAGCTGCGTGCGCCTGCGTTAAGCTATGGTAACTTGTAGTGCAACAAGAAGCAAGTACAACGTACAACGTACAACATGGCAGCCATGACAGTGTGAATGTGTGTGTGTGTGCATTTAGCTTAGTATCTATCCCCCCAATAGTCGCCCCTCCCCCCACCGCCCCTGTTCCCCTACCCACAAACTATGTATACCATTCTGCGCCGCTTGTCAATGCAACAAACAGCTAGACACATGGATGCCAGGTGTGAAGCGCGATTAAATCAAATCGTTGGTACGTGATCGATTTTTTTTATAGTCATACATACACACACAAACACACACACACATACATACATACATACATCTAAACATAAGGTAGTACATACTGCATAGATACTTACATGCCAACCAACCATTCTTGCCGTTATTAATGGTAATTATGATCGTGATCATAAACAAGATTATCATCGTGGCGATGATGAAGATCTAGCTTTAAAGAGTGTGCTTAAATGCAATGCGGTACTTCATTATTATGTTTTATTAACTTTTTTTTAATGTAAACATGGTATATATTCTGTATTCTAGTACCAGAAGTTATTTTTTCTATTTGTTTGTATTTAGTGTTCGTAGCGCCCATTAGAAGGCATTTAGTCAATGACATCGAAGAGTCTTGACAAATTTTCAAGCCACTATCTTTCAAACGAACTGAGATATCGTGATGAAATAAGCTGTCCATTAAACGAAAGAGTTCATCACATTAGCTGTGCATGCGTGGGTGGCCATCACTGGTGTACAGCCATCTCTTCAGGTTTAGGTATAGCTGTATACTTCCTCAAGTAAGGGCTTTCAAAAAATAAACTGCAAGTAAAGAGTGAAACCTTATGTTCGATAAGAAAAGTGCGCTAAAAATGTATTGTCCCCTTTAAGATGCACAATTGATTGAGACATTTCCAATTCTTCAACTTAATCACCTTTGAATTACTCGAGATATCGTATTGAAATTCAGTAGTATTATAACATTTAGTTCCTAATTAAGCATTGGCATTATTATTTTGAATCTTGGGAGTGCACTGCGATCAATAAAATCTATTGTTTCCGTACAATATCTACTTGCAGAAGTCTAACCTCCTAGACAAAATTTTATCATATCGATGTTCTTTCTTCTTTCTTTTAATGACACAACAGCCCCTGGAGAGCCTAGGCTGAGCTTTTCGCAACCACTCATGTTGAGTGTATTATATTTATACATGAATAGAACGGGCCTACAGTTTAATACCGAATGGCGAAGTGAAAAGCTTATCTTAGGCAATTTTTATTCTAGGATGCTTTTCAGTGCCTACCAAGAGGTGGTGCTGTATAGAAAAATGGTTTGAACCCCGGATACTCTGCGTAGCAGTCCAGTTTAGTTCCAAATATGCCATGGCGACCACCGGTATGTGATGGTCGTTACCCAGCTGTATTCGATGAGTATGCATAAGAGTTGGGCACTTTCCTTCCGTTCAGTAGTCTCTACCACTGACCTTACTTTTGGTCCAAATTTAAAAGCTTTGCCACTTTCGCACTCTAAAAGCCTCGCAGTTTTCCTGCTCGTTGTTTTTAGAACCTCGAGCCCAGTATCGTTGACTTTAGATTTCTCTCAATCTTGAAATAATTTTTGGTTCATATTAACTCCCCGAGTGTCGGGGAAAATAAAAGTCCGCCCTGACAAAGCCTCCATGATCACAGTATACTCGCAGTTATTCACTTCGATGGGCAGGCACCACAGAAATACGTCCCTAAAATATAGCAATGCTACCCCTGACTGCCAACAAATCGAATTGACACGGGATAAGAAGAAGAAGAATAGACTAATAAAAACACGACGTCTCAAAAAACACAACGTCTCAAAAAGGCGCCAAGGCCAAGACCAACGCCAACAATTCTGTACGGCAGAATTGTAAATTGGTTTGGCTTACAAATTTCTGCAGTAGAGTTTTCTTGGACCAGATAACTTTCTATTGCACTTGCAAAGAGTAAGTAATACACTTTGAGATCCATGTTGGTACATAATGATGATTAGCTCATCATCTCTGTCATGTGATCCAACAGCATCACCCGCACATTCCATCTGAACGGAGATCTGGGTTAGAAAATTACAGAGAAATATGTTGCATAACTTTAATATTAGTAAGTTTGTACCGGATGGCAAAAGCTGTTTTGTTTTTCTGCTTGCAATCGTATACTTCATTAATTCTCCATTAATATTAGTCGTGTTCGATTCACGATACTCTGTTCGCTTGAAGCCGTTTGAGTGTACAATTTCTGTGGGAATGACATAAGCAATAACTTTAAGTCCCTTTCAAAATGTGAAAGCGAGGGACTTTAATCGCATTTTGCTTGCTGTAAATGCTAACCAATCAGATCCACTGTTCATTCCATTAACCAAAATGGTACAGCAGCACATAATTGTCAGTCAATTTGTTTTACACACACGTTAATAATAAACAATAACAACAAAAATGTAAAAAAAAAATGATCACTACAAATAGCCAACAACAATAGCTAAACACATAAAGGAAGGTACATAAAAAGAGGCAAATTAACTTAACCATAATTGTGTGTAAACCAATTTGAAATGTGAAACTGTCACAGCGCCATCAAGGGGCAACATTTTTTTCGGACTCCAGCAGCTTAAGATACACATGTACTCGTACAGTATAGTACATACGCTTCAAATAGCTTATATCTTCAAATAGGAAACAGCAAAAACGCTTGGCATTTTCCTTTTGTCTGTGGAACTTTAATGCATTAAAGTTCCAGCCAAGCGTAAGCATAGATACGAGTACGAGTACGAGTGGTGTTTTTTCTTTTCACTGTTTTCGACTGCTTTGCTACTCTACTTAATACGAACTTGTTGCTATTGCTGCTGTTGTTATGTTTAAATTTAACTGATTGTTGCATGTTGCGCGATAGTATCCTTAAGGGATTTTTAGTATTTTTTGTGCAGCAGCAGCTTCTCATTGTCACCTTTACATTATTGATTTTTTTTAATTTGGTTTTATATAAACTGCAGAAATGCATTAACAGTGTGTAACAAATTAATGGATAATAAAGTTTGCGCAAGGGATTTTTTTAGGGGCTTTCATTTCAGTCTGCTTACTAACATTTCGATGTAGCATATTTTCTTCGAAGATAGCAAGAAAACAGATTGCGCATTTGCCATTTGGTCAAAAATGAAATCTACTGCGCATGTTCGTCATTCCAGAGCCTATACTGTGATCCGATTGGCTATAGAACGACGATTTCACTTGTCGGAGAGAAATATGTATGAACAAGAGATTCTGCTAAGCAAAACATAAACGAAGGTCTGGTATGACGTAGTCACAAAATGAAAAATCTGCGCAATGCCTAATCTTGTATTCTATCTACCTGCAAAGGTAGTAGGAGAAAAAAGGAAGAAATATCCGTAAACGGGCACTTTGAATTTGGTTAGGTGAAAAATACTTAGATTGGAAATATTAGCAGGGAGATTAGTTCATAGCTAGCACTGCTTACTTTACTTACTTACTTTTAATGGCACAACAGCCCATGGAGCCCTAGGTCGAGCTTTTCGCATCCACTCATGTTGTGCGTGTTATATTTGTACATGAATGGAAGTTCAGTTTAATGCCGAAACCGAACAGCGAAGTGAGAAGCTTTTCATAGCAATTTTTACTCTTGTAGGTTTGCCATTGCCTGCCAAGAGGTGGTGCCGTGTCGAAAAATTATTTTTTCTACTTTTAATTTTGCCTGTGCCGAGATTCGAACCCCGGACACTCTGCGTAGCAGTCCAACGCACTACCACTACACCACAGCGACCACACTGCTAGCACAGAGAAATGAGCTCTGTAATGCGTACTGCATTGGAACATCATGGTCTCGTGGAGCGTCAAATTGCACATTACCGCAGAACAATAATGATATAATAAATCACGATAGCCTCGTGTCGTCAACGTTCAAACCAGTAAACAGAGTTGGCCAACAACCTTCCTGTCGTCTTTGGGAGCAAATATACATACTTAGGTGATGTAGATCATAGTCGTGGTAAAGTATTTCTTATACCGATTCGGGGCTGATACCTTCGACACGTCAAAAATTTAGTTAATTTTTCCAACGAACGTCGCATTGAATGGACCTGCCCGAGACATCACGAAACGCTGACTCCGTACTAACTATACTATTCATAAACAAGCGACCAGCAGGTCGTTGAGAAACTCGTTTATATGATAACAGGCAACATTGAGTTTTACACGCGTTGAATTCAATTCAATTCTATGCATCTTTAAGATTGATTCTTTCCAGGAATATTATGACCGACCTTTTTAATATTCCCTTGGGAGATTCTAGTCAAAGGATTGGTGGCACATTTCATTTAGAGGATGGCGTAGTATTTGGCCAGTTCACTTCCATTTCCTCATCCTTGTACAGTTTTTCATTGGCTCAATGCTGCATCTTCCTAGCCGGAGCGTTTCTTCCATTCTCTTAATATATGCTTTTGACTTTGTATGTGACATCGTCCACGCATATTTTACCATAGATTTTGCGAAGTATCTTCCTCTCGAATGCTCCCAACAGGTTCTCATCATTGGCAGTCATTGCCCACAATAAAAGGTGAATCTTAAGTGACTTTTATAGAGAGTCGAGAGATGGAGGGGTCTACTTCTCGCAACACCTGTTGGCAAAAATTATTCTTCGCTTGATCTCAAGGCTGGCCTTATTGTTGTCGTTAATGCTGGATCCTATATAAATTATTGCAACTGCTCCACATCTACGAAAATAAATGAGACGAAGACAATGGTTTACAATGGATCTGTGTCTTATTGATAGAAAATTGACAATCCATGGTGGAATTTTCATCTAGAAAACAGAAATAGAACTTTTGAGTATAAGCTATTTTAATTTTTGGAGTTTCAAGAACGGATAAAGTACCACTTCAATCGTTTCTTCTATTCAGCTCTGTCTTATGCCTTCGATTTCGATTTGGCCTTTCCTTTGATTTACGTTAAAGAATGGTAGAATGATTTATACAAAGGCGATCATGTTGAACAGTGTGCATAGATACACATGTATTTTATTTACAAGAGATTTTCAACAACATGTATACATCATTTAACACCTCATGTCAATTGGTGTCTGTCTGTCGTTGCGGTGCAGCAACTACTACTACTACTAGCTCCTACTACATAATGTCCATCCACATGTCACATGGTTTCGATCGGTACGGCTCTAGCATCAGTGTGGAATGTCCGCGGCAGCGACCATGCAAGCAGTGCAACCTTTTTTGGGTTGATTTCTAAATGCTCTTCTTCATAAGCAGTTTTCAACTAAGATGGCATGAAGTGAAGCGACGAAGAAGAAGTGTTAATTGATGCAAGTCTCCTGCGTAGACTCGGTACTGGGCATTGCTTTTGGCTGCTGTGCCTTTTTTTTTTCTTCATTGTTTGGTGCTGCTTAATTGGAGAAGAGGGAGAGAGAGAGAGAAAAAGCATAACAATTTTGCAACGATTCGTAATTGTTAAGAAAATATTTACAAAATAGAATGAGTCATTAAGTAGTAAATGTTTAAAATAGTTGCAAGTATAAATGCAATAAACAAAACGTAGGCAGGTAAACCATTAAACCATTTTAGCATTTACTATCTGTGTATATACTTACATTATTAGATTTAGATCATTACACATCATATTACATACATAGTGTTTCATAGAATATATGTATTGAAAATAGTTACACATGTTGCGGTGTCTTTGTTTTTTCTTCTGGTTTTATTAAGGCCTATCATAATCAATCTTAGCAGTTATGCTTAAAATATATATGGTAACAAAAACACAAAGAGGAAAGAAAATTGTCACTACATTTTCGATTTCACATCATATTAGCATTAATATTAAAGAAAGTATAAATTGAGTGCAAGTATAAAATGCAGTAGAACAACAAAGATATTAAGATTAAGATTATTACAAAAACACAATGCTTATTTGATTTTATTTTTATTTTATATATATATATATATATGTATATATATATATATATCTGTATATATGTATGTATGTACATATATCTATAAATTTCCCGTATTATTGTAAGTATGTAGTTATGCATTCATTTCGTTTGTTTGTTTCTATGCGCTTGTCGCACACTTTCAACAGCACTTTAAATTTAAATATTCCTTCACCAACAACATTTGTCGACGCTGCTGCTCCTAACTTAATACGGGTCCTTGTATTTCTCGTCCCAATGCTGACAGTTCTTTCAGGAACTGTTTGGAATTACTTAGTGTTGATGAGCCATAAATAATGCGTTTATTAACATTTGCCGTATGCTTCTGTTTAATGTGATCAACTAAATTTTGATATTCAATATAATTGCCACCGCCCACAATGAAAACAACAGCATCTTGGAATGGTGCACGATTTTTAGGCATAACATCACCACCTTTCAATAGTTTCGGATCGAGATAGAGATATTCATCAGTATCGGCATTACTGCGGCAGTCCATAACTTGTTCGGTGATTTTCGTAACAGGAAGACTCTGATGAGGAAGATGATGAATAAAGAGGTAATTAGAGATTGCGAATTGTACATAGATAATTATCAATACGTAATAATGAGTTTAGAACCACTTGAGCATCCATCTATCATGATGAGTTCGGAAAAGCATTGAAAAATACAATGTCAATGAATGCTTCTTTTCGTTTGAGTTGAAAATTATAATGCAAATGATAGTTCGATATCATTGGCATTGAAATTCAGAATTAGTACCGCTAGATTTTTGTTTTTTCGTTGTAAATTACAATGCTAATGAAAGTTAATCCTAATGCTTAAATGCAATTACATTGAAAAATTCAATGTTAATGTTAGTTCAATTCCATTAGCATTGCAATTTTAATGCTAATACCAGTTTGATTTCATTAGCATTGAAAAATATAATGATATCTCTATCACTAGCAGAATAATTTTTTAGAACAAATGTTAACATAATTTCATGGACAGCTCAAAGGCTACTGCTGGTTTAGTTTCATTGACATTAAAATTTGTAATGCTGAATGCTAGTTCCATTGTTTATCATTGGTAAATGTTAAGGCGAACGGAAGTATTATCTCAATACAACTGAAAGTTTTAATGCTTAATGGTAACTCAATTTCATTACCAATATTTCAGTACTAATTTTTTTCCTCTTCTTCATTTCCTCTATTTGCTATGAAATGCTATAATGTTTAATGTTAATGCTACTTCAATTTCATTACGCCCACGAATTTTAATGCTAATCCTAGTTGAATAGCATTTGCAATGACAATTTGAATGATAATGCTCGCTCATATCCATTAGCTAATGTTAAGAAATTCTTTTAGCATTGCTAATTTTAATAAAGTTTCGAAATACATTTCATTAGCATTGATTATTTGAGGGCTAATGCTTACTCAATAGTGGTCGCTGTGGCGTAGTGATAGTGCGTTGGACTGCTACGCAGAGTGTCCAGGGTTCGAATCTCGGCACAGGCAAAATCTAAAAAATAGAAAAAATAATTTTTCTACACGGCACCACCGCTTGGCAGGCAATGGCAAACCTACAAGAGTAAAAATTGCTATGAAAAGCTTTTCACTTCGCCGTTCGGATTCGGCATGAAACTGTAGGTGCCTTCCATTCATGTACAAATATAACACGCACAACATGAGTGGATGCGAAAAGCTTGGCCTAGGCCCTCCATGGGCTGCTGTGCCATTAAAAGCAAAGTAATCTTACACAATTACATTTAAAATGATAATACCCATTTAACATCATTTGTGGACACTGAACTACATACGTTACAGCTACAAAATCTTTAAATTTATAAATGAAAATAACAAATACAATTAAAATTCTTCTTTTAGCTCAAAAAATTCCATTCGTTCCTTTTTGGTGTCCACTTTTTTTCGTGGCATATTAATTTACATTTGCCGTTTATATTTTGTACCTGTATCCTGCACCTGTGTGTCCCTCTATGTTTTGTGTAAATTTTTCAACACTTAATTAAGTTCTCATTCTAAAGACGAAGCATGTCTGCAGTTTGCTTTGCTCGCTGTGCCTCTATCGTTAGCTTGAGATGGCGATTCTCGATAAACATTTAAATGCAACAAAAATGCGACTTAATTGATTTAATTTGAATTGAGTTCGCGCTGGGTGTGCGGAATAAATTGAGATTCTACATGTTTGATTTTGAGATGTTTTTGTCACATTTTGAAAGGAGAAGAAAGGCAACGACAAACAACGACATCAAGATAAATATGCAAATTATAAACTTTAAATTAACAAGAAGTTAATTGAAGCTGAAGCGATTTTGTTGCATGTGTGGTAAACATAATTGTGGGAAAATATGGGACGGAAAAGGCAATTTATAGTACCTACCCATCTACGTATTCAAAGACGAAAGTATTCTTCGTTTCAACTTACATGCCGCTTGACCACCAAATTTTTAACGCCTTCCATGACGAAAGACGAACCCTGCGACACCAACTTCGAGAACATCGACACGGTCTTGGTACCGCCACCTTCATACTGTACTGCCTGGTGCATTGCCGGCGTGCGATTCATGATTCCCTTCCAACGCTGCACGTAAGCGACCGGTGACAAATCGCAGCCTGCCTCTTGTAGCGCTTCCTTCATGCGCTCGAATTCGAATTCGGGTACATTCTGGGCAGCGCATATATAGTAAATGATGTACAAGCGCATTTTATCCTCAGGCAAACCAAATTCTGGATCTTTCAACAGCTCCAACAGTGGACGATCCAAGGTTTGCTTGGACATAATTTTCTCTTCCAATTCGAAGAATGAATCCAATCGACGCGCTTTAATGTAATTCAAAATAACAGTAGCAATTTTCGTATGCATATCAATCAGGCGTTTCTTCTCCATTAGTTGTGGCAATGAATTGACAGCGTTCGTGAGGCGTGCCGTAGTATCGTTGACCATGGAAAATGCCACATCGGATTCACCGTCAATTCCCATCGATGTTTTTAAACGTTTGATCTCTTCTTCAGAGTTGCGATATGACTCCAGTTCCTCCTGTATTGCCTCGGCGACGGTGGGAAAGGGGCTGCCCTTGTGTGTAACCCAGAAACGATCGTTGCGATCGAGATCACAGGCCTTGGGTTTTTTGCGTGCTCCTAGAAGTGAGAGCGAGAGAAGTTTTAGGGTAAAAGTAACTAGTAGTAACGAAAGAAGTCTAATTCTTACCTGTCACTGTGCTGCTATCATCTTCCACATAGACCAAATTCAATCCCAAATCGAGTATATCGTGCACCAGCGCCTGATATGACCATGTGTGATGCAGTGGCGTTGCTAAATCTAAGTTCCGGTCGAGCAGCAAAAGCACCGGCCGTTGAAAACTGAAAACTCCGCCGCCTGCTTGCGTGGCATCCATGTGGAAGAGATTGGAACGTGCATCCCACAGATTTTCACGTAATTTCTTTTCCAACTTGCGGGCTACCATTTCAGCAGCACTATTACGTGGACAGCGTATAATGGGCACATTGCCCAGCGTTACAAATACAGCAAACAATGAGTCTACAATTGTGTCCATAAGCGTTTCCATCTCATCGTCGCGCGTATTTGCCCGATTTATCGAATAGTACGAGAGTTGCTCGCTTTGCTGATGTTTCAGTATAAAGAAATCATCCTCTAAACTTATGAAATTCACATACTGATCATAGACACGATGTATATTTGCAACGCAGCCCGCTTGTAGTGCTGCCGCAGCCAGATCTTCAATCTTTTGACGTGTTATCGGCGCTAGAAAATTCAAATGGTAAACATCGTAGAGGCCATTGCCAAAATCTTGTTGTATACGGTCGAGATTATCATCTGTGGGCATGCATAAGTAAATCGCTGGAACATCGGGAATCGAGTCGCGGTCAGAGTGCAATTGACTGCATACCGAAGCAATTGAAAAAATAAAAGATTAGACGTGATTATTGCAAAAACAAAAAAATAACATTGCTTGCCACAACTTACACATGCAATGTCACACCCAATTCGCGTAGCTCTCGTATGGAAATGATTGGTGAAATGATATCTTGGCCAACGCGATCGTAAATCAGAATCTTCCAAACGGGCTCCGCTACCAGTGCCTTTGGCTGCTGTACATTCAAATTGAGAATTTGCTTGATCGCATCTGTGGAAAAAATCGTAAATATTGAAAATAAATTTTCCATTGCTTTGCTTGCTCACTTATTTGTCTCTCGCGTAATGTTAACATTGTAAACGATTTCTTTTCTTTGTATGCCTGATGAACAAATTTGTCTCGTTTATTGGTTTTTCAAATATAATAATTAAACTAAACTTCTCCAATAAAGATTTATTTAATTTAATTTCTTTACATTTTCTTTCTTTTTTTTATTAATTTTTGCAAAGTGAAATGTCAAAACTGACAACTTAGTACCACGTATTCACTCTAACATCTGCTCAGTGTTGCATTTTATAGTACCAAAACTAAAAAATAGTAGAACTAAAACTGTAATCGCAATTTATTAGATCTAATATTAGGAAATTATTTATATAGAATTCTACACAAAATTGTTTCTCAACTCTAAAAAAATTGTTGTTTTATTAACTTCTTTACATTAGTTAAATATTAATACATGATAATATATTATAATCACATGATGTAATAATGTGAATTTTAAGACTTTAGCACAGGTGAGAGCATATATTTTGTTTGTAGTATAGGGATGTATGTAATCATTTCCATTGGCAGATCATCTTTCCTTCAGTTGAACTCTCCTAAAGTCCTCTAACCCTTGGTAGTCTTATTTTCAAAATCAATCATTCAACTTGAAAGCCTATGGCTCCCAATTGATGACCTTTTTGCGTGGACCTACTCAGATTCTATGAAAGTTTTACTTTGCTTTACTTTTAATGCTGGTGGTTGTTTCTGTGATATTCATTTATGTGTTATTGCTATTGCTGATTCCTTGCTTGCTCTCCTTATTTATTGTTAGCAGCTTGTTAGCCCCATATCTTGTTTTCTGTCTTGGTTAACTTTCGAAAGAAGAAATAACCGATTAGGTTTGAGGTATTGAGAGATCTGAGTTAAGTTATGCATGTGCTTTCTAATAATACTCGGACCTAATTATATTAATTATTTTTTTTAATTTATCTTTAAATACAGGTAACACACAGGGGATACCCACATAAATGCAGCGCATTGTGTTGATTGGATGGACGATAGATAGGTGGGTGGAAGAAGGAGGGAAGAGTAGTTATGAGCGCTTGCTTTAAATTTGCAAGGGTCATAATAATCGATGGGAAAAAGAGCCCTTAAGATATAAGTAAGTAAATAATTATGACCCAGGCATGTTCCTGTCCTCTACTGTGACCTTTACTATCCTCAGACTGTGCTCTTAACTCTTTCTATCTCTTACTGTCACTCTATCTGTCTTCTACTTTCGCTCCACTCTTCTTTCCGTGGCTCCTTTTCCCTGAAAGTAACTAAGTGGTGGAAATATTCCTGACTTGTTAGGTAAATGAGTTCTTACTTTTAATGGCACAACAGCTAATGGAGGGCCTAGGCCGAGCTTTTCGCATCCACTCATGTTGTGCGTGTTATATTTGTACATGAATGGAATGGAAGGAAGTTTAATGCCGAATCCGAACGGCGAAGTGAAAAGCTTTTCATTGGCAATTTGTACTCTTGTAGGTTCGCCATTGCCTGCCAAGAGGGGTGGTGCCGTGTAGAAAAATTGTTTTTTCTACTTTTTGATTTTGTCTGTGCCGAGATTCAGACCCCGGACACTCTGCGTAGCAGTCCAACGCATTACCACTACGCCACAGTGATAACCTAGTTAAACTTTTACTTCGATTTACGCTGATGAATTAGTCAAGAAAGAAATTCAGTTGCCATTTTTTGTCAGGCACCAGCATGTATGTATGTAGTGCCTGCAGAGGTTTATATGAACATATTTAACCCAGAGGCAAAACCAATAGATATTGGCGATATCCGGATAGGATTTGCATAGAAATATCCAAAATAACCCCCTCCCCCAGCTTTTACTTACCAGGAGTCGAGTTTAACTTTGAGTTCGTATAGTCTCAGTTTGAAACGTAGAAGACTGGACAAGTTTACTAAGTGTCCAGAGTTTCGAGAGTGTATAGAGTTTCACCAAGCTGATACACTTCGGAAGCAATATAACAGAGTCCTTTGCAATGCCCCAGAATTTAGTCATCAATGCCATCAAAGTTAAAGACACTGTAAATAGCTTTGTTCGTTTCCTCTAAATATTCAGTAATTCAGCTAACAGCTGATGAAGCAGGGTTGCTGTATTCAACTAAATTTCACACATTTGTCATTTGGGTAATATTTCTGATGCGGTGGAAATTGTTCTTTTTTGTGGCAGTCGATACCAATATGGCGGCTTTGTATGTCGTGTGTTTCGTGGCTGCGGCGGAATAGATTTGCGTTTTGAAAAGGAAAAAACATTTTCTTTTATATAAATTCAACCTGAATGCGGTAAAAATCAGAAATAAACCAGTCATAATTGAGTGTAAATTTTTCAAATACATTTAATTTTTCACGAAATGCAATAGAAACCAAGTAAGTTTGTCCAGACAAAGAAAATCTTCACAGATTCTATTTAAATCGAGAGCGTGTGTCGTGTGCAAATCTTGTTACGTTGCAGTTGTTGTTTTTTTTTTGTTTCAAGGCGAAACAAAAACAATAAGAGCAACAACAACATGCGCGTCGTGCGTAGAAAGTGAAAAAATTTCAAGTGCATCGAACGAAAAACAAAAAACCATTAAAAATTCTCACTTACCAAACCGGGAAGAAAAAGATAAATGCGACTTGTGTGTCCTTCTGAATAGAGCAGAAGAATATAACAGCTGAAACACAATAAAACATGTTACGCACACCCTGTATAAGAAATTTTGTTAAACTGAAATTCGGTTTACTTGTATTTCTAAATTTAATGTGTGTCCAATGTCAACTGCTTATCAACGTACAAAATCAGGTAAGCGATAGTGTTGGGACCTTATTATTATTAAATTTAATTAATTTATATTTAATAAGATTAAAATTCAAATGCTTCGGAAATAGTAATTCTGCAACATAACATGCAAAAAAAAACAAGAAATTCCTTTAATAGAGAGAGAGAGAGAACGGCATCATAATTTAGGCGGGACCCTATAGCCGGTTTTCCGGGTTTTTGTTTGTGGCGCATGTGATAACTAACATAATTAAACTTGTTGAATTTCATGATGACTCTTAATTTGTTCTTTGCTCTTCGTCTATCTTTTACCTTTTTTAAGTTCGCTTTTTTTCTAGAGTTAAAGTTGGATGATTGTAACATTTTGTTGCTGTTAAAAAAGTATATATTTTATTAACCTTTAGCGATTCGTTAAATTCGCCATTGACGGGAAATGCTAAAATCTTGATTGGTCTCTCGTGATGTAAACTTATTTCACTTCTGAACATCAAATTGTTGATTACGTTTTCCCCTGTTTCCTTACGTCTTTTTATTTCGATGTTCTTTCTATTTGACTGAATGCAATGAAAATATGTAAAAGCAACTTGTTGGAAAATCAACTCAAATGGCAAATAGTAATAATTTCAATGCATACGAAATTTCGTTCGTTCGTTCTTTTTCATAAATAAAAGAGAGAGAGAGAGAGAGAGAGAGCGTATCATAGAGTATATGAACAGTACAGTGAGAGCCGGTATTGTAAACGGACTTTTTTTGATGCTAACATTAGTACAGGTATCCCTCGTATAACGCGGTACTTATACAACGCGTTTTCGATTTAAGGCAATTTGAAAAAAATTCGGTTTCAGTACCATGTGAACTGAAAACTGTCATTACAGCGTGAACTTTTGTGCATATAAGACGTTTAATTGGGAATAATTTTTTAAATTTTTTTTATTAAACAAATTTTTTAGGTGTGAATAGTAAAGTTTCAAATGCATCGATTTCAAAGTGCTGTTAATACTAGATAATGCGCCTGGACATCCAAGAGAATTCAACCATCCTAATGTAGAAATATTTTTCCTACCACCTAATACCACGTCTATAATTCAACCGATAGGCCAAGGTATAATTTAATATTATATTCGGCAAACATTCCAACTTATTCTTGACAAAATGGATTCTAATGCTAACATTAAAGTAACAGAATTGTGGGAAACTTTTTCAATTTTAAACTGCATTGAAATTGTAGAATTATTAAAACAATCCACGCTAAACGGCGCATGGAAAAACATATGGCCGGAGGCTGTTGCAAAAGATATTGCAGTACCACCATTAAATGTGGAAGTGAACCGAATATTAACGGTAGGTCAACGTTTCAGTATAGAAGGCTTTAATGATATGAACGAAGATGACATTTATGAAATTATAAACGAAGCTACAGACCTCACCGAAGGAGAGTTAATTCAATTAACAAGGGAATCTCCAACCGCGCCAAATCTCACACATGAAAGTGACGACATCACTTCGGATGGAGATATATGTGAATCAATTAAGTTTGGCTGAAAAAATTTTCTTTGATAAAATTTTTTCTTCTAATAATAATCCTTTCTTTGCTAATAATAATCCTTCACTGGAAAGTTCCAGCAAAATAATAAGGCAAATAGATATTAATTGTGGTCGCTGTGGCGTAGTGGTAGTGTGTTGGGCTGCTACGCAGAATGTCCGGGGTTCGAATCTCGGCACAGGCAAAATCAAAAAAAAAAAAGTAGAAAAAATAATTTTTCTACACGGCACCACCTCTTGGCAGGCAATGGCAAACCTACAAGAGTATAAATTGCTATGAAAAGCTTTTCACTTCGCCGTTCGGATTCGGCCTTAAACTGTAGGTCCCTTCCATTCATGTACAAATATAATATAAGTGGATGCGAAAAAGCTCGGCCTAGGCCCTCCATGGGCTGTTGTGCCATTAAAAGTAAGTAAGTAAGTAATAGATATTAATTTAGCACCTTATTATGAAATTGAAAAGGATCTTGGAAAAAAAACCGAGCAAAGACTGATAACTGATTTCGCGATTATAAAACCAGTGCAAGAATCACAAGATTCTATAACTAGTTTTGTATCCAATAGCGGCTATGTTGAAGAAATATCTTCTGATGAGGCTATTGCACACCCAAAACGTTAAAAATTTGCACGAAATATGATGTTCGAAGACAGCGAAACAGATTAATTACTTAACAACAATAAAGTTTGAAATACACATTTAATTTATTCAGTTTGTTTTTAAATTTTATAATACGAATAATTTTTCTTTTTTTGTGGTTTCTTTTGAATTTTGTGATATTATTATTTTTATTTTGTGTTTTTAATTTTATAACAAAGTCTGAATTTTAATTTTAAGTTGAAATATATGTACGTCTGTTATTTAGTATGAATTATATTTAAAAAAAAAAAAACCTATTGGAACATAACCCTCAAATTTATATGAAAACTAAGTCTTACATAAAGGGAATCACTTACTTTACTTTACTTTTAATGGCACAACAATCCATGGAGGGCCTAGGCCGAGCTTTTCGCATCCACTCATGTTGTGCGTGTTATATTTGTACATGAATGGAAGGGACCTACAGTTTAATGCCGAATCCGAACGGCAAAGTGAAAAGCTTTTCATAGCAATTTTTACTCTTGTAGGTTTGCTATTGCCTGCCAAGAGGTGGTGGATGCCGTGTACAAAAGTTATTTTTTCTACTTTTTGATTTTGCCTGTGCCGAGATTCGAACCCCGGACACTCTGTGTAGCAATCCAACGCACTACCACTTCACCACACAGCGACCTAACGGGAATCACATAACGCGGAATTTTCCTGGAACGTAACTACCGCGTTATACGAGGGATACCTGTATATGGAAACATTGGTTGCATGGTAATTGGGTCCATGCAGTACAAGCAGAGACATCGGCTCTCTCAATGTCATCTCAAATATTTCTCAATAGAGCGAGAACGCAATTATTTTATGTGTGCATGGAGAGCCAAAGAAAATAGTTCGCCACACAAAAGGTTTCCGATCTAGATTTCAGTTCCTTCCCATAAGAAGTTTCAATTCAAAAGGCTTTCCAATGCCGGGGGGAACGTCAGATAATGCTAATTTTTTTCTTTTCACTCTTATAGCGACTGCAACGAAAATATCCTTGAACTTGACTACATAAAAGTTTACTAAGAACAGCAACATAGTGCTAAAAATTCACAGACACGCTCACACAGCTACACACACGTACGGACGGAATCACACGAAAGGAAATGTGCACAAGTATGTACATATGTACATAAGTATATTAACCCTTGTTGAAGCATGTGGGAAGTGTTGCTTTATATTGGATGGTGAAATGCATGTGTGCAATGAATATTCAATCTGTAACTAAATTTAGAATACAAGTTGTCTGGGCTAGGGTTATATTATGAATTTCCCAAAACAAAACCACTGAAATATTTTTATTTCTGCTTACATATTTTTTTTAATTGTGAAATAAAGTCCATTTTAAGAATGTTCGCTCTATTTTGATAGAACTATGTCTGGATTTACACCCGATGATATTTCCGTAGCGATATTTATTGTGGTGAGAAAAAGAGGTAAGGGGAAAGGTTCTGCCCCTAAAAATATATCCAGACTATGCGGCAACTGTGGTCAGTGTGATATTGGCCATAACACTTTGAGCTAGGAATATAGTGCCGTTTCGGAAACCAATATGATTTAATAAACTTGGTAATATTTTTACTTATTGGTAACTTTATGTTTCATCTTAATGCAATGGATTCTCTAAATTGTCAGATTATCTGAAATAAATCCAATTAATCAATATCATCGAATGTGGCTATCGTCTGGTGAAAACTTGATATACAAAATAATGAAAAGGAAAAAGATCCAGTGTTGAGTTTTAAATGTTTTTTTTTACCTGTGTGCCAAATCACTTTCTGTCGCAAAATTTTTAAACTAAGTTATCGACAAACTCTCTTAAATGCCGAATTCTCCGAAAGTGTTTAATTTTTATGAAGAACTTATGCCTGCTATTTTCGAAGCTAAGAGTTGTACTACGTACAGATTTCTTTACATAGACCAATTGCACAAACAAGGGTTAAGTAAACTAAGACAGTACATAGTCGATATTTTTCGCAGGCACGTAAACTTTGTGACTACCAGTGTTAAGTAGCCTCGTGGTAATTTGTCGGGTAGTTTTAGCAATGCCAAAACACAAACACAAAAAGAAAAAGAAATACTCCTAAAATTTGGCAACACAATAATTTCTACTTTTTATTACGTATATTTAGTTACGTAGGCACATTTTCGTTAAATAAAGTTTGAGTTTCAACATCTTAATGTAAAGCATACGATTCTCAAAATTTTGTACTTAACCCAACTTCAATAAAAAAAACAAACCGATAGTTGCAGGCAGAGGAATACATGTTGTTGCTTTGTTTGTTTGCTGCGGAACTCATTTATTGTCACTGATGTGAAAAAAGTAGAACTAGAATTGGTTAATAAAACATTAAATATTTATTATGAATTAAAATTTATTGTATCGCCTTGAATGTTTTCGCCTTCCGAAATAATACACCTACGCCAGCTAATAATCTAATCATTGAAACATTTTTCAATCGCGTTTTCCGGAAGCAACTTCATTCCTCGCCACGAATTCTCTTCTTTGTCTTCTATCGACTGAAAACGGGTGGGTGCCTCGAAGTGCTAATTTGAGTTTTGGAAAGAGCAAAAAGTCAACGCCAGAGCCATATCAGGTGAACACGGTGGTTGTTCGATGATATTTGTTGAGATTTTGGCCAGAAAATATATTAGAAAATATATATATATATATATTGTGGTGGAAAATCCATGAGTTTTCTTTCCACAAAAATTGGCTTTTTTCGACGAATTTGCTCTCTCAAACGCCACATTACTCCCAGTTTACTTTACTTACTTTTAATGGCACAACAGCCCATGGAGGGCCTAGGCCGAGCTGTTCTCGCATCCACTCATGTTGTGCGTGTTATATTTGTACATGAATGGAGGGGACCTACAGTTTAGTGCCGAATCCGAACGGCGAAGTGAAAAGCTTTGCTTTCATAGGCAATTTTTACTCTTGTAGGTTTGCCATTGCCTGCCAAGAGGTGGTGTCGTTTAGAAAAATTATTTGTTCTAATTTTTGCCTGTGCCGAGATTTGAACCACTCTGCGTAGCAGTCCAACGCATTACCACTACGCCACAGCGACCACATTACTCCCAGATAGTATTCTTTATTTACCGTCTGATCTACTGGCAAGAATTTCGAGTACTATTTCCATTACTTTATAGATATTAACTTTAGTGGAAGAAGTTGATGACCAACCAGACCGAGGCAAATCTCGACCGCTTCTGAATGCACTGTACCACTCATATGCAGCACGTGTTTTTGATAAAGTCGATTTGCTGCAATATTTTCAGCGATTCGGCACATGAAATCACAAGAAAATTTTGTTCAGCGATGAAGCTCACTTTTGGTTGAATGGGTACGTTAATAAGCAAAATTGTCGCACTTGGAGTGATCATAATCCACAAGCCATTGTTGAGATGCCGTTACATCCTCAAAAAGTCACTGTCACAATGTAACAGTCAATGGGGAACACTATAGAGCCATGATTAATGAATTGAATAATTGCCTGAATTGAAGGATGTTGATGTGGACGACCTTTGGTTTCAACAAGACGGAGCTATATGCTATACAGCCAATGAAACAATCAATTTATTGAAGGAAACTTTTGGTGAGCGTCGTGGGCCTGTGGCGTGGCCTCCAAGATCGTGCGATTTAACACCGCTGGACTATTTTTTGTTTTTTGTGGGGTTATGTGAAGTCGCTTGTCTACGCAGATAAGCCCGAGACGATTGACGCCTTGGAAGAGAATATTCGGCGCGTTATTATTGACATACGGCCCCAATTGCTGCAAAAAGTGGTCGAAAATTGGGCCTCTCGGCTGGAATTTATTCGAAGAGCTTGGTTTTTGAAAAATAAAAAATAAAACACAGAAATTTTATTAAAGTGAATGAAATTTGTATTTTAATCGATAAATCAATTCTTGCCATTTACTTTTTAAAAATAATTTCACTTAAATGTTGCCCGCTGCTACGCTTCAAGTGGTCCATTCTAAAGGTCCAATTTTAGCACACTTTTTCACACATTTCGGCAGGAATCTCATCAATGACGCGTTAAATAATGGCTTCCAAAGCAGCAATCCCTGTAGACAAAAGACTTAACATAGCCGCACAAAAAATAGTCTAACGGGGTCAGATCACACGATCTTGGTGGATAATTGACTGCACCAAAACGTGAGACTAACTGCTCACCAAATTTGCCTCTCAATTGATGCATGTGCATGGTTTCGCGTGCAGTATGGCATATGGTACCGTACTGTTGGAACCACATGTCGTCCGAGTGCAATTCTTGCATTTTCGGCAAAAAGAAAGTCTGTTATCATCGAACGGTACCTTTCTTCATTGACCGTAACGTTGCGGCCTTCGTCGTCTTTGAAGAGGTACGGCCCAATTGCCTCTGGCTGGTTTCACTCCAAATACGGCAATTCGGCAATTCTTCTTATTCACGTATCCATTGAGCCAACAATGAGCCTCGTCGCTGAAGACAATTTTGCGATAAAACACATTTTGCACAGAGCATGAATTTTGATAATAAATTTCAATAATTTGTAAACGTTGTTCAGGTGTAAGTCTATTCATGATGAAATGGCAAATCAAACTGAGCATTTTTTACTTTGACACTGTCAGAAATATAAACGCCGACAACCTAGTAGGTAAAAAATCACCCTCTATTATTAATTTCACTCTCCACATTGATAAAATCGTTTAAAGTTTTTTGGTATACCATTTTAGTGTTGCCGTTACGCACAAAATAGTATTAAAATAAATACGAATTTCGACCAAAAGCAACTCTGTAACGAACTCGAAAAGAAGTGTACCAAAACTTTTCGTAGTTCGTAGTTTTTACTAACTTTTTTACTTCACTGCGCCTACGTGGCGCCACATAAAAGATAACAGAACAAAAGTAACTCATGCCGACGAGCACAATGCTTATCGCTAAATATACTACAAACATTTTTGAAAAATATTAATTAGAGAGCTGATTGGAACGATTTTAACTATTTCGAAATGTGAAATGTGAAAGAATTGGTTTTTAGTAACCACAAAATGTTACATTGACTTAACTTTCCGAACAACATCTTGCTTAGGCAAGTTTTTTAAATTTTTACGCTGATTTACTTATTTTTCGAAAAAATTTACGGGGTGAACCTCGGCCTAGGCCATTAAAAAATAAGAAGAAGAAGAAGAAGCATGTATATTTTGTATATTAATTTTTGTTCTCCTTTTGTTTCTTTGTTTGCAGGGTGGTGAAATTATACAGGAAAGCATCACTTCCAATGTCAGTGAAGATTTAATAACATTGGAATTTCAGAAAACTGATGGAACGCTGATCACTCAAGTTATTGATTTCCGAAATGTAAGTAAAATTTATACTACATACTTACTTACTTACTTACTTAAATAAGAATTAAATAAGAACACCTTGCACTATAAAACTTGTATTTTTTTTTTTATCGGACTGCTTATGGCCAACAAGTAAAGTATGTATATATATGTATGTAAGTATATACTTTATAAATTTCTAGGTGGCAACATTACATTTAAACATTTTTTGGGGATTCCCAAACAAAAAAGTTGAAGCGAAGCAATCGAAGGCGGAGAACAGCAGACGAAAAAATTTATATTTTTTTTTTAAAAGAAAACTTAAATTTGTTTATAATTTGTTCTGGTAAGCATTTAAATAGGGTAATAGCATTGAGGGTAATTCAACAAATTAAATGTAAACAATTGTGTAATGTCACAGCAAAACGGGTCGAGCAGAGCACTGCAGCAAGGAGAAGCGTGATTTGGTGAAAAAACTGCGAAATGAGAGACAAAGCATCATCCGCCAAAAAGCTAAAACTATTAGCAGATCCTCGGTATTTGTCTACCAATCTTTATTACCTCAAAAATTTCATTGCAAGAGAGGTAGGCCCCGCAAAACTACAAGTGTAGATGACAATCGCATGAAAATTTAAGGCAGCTGCCGCAATTAGAGAGGAGACAGGGGTTCAAATTTGTGCTCGATCAGTAAGGAGACTTTTGGTGAAAAAAAAACTGTATGGGAGAACAGCACGAAAAGTACCAATATTGACACAAAGACATCGAAAGTGTCGCATAGAGTTCGCTAAAGCGCTCATTGAGTGGGATGGTTCAATTAATGCAAAAAAATGCCCTAACGTATTTTGGACAGACGAAAGCAAGGTGAATCTTGTTGGAAGTGATGGCAAACGTTGGGTTAGATATACTAGGAAGGCGTTTAAGCATGGAGGTGGAAGCATCATGGTATGGGGATGCTTCTCTTGGTATGGTGTGGGCCCTCTGTATTGGATAAAAGAAGCGATGGACAGATTTCTTTACGTAAACATCCTTCAGGAGGTGATGCTTCCTTATGCTGAATGGGAAATGCCCCTGAAATGGCAAATGCAACAGGATAACGATCCAAAGCATACCTCAATCCTTGCGTGAGATTGGTTTTCCCATAATGGAATTCCCGTTATGACCTGGCCTGCACAATCTCCTGACCTTAATCCAATCGAGAACTTATGGAATATTGTCAAATAGAAGATTGGCAGTACCAGAGCTAAAAACAAAGACGAATTGTGGCAAAGCATTCAAAGAGCGTGGTATTCCATACCCCACGCTACTTGCGCGTCTCTGGTGGAATCAATGCCTAGAAGGTGTAAGGCGGTTTCAATTAACAAAGGCTATTTCACAAAATATTAGCATTAGTGAATAATTTCAGTCAATATTTTATAAATTTTTTTTTAATTGAAGTGTTCTTGAAGTGTGTTTGTCCTTTTGAAATGTGGTTTTATGTATAACTTTTAAATTTCTTTTTTTACACTGAATTGATTTTGTTTTTGTTTTAAGAAAAAATTTAACTTATGGAATAAATGAATAAAAGTAAATACCTTTTAAATTTATAATAAGCCTAGAGAAATATTTTTTTAAGGTTTTTGGTTTCAGAACAAGGTGTTCTTAATTTATTGTCCGACACTGTATGTATGTATAAAGGAAATAATTGTAAATTAAAACAAAGAAGACATTAAAATTAAGTCCTTCTGGTACATGAATTGAGTTGAGCAGTCATGCATAAGGAGTGAGATCGAAAAAATCGATTAACTTTAAATTGTCCTAGCATTGAAATCCCTTACGCAAATAAAAAAATGTAAACAGTTTTGAAATGAAAATTTAATTTCTGATAAAATGATCAAATGAACTAATTTGTTTGGTGTTTTTTACAGAATTCGAACAGCTTTTCCGGTATGCCTGCCATTGCGCCTTTTCTGAGACTTTTACTCCTTAGCCCACAACTACAAATCGCTTGCCATACCAGAAACTTCTTCGGGAACTTGGACTTTTGTTTTGTCCTAAATCTTTCTTCAACTCCTCCTCGTTCCTTTGCGGTGTAAAAGTCTTGACCAGGCAATTGAGAAAATTTAGACAACACATATCGTCCATTTCATCGTCCATAACACAGCAATCGAATTTTTGGAAAAAATCTGTCTTCCACTTTTTAGCTCGGTTCTGGACTACCAAGTTCTGAGAAGCGTTCCTGTCGGGTGCTGACTGCACTTTGTATGTTTTAAGGCCCGCATCTTTTTTAATTTTACGAACTAAAAACTCACTGCAACTCGCTTTTTCCGCCAATTTTCGATTAGACAACGCTGGATTCTTCTCTAAGAGAGCAACAATCAATGAAAAGTACACGTCTCTGTGCATGAGTTAGTGACGCCATTTTGAAATTTTGTTATAAAGGCATGAATATATATTTACTTATCGCTAGTTTGCTGCAAGACTGACATACAGTGAGTCAAAAAAGTTTACCAACACCTCTATTTATTAAATAAAAACCCTATTAACCAGCTCAAAACAAAGAAAAAACACAACAAATGATACTCCAAGCCATTAAATTTGTTTTTAAATAAAAGGAAAAAATTTAATCAAAACAAAAAAATGCAATGAATTCATATCAAGAAAGTTTACATATATTAATAAAATTTTCGTTAAAAAAAGTAACTAATTTAATATTTTGTCGGACCTCCTTTGGCTGCAATAACTGCTTGTAGACGTCGGTGCATACTTTTAACTATCGGTCTCCGTTATTTTCACCCAGTCACTCATTAAAGCAGTTTTTAGTAAGTCCTTCCTTGGAGGTTATCTGATGCTTTCGGATCTGTCGTTCCAATAAGTCCCATATACGCTCAATGGGGTTAATATCAGGAGATTGTGGGGGAGTATGAAGTTGCTTTCAGTTGTATAAAAGCCATTCCTTGACGAGATACGACGTATGTTTCGGGTCATTGTCTTGTTGAAAATAAAAGCATTTCGTATCAAGACCCAGTTTGGTAACACTAGGACGTAGATTTTTTTTCAGAATGTCTAGATACATTTACTTGTCTATTTTATCAGTTATGAACACAAGCTCACTAACTCCAGCCGCAGACATACTCCCCCAAACCATTACATTTCCTCCACCGTGTTTAACTGTTGGTATTAGATTTTTTCATTCATTTCCTCATTGACCTTTCTCCACACTTTTCGTGCGCCATCCGGACCAAATATGTTATATTTTGATTCATCAGTAAACACAACATTTTCGCAAAACGAATCCGGCTTCTTTAAGTGTAGCTTAGCAAAATTCAATCTCTTTTCTTTGTTTACTTTTGATACAAATGGTTTACGACGAGCTACTCTTCCACGATATCCAGCACTATTTAAGGTGTTTCTTATTGTTTGTGGATTACATTTTTTTGTGAGTTCTCATATACATTTTGCGTTAATTTTACAGCAGAATATCTTGGGTTTTGTGCAACTACGATACGATGGTACGTTCCTCACGTGGTATTAAGATCTTTGGTCTACCCGATCGTTGTTTTACATGCAAATGTCCATTGTTTAAATATGAATTTATAATAGTTTGCATACTAGAATGAGATTTTCCAATTATTTTGCCGATTTCTCGTAAAGATTTATTTTCCAAATATAATTTTAAAATCAATTTGCGCACTTCTAACGAAATTTCTGAACCACGTACATAGAAAGTGTACAAGTGTAACAAATATTTACTTGTTTTATTATAACTGTTTCTTACTTACTTAGTTACTTACTTAGCTGACACTACAACCGATGATCGGTCTCGGCCGCCTCCACAAAGCTTCGCCAGTCACTTCTGCTATGCGCGCGCTACCGCCAGTTGATAAGGCCAAGTGCAGTCAGGTTGCCCTGCACCTGGTCTTTCCAACGGAGATTAGGACGTTCCCTTCTGCGTGTTCCTCCACCGTGGTTCGAATAAAACACCCTTCTAGCCGGAGCGCTTTCTTCCATTCGCTCAACATGACCCAGCCAGCGAAGCCGCTGGAGTTTTATACGCTTGACTATGTCAGTGTCGGCGAACAGCTCAACAGCTCATCGTTCCATCTTATTCGATACACGTCGTCCACGCATACTGGACCGTAGATCTTATGAAGTATCTTCCTCTCGAACGCTCCTAACAGCCTAACAGCCTCTCATCATTGATGATCAATGTCCACGTCTCTGCGCCATACATTAGGACTGGAAGGATGAGGGACTTATAGAGTGTTATTTTCGTTGGTCGAGAGAGGGCTCCAGAGGGCTCCATTACTCAATTGCCTACTGAGCCCGTAGTAACACCTGTTGGCAAGAGTTAGTCTCCGCTTGATCTCAAGGCTGACATTATTGTTGGTGTTTATGCTGGATCCTAGATATACGAAATCCTTGACGACTTCAAAAGTGTAGTTGTCAACAGTGACATTTGGTCCAAGACGCCGTGACTCTTTGTTTGTTGACACAAGGTATTTCGTTTTGTCCTCGTTCACCACTAGACCCACACGACGAGACTCCCTTTCCAGGTTGGAGAATGCTGCACTGACTGCTCGAGCGTTTTTGCCAATGATGCCAATATCATCAGCGTATGCTAGCAGCATGACACTCTTGTAAAAGATAGTGCCAGAGATGTCGATGTTCACAGCTCGAATTATTTTCTCCAGCATAAGGTTAAAGAAGTCGCACGATAGGGAGTCACCTTGTCTGAAACCTCTTTTGGTATCAAATGGTGCGGAGAGGTCTGTCCCAATTTTCACTGCGCTGGTGGTGTTGGTCAGTGTCATTTTGCAAAGACGAATGAGCTTTGCAGGGATACCAAAATCAGACATTGCGGCGTACAAGTGATCCCTAATCGTGCTGTCGAAGGCGGCTTTATAATCGACTTGGGGTTTCCGGAGTGGGTTCCGCAGTGGCGGGATTATTGCCGTCATCGCCATTAAGTAACTGCGAAAAGTGCTCCCTCCATAATCTCATTATGCCCTGGATATCTGTCACCAGATTTCCGTCTTCATCCTTGCAGGAAGAAGCCCCGGTCTTCAAACCAAGAGTCAGGCGTCTTATTCTTTCAAAGAATTTTCGTATATCGTTCCTGTCCCGCAACATTTCGATATCATTGAACTCGCGTCTTTCTTCATCTCTTTTCTTGCGCCTAAAACGTGTTTGCACCACGTATTGTGCGTACGTCTAGAACATTGGAAGCGTGCCTTCCGTCGATCACAACGTGATCAATCTGGTTTCATGTGTTTTGATCAGGGGACAGCCAAGTGACCTTATGGATATCTTTATGTTGGAATCTGGTGTTACTAACTGTCATGTTTCGTGCGGCGGCGAGCTCGATCAGTCTCATATCGTTATCGGTGGCTTCGTCGTGGAGACAGAATTTTCCGGTCGTCGGACGAAAGAGACTCTCCTTGCCCACCTTGGCATTACAGCTGTAGTAGATATTACAGGACCCTGTCCCGTCCATCGCATTTCCTGTATAGCGGTGATGTCAGCTCTATATTGTTGGAGGACATCCACCAGCTGTATAGAGACACCTTCCCTGTAGAGGGTTCGGACATTCCAGGTGCATATCTGTAAATCGTTGTCCTTTGGGCGTTTGCGGGAGTCGTGAACATTAGAGGGGTTCTTTATCCGAGGCTTATTTTGAGGATTCATTGGTGGGTATTTTAACGTGGTGGGTTCCAAGCCCGACGCACAACCATTCATTCAAGGCCATGGAGAAGCCCGCCGCACACATTAGTTAACTCACTGACGGTTGTCAGATCGCTATCCAGGGGACGCCACGAGGAGGCTGTGTGTCGACTTGAAACGTAGAAGCACAAGGATCGACCATGGACGCACCTGCGACTGTCACGAACTTTACCTTGTGTCCTACGCCCCAGGCCCCCCTATAACTGTTTCTGATGGACAGTTAAAGTGCGAAGAGTACTTGCTGTTATCATTTGTATATACAAGTGCTATTCTCTCTTGACTCTCTTCGCTCTCTTTTGAGCTCTGCGAACATATTGATATTGTACACATACATATATATATGTATGCCTGAAGTAAATACAGTTAATTGATAGCCCGGTTAATTGATAGCCTTTCATCAAATTGAATTTCATTATTTTCTATTAAAAAAGTTTTTTTATTCAGAAATATAGCAACTATTGTGCAATATTCGTGAAATAAGATGAACATAAATCTTTTATAACTGGTGGCTTAAGTTAATAAGTTAAAAAATTAATTAATAATCTACATAAGTATGTTCATAGTTAACAGAACCGCTTAAGCTATTCACACATTCCTGCCATAATTTGCTGACAACGCGTCTGCGATGTGCAACATGATCCATACGCGCATCCGCTATGAAAGGCACGTCAGCGTAGCTATCGCTGCTGCCGTGGGAACTGCTAACACAGCAGTTTCCTTTATATAAAATTAAGCTTAGGAGTTTAGTTAATAATCAATTTTTTGGAACTACCTAGGAGAGGTAATAAAAATATAACTCTGAATTAAACAATCTTTTATTTACAGTGGGAGTGAACGAGCCAGTGGCAGGCTCGCATCATTAATTTTTCCGAGTGTCCTGAAGGGCACTCGTTAATTTACACATATCATTTTATATTTGGATTATTTTGGTCCAATCAAAAAGATCTCAAGCTCTGAAATAGTTTCACTATTACAGAAGTTTTTCTTTTTTTTTATGTCTATAGTTAAAATATAATATTATAAGTATAATTTTTAAACTATTGCATGCATCTTAGCGAACTTTTTCTTTTCTTTGAAGTTAGTATAGATTCGTTGCTAATCATAATTTTCAATCTTGTTTGTTTCTCTTCTCTTTTTAGGAAGTTAAAATTTTTAAAGCTCTCGTTCTGGGCGAAGAAGAACGCGGCCAAAATCAGTATCAGGTCATGTGTTTTGTGACAAAATTCAGTAAAGGCGATTTCATCTCTTCGGATGCAATGGCCAAATTACGACAAAAAAATCCGCATACAATCCGCACACCCGAAGAGGATAAGGGCAGAGAAACGTTTACAATGACATCATGGGTGCATTTAAATCGTTCCACGCCCATAACACGACATTTGCAAGTGCTATGCGCCGAAGCAGTAGAAACGACATATGTACGTGATGTTGATCTGAAGTCGTGGTCGGAGTTGCCAGGTTAGAACAACACGAAAATAAAAATTAATTAGCCTTTAATATAGTTTGATATGACCCCGATGGCCTAGTGGATAGCGCCCTAGGTTCTCATTCGTGAAGTATCCAGTTCGAATCCCGTCTTAGTCGGGTGGATAATTCTCTTTTGTAATTTTCATACTTCCCTACCGATATCAAGTGATTGGGAATTATAAGAAAGTGTACAAGTACACATGTTGGCAGGCAATGGCAATACCAACAAGTGATAACAAATTGCCATCACGCCGTTCGGCGGGTATCACAATTTTCTGTTATGGCCTAAATGTGTCCTATTATAGGGCAAACAAACAAACCACGTAAACTAGCCTCAAAGAAAAAAATCTCTAAATCAACCAAATGCGTTTTTATTGGCATGAAAAAATATCAAATAACTTCATGATGAATTATTCATTATTGGTATGTTGATTTATGGTTTAATTGGAATTATGATTAAGTAAAATTGATTTATCGGTTAATCGAAATATTAATCAAAGTCTTGATTAATAGGAATACTGTTTTATTGGTTAATCGGAATCTTAATTAATGCAATTCTGATTAATCGCTTAACTGGAATCTTAATACAAATTCATCCATTAGTCGTATTCTTCATCCAAATATTTACTAGTTGAAGTCTTTATTATTAGGATTGGAATTTTAATCAATCAAAATGTTCGCCGTGGCGTAGTTGGTGGTACGCAGGGTGTTCGGGGTTCAAATCTTGGCACTCTAGTAAAATCAAATAGTAGACAAAACCATTTTTCTACATGGCACTACCACTACCACAGCAGGCAATGGCAAATATACAACAGTAAAAATTTTGTAGAAAAAAACCTTTCACTTCGCCGTTCGGATTTGGCATACAATTTTAGGTCTTTTCCATTCATGTAGATGTTCATGTTGTGCCATTAAAAGAAAGAAAACAATCAATCGAAATCTTCAATGATCATAGATTTATTTAATCAGAATTTTTATTAATCGAAATCTTTATTACTAATCAAAAGTCTTGAATTAATTGAATTTCTGACTAATTGATTGGTTGAAAACTCTTCAAACAATTTCATACATTTTTCATCATTTCAACATTAAGTAATTTTCGGCATGTATCTATTTCAGGATCTTCCATATCTAGCTTAGAAGCTGCTACGGAAAGATTTCCTGACACATTGTCCTCGCGTTGCAATGAAGTAAGCAGCCTTTGGGCGCCATGCCTTTGTACGCTTGAAACATGCATTGGCTGGTATCCCTGCGGTCTGAAATACTGCAAAGGTAAACCTGGTGGTGGCGGTGATTCATCAGCAGGGCAAGCAAATTATCGCTGCGGCATTAAAACATGCCGTAAATGTAGTCAATTTACCTACTATGTACGCCAGAAGCAACAGTGTCTATGGGATGAATGACGAGGACTGTATGCTGTAGCCGCTGTGAATGCTACCATTGCTGCCAATGCTTGTGTTGCCGATCGCATCTCACATCATCGTGCAGCTGCTGATGATGCCTTCTTCAATTACTTACTTTTATTACGAAAACGTTTCATATTCTCAGTGATGTATAATAAATGGTCAACGACAATAACAAAATCAACAGCAGCAACAAGAACAACAACACCAACGACCAATCTTATGTATTCAAATTATCGTAAGGAAGATAAAATGCAAACAATTTTTAGTTCTTTAGAGCAACATATTTACTGCAATAATAACACGGACAACAAAATAGCAGTAATTGCTTTACATCAAGAAAAGCTCTTCTTAGTACTTTTTGGAATATTGTTGTTGATTTCAACTTCACCATCACCATCAGCATCCCCCTCCCCATCGTCATCAAGCAGAGGTAGTCACTTTGCAATCCTCTTGTAAATACTGAAAACAAAAAACAAAATAAAAAACGAAGCAGTAAGTTCATAGCTGTTAAATAATTATGTACATATATAAAAAACGTAAACGAACTCGAAAAAGGAAATGTCATGTATGTGTAGATAGTTACCTAAACAATTAATTTTTGGTTTAAAGCTCTACAAATGCAAAAAGTTCTAATATCCACATATTAAATATGTATATTGAAAAATCTTCAGTGCCAATAATGGTTCCATAATTCTATGCATTTACATTTTTTGTAAAGTTCTCTTAGACAATCGATAAATTTCAATTTTCCTATCAATAGTTAAAATTGGATTTTGTAGATCAAAAGGAGTGGGAATGGATGTGGATATGAACTTTTTGCATTATTTTATTGTTAAATTTTATTTTAAAATATTCCTATAAATCTTATACCTAGTTGATATTTAAGAGACTGTTAGACATTTTAAGTAGCATACAAATTAAGGATATAAATTTCGTTTATTGTCTTAAGACTATCTCCGCCACGGCGGTCTTCATCGTCGATCTTGCGGTAGTTCTGTCTAATCATTTTATTTGCAAGTTTAAACAGAGATTAGATCTTTCAACTGGCGGAAAACAACAAGTGGTCTGTTAAAAACCACATCACATACAAGTTTAATATTTGCTCAAAGTTTTACCAACTGTGACTACATACACCCCTGCTCAAAATAATAGGTACACAGCACACTTTCAACTTTAACATAACAAACAATGGTTTTATTCAATATTTTAATGAAAATAAAAATTCGCATTAATTCATTGGATAAATAAATAAAGACAAATAAACTTCATTACTAAGTAAAGTATAAAAAAGAATTTGAGATAAATAAACATTTTAAGGCGCTTAAGCGACTGCCCAAAAAAATAGTTACACTTGTAGTATTACAAAAAAAAAAATAATAATTAAAAGTGTTAATAAAAAATTATTGCATATTTTAAATCAATTAACTAATATCCTGTGTATCGACCACCATTTTGAAATACCTTCGCTACTCTCCTTGGCATACTATAAATCAAATCCCCACAAATGTCTATCCATACCATATTTTCTGAACATACTCCCATAATTGTTCTTTATAAGAGAAAACTTTTTTCGCCAATTTCTTTTTTAAGTTTTCCCACAGGTTTTCTATTGGATTTAGATCCAGGGATTGACTTTACCACTCTAAAACATTGACATTATGGTCTAAATAGCATTTTTTTTAAAAAGTTACTGGTATGCTTTGGGTCGTTATCTTGCTGATCGACCCAACATAAAGGAATTTTTTCCTCCGCATAGGGTAGTATTGTATTTTCACAATGTCCTTGTATTCGTCTGCTGTCATATGATTAGTAGTTTGGTGTATAGGACCGATACCAAGAACAGCATCCCCAAACCATACTAAATCCACCTCCATGCTTCACTGTTTTTTTTTACATGAAACGAACGTGAAATTCCTTTTTGTCGGCGTAAATTTCTTTCTGAATCGTTTCCGAACAGATTAATTTTCGTTTCATCGCTCCATAAAATATTTCTCCACTTTTTCTCAGCCAAAGATGTGTTTTCCGTCAGCCTCATCGGCTCCGGATCATCGGGGCTGGGGTAGCATCCATAACCATTGAAACGAGATGTAGACAAGATGCCAGTTTTTAAATGCAATTGTCTGAATTCACTACGTGTGCACATCATCTCAATGGTATAATTCAAAGCCTGTGTTATGTCCGAAGTTGCCATACCCCTCACTGCGTTGCCAGTCACGCGACCAAGGTAGGTGTAAACTTGTTTGGCAAATTCAAAATTGCCGGGACGGGACGCTTCTATACCTCTACACAACCTGTAGCATTTGAGCATCTGGGTAAGTGGCTTACGTTGATTCTACAATGACTAACCAAAAGTTAACCTCACGCTCAAATTGTTTTTTTTCGCATCAAAGGAACTTTTTTGGCTATTCGTCCTGATATGGTAGGTTAAGTCACCACGTTAAACCAAGTTTCCAATTTCGGCTGCTATTACCTTTGTTGTTTATTAAATGGGTCCTTTTTACAGATAGTCACAATGTGACGAACGAGATTTGCGTTAGTTTTTTTTGGACCTTCCTCGAGACTCATTTTGGTGTTTTCGCTTTAACGCATTTCTACCAAAATTATGGATTCTCCCCATCAATCGGCCAATGTCACGAAGTGATTTTCCTTCTTTTCTTAGGTTCGAAACTAACCGGGTTTCTTCATCAGTGCAGTGTGATTTACGACCCATCTAAATTATAAATTATTTAATCAAATTTCACTATTTTTAAGTTAATTAAAGCAACATTTACTGCTGTTAAATTAGGAACTGTAAGAAATAAAAAAAAATCTTTTTCAAAAAAAAACTAATGAACTTGTAGGTGTAACTATCATGTATATTAAGCAAGCGGATTTTGACTTTTTTTTTATTATTAAAAAAAAAAAAAACAATAATATATATAAATAAAAAATAGTATATATTCTTGTTTTAGCTTCCGTTTTATTGAAATTGAAAATTTTTTTTTTTGTCAAGCATGAATCGCTTTTTTCAAATTCTGCTGCGTAATGATCAATTGACTATCATCTACTCTCTCTTCCTTTTTCTGACATTTCGTTAAAGTATTGCCAGATATAAATTTTAATACAAATAATACTAATGGCATTGCCCACATAGATTTTCATACTCGCCGACTTTATACATTCCAAACACATTCATTTATACACCGCGCTGCACACAAGCTCTATAGCTGCGTTAGGATTATGAAACTCACGATTCTATTGAGTTAATCCAAAACTAAATAATAAATAAATTAATCCAAATGGTTTGTATTAAGTTTATCTTTTTTTTTATCAAAAAGTATGCTTACAGTTAAACCTGAATGTAGCAAATTTACTACTATTTATCGAAAAAGTTTGTCTAGGTACATAATGAATATTGAAAACGGCAAATTATAACTTGCTACGATAATCACTTTTATTAGTTACAACTCTATTAACCAATTAAGCGTTCGAAATCTTGCTATATGCAGAAATTGATACGCGCAATGATTTAATTGTCGGAGGTTGTTTATTATGTATTAATTAACAATGAATATTAATGAAGACGAATTGTGAGCAATTTGCTTGAAACTTTCTAAAAGTTTAATTAATTCCAACTTTTTTATAAAAACGTCACGATTCTATTGAGTTTATCCAAAAAGTTTATCTTGAAGTATAAACGCGTACTTATATTAAATATATTCATTGCGAATAATTATAACTGTTATTAAGTATATCACTATAACTGAACATGGAAACTGTGAATAGTTATAATTATAACAATTATGAAATAAAGAAATTGCTTTCCTTCCTGTTCTACCACGAAACATCAAAAGACGTGCTTGTTTTTAGTAGCCTGCGCATTACGCTTTTTTTTTATCAGTTTATGGGCCCAGCACGCTTCCTCTGCGCCAAGGCATCAATTGGTATTCCAAATTGGTAAAACTAGGTGCTCAACCTACTTCGTCATTATCATGGCGAAGTATGGATTCCAACCATGTAAACATGTCTTGGTCTTTGGTCTGAAGGCAAGTTCTATCAGAGAATCCACGTTGTAGGGCAAATACACCTATACAGGTTAAATTGTGGTCTCTTGTAGCAATCCAACCCACTGGAGGGATAACCCAGGGCACATGGGAAAAGGGGTGAGGGCTTTGCGTCTCCGGACGAGGCAGATATCCGTTGTCGAATTTTTGGTGCTGTGCTATTCTTATTTGAAGTGCACCGACGACTACATGTTAAAATAACACGAATGGTACTTGCCGTTCAAAGCGATTGTCTTCACGGACAACCATTCTCCAAAATTCTTCAGCTATCGTAATTAAGCTGGAATACACCATGTTCAGAGATCGAGTTGTTGTGATAGGGCACGAAGATTGTATTGAACCTTTGTATAATGGCTCATCTTTTGGGGGAGTTTCAGAGGTTGCCACTGCTGGTCGCGTGACTCTTGGTCTCCTCGGTGGTCTATTTTGTTGTTGTTGCGGCTGTGGTGACTGCTGGGGCGCTCGTCGTTGTGGTCCCTCGACATCGCATCTTGCTATCGTTCCACTTCTCCTGCTCAGGTCGTAGTCTTCCCGGAATTAAACGAGTTCATCCGGTCACAGTCACGTGCTCGATATCGTCGGGTATTGGTATTGTTTCCGCGTTGTTGTTTTTGTTGATGGGGTATTCCTCCATTATAATATGTATAATTCACAAAAAGTATATGCCTAGAGTGTCTAACGTTCTCTTCCTTTTAAAAGCATTATAATTAGCCTTGTTCGCAGCCGAGGCTGAAAATGCAAAAGGGTAGGGTATGCACTTTAAAGTAGCAGGTTCATCCCAGAGAATTCAGAACTCATTTAATGGTAACGTTGTAGTTAATTGATAATCCAACTCAGCGTCCTCTAACCGCATTTTCTTGTGGGCGACTATTCGCTGCATGTCAGCAGCTGCCGTTTTAATGTCGCTTTGTAGTTGCATGTCTCGAAGTACTCCTGCTTGTCTCGAAGTACTCCTGTCATATGCATTGACGCTAGATTCTTTAAAAATGAAAGCAGCACTGTTTTTTTGGCGTGGTTTGAAGTCTGCTTTACATATTTTGACTGAGTCAAACTTCTCAATGGTGCCTGAGCATAGATTCATGGCATATGCGCTATGTCAGAGACGTCCTGCGACCAATTGTAGTGTTCGAAATCTTGCCATATGTAGAAATTGATACTTGTAATGATTTAGTTGTCGGAGGTTGTTTATTATGTATTAATTAAAAATGAATATTAATGAAAACGAATTGTGAGCAATTTGATTGATATTTGCTGTAAGGATATAAATTATATTATAACCCGAACCTGTAGCAGTCCTAACGGTACCTGGTTTGGTGTTGGCACAATCAGGAGATGTGGTTTCATATGTAGCAATAGAATTCGGTATAATTATGGCGGTAGAAACTGGTGTAGTGCTAGCGTCGACGGTGCTTGTTTGAACGGATGCAGCCAAGGTCGGCACGACAGCCGCGTAACTGTGTTTGTTTGAACGGTTGCAGCCGAGGTCAGCGCAGCAGTAGCAGAGGTAACGGTAATTGCAAAAATTTCCGTATAGTTACCGTTGTAACTGAGCGGTAACTGGGCGGCAAAAAAGTCGAGGCGCAGTTATCTGGCGATGTTTTATTTGTGGGAAATTTGACTGGGAAGTTCCGCAATTCCATTTGAAGTCCCGTTACGCTTGCCTTGTTTTGCTCTTGGTGGCTTACTATAAGATTATGCATTGCGATCATTTGACTTTGAAACTCACGGTGCATTTCCCTTATCATCCGCATCGTAGTATCTGCTGACTGTGGAGGAGGCGGAGATGCCGGTGACAGTACAGCACTCGGTCCCTCTCCAATTCTTTGTTGCTTCCGTCCTTCAGCGCGCATTTCCCTCTCGCTCCTCTTTTCGTTTTTGTTTTTCTTTCGCTGGTGTTCTTTCCATATTTAATGGATGAATAAATGTAGGCAAATAATCAATTGCAGAATAAATCAATTATCGACGAAGAATAAGGCGGCCACAAAGAATAAAGATGTCGCTCGGCGTAGGCGGCGTGATTGTATTTTTCCTCGGCGTAAGGCCTCAAAGAATGAACGCTTGTAGATTTATTACGTTGTGGTTGTTTATTCTCTATGTATTGATAAAAATATGTAATTAATAAATTTATTAAATTTACAACGATTAATTCTCATTTGGCCGAGACCTCCCGTCTGCCTCTGATGTGAAATAAAATAAAAAATGAAAATGACGGCAGAGTTGCATTTTTACATATACAAATAAAATTCTATATTTAATGGTTTCCGTCAACCACAGAAACTGTGAATAGTTATAATTATAACAATTATGCAATAAAGAAATTGCTTTCCTTCCTGTTCTACCACGAAACATCAAAATATGTGTTTTTTTGTAGCCTGCGCATTACGCTATTTTTATCAGTTTATGGGCCCAGCACGCTTCCTCTGCGCCAAGGCATCAATTGGTATTCCAAATTGGTAAAACTAGGTGCTCAACCTACTTCGTCATTATCATGGTGGATTCCAACCATGTAATGGTCTTTGGTCTGAAGACAAGTTCTATCAGAGAAGCCACGTTGTAGGGCAAATACACCTATGCAGGTGAAATTGTGGTGTCTTGTAGTAATCCAACCCACTGCAGTGGACTGCTCAAAATTTGTCAAGTGTTTGAAATGTTTTCTTAAAAAACCTTTTATTTAACTTTTCTGATTTTTTCGCAACCAGTTTGCTCGAACGCTTCTAAACAAAATTACAGTTTTTTTTTAGCTTTTGCTTTCCCTTTCTTTTTCTCATCGGGTGTTTGCTCGGGTGCTTGTTGAATAATTTTCTCCTCACTTCCTCCTTTAGGCACTTTCACACTATTCACAAAATTATTTTTGTTTTGAAATTTCTTTTTGTTTCACAATAATTTTTTCCCCTTTTTAACAATTTTTTATATCTTAATAATTTCCAAACTTACAAAATTATCATAGCAGGGTATTAATTCAACCTGCAAGGAAAGGAAACATTCATTATTCAATTGATAACCTTCACATCACTTTAGATTGTGTAGTCTCATTTTTGTTCGATGGATTAGACACGGAAGGGACGCGCAATCCTTTTTAGTAGTCTGCAATCAGATTGCAGGCCACCGACTCAGGGCACTTTCTTCACAACAGCGTTTTGAGCCTGACTAAACATCACACGTGTTCTCAAGTGAACATTGGAATGTTGCTACCGTGGCCTAGGAATAGTTGACGTGTTCCCATGTGAACGAGATAAAGTGCACCCATTTAGGACGTACCTGAACCTCATACGACAGCTATCGCAGGACACAAAAGCATCATATTTTAATAAAAGCAAGATGAGTCAGAAATGCAATTTTGTATTTGCTGCAAAGTCAATGTCTTCTGTATAATTTATGTATATAGTTACGGCCTTGTATTCGTACTTTCCCATTAGTACAATTTTAATATTAATTCCTTTAAAAGAATAAAATATTCTTGATTTCGAAGGAAGTTAATATTTTGTTTTTGAATCTTATTTATTCACGATATTCTACTTGGAATATTATTTTTAGCTTAAGTTCCTATTAGAGAATTACCACGGGTGGGGTTCAAGAATAAGACGAGTTAAGTTTTGTGAGTTTCAATAATGACTGGTTCTTTATTTAATTTGTTCTTATATTTATACTAGATAAGTTTGTTTACATTTCTTTATGTTTACAGATAAGGTTGTAATAAAGATGACGTAATGTTTACTCGAACGGCATTCTTTTCTTTGTGTTTGGGTTCATAACTATAATGACTGGTTCTTTATTTAATTTGTTCTTATATTTATACTAGATAAGTTTGTTTACATTTCTTTATGTTTACAGATAAGGTTGTAATAAAGATGACGTAATGTTTACTCGAACGGCATTCTTTTCTTTGTGTTTGGGTTCATAACTCCACCCGACGAAGATGAAATTCCGGCTTCTGTAGGGAGTAAAGGAATTTCTACCATAATTTTGGTATTTTTAGGTTTGTTTTTAACATGAATGTGTAAAATTATTAAAATTATGATAAGTATAATTATAAAGGTTGTGATAGAGTAAGTAATTTTTGAATGATATTCTAATTCTGATATAAGCTTGGTGTTTACAATGTTTTTGTAGCTTAAGGTTTCTAAGTTTATAGGTAATGTATTAATTTCTGTGATATTTTTTATAGAGTTTGGTACAATTATTGTATCTTTGTATTCTTTCTTGTTATACCATTTGTCTAAATAAATTTGACAATTTTCGATAGTTAATAAAGAATTTCCTTTAAGAGTTAAAGGGTATTCATTGCAAGTTTGATTGACTTTTTGGTTTGTATTTAAGGTAAGTATAATATTTGTTCCAATTTCTATAATTTCTTGTTTATCGTTAGTTTCAAAATTACATTTCATTTGATTTTGGGTAAAGAGGTGTTCTAAACATCCCTCTGTTACTTTTTGTAATGTTTTTACATAGTTTGTATCGTAATATATAGTATTGTTTTTGATTAAATATTTCTTAGTTTCTAATATTAATTGTTTCTTATTTTTATTTGGGATAGGTTGTATATATAATTGTTTATATCTATCCTGGGTTAGGTTAGGTATTTTTATTATGAATATGATATCTGATTTGTATGTTGCTAAGTCCATTTCTATGTTTTCTAGTTTTGTTATAGTTATGTCGTATGTTTCTAGTTCTTCTGTGGTAAGTATGTCTCTGCTAAGAGTTCTAAGTTTTGAATTTAATATGAGTTCTCGTACTTGTTCTATTATCTTTTCAATGTGGTCTAATTCGTAATTTAATTGTAGTATTTTCATCGTTCTTTCATGTTTGTCTGTTAATTTGTTGACTTGATCTACTATGTTTGTTTGTTTGTTAACTAATGTTGTTAATGTTTTTAACTGATCGTTAAAGTGTTCATTTATGCTTACTTGTGCGTTGGTTTGTTCTATAATATTATGGTTATTGTCTGTAATTATTTTAAGTTTTTGTTCAATTTGTTCCCTGTCTTCATTGTCCATTAATCCGTATATATATTTTATTCCTGTTCCTGCGATATTGATTAATCCGCGTTTATTCCTATATATGGGTATAATCTGTCTTAATTGTGTTTTTGTATGCTCTAATTGATGTGTTAAATGTGGTTCTGCTAAGGGGTATATTGTAAGGTCTAAGTTCATAAGATAATTTAAATAATCTGCTGCTTTAAATACGTGAAGTATTTTCGAGAAATTTTGTATTAGTGCTTTTTCTTCAAGCTGTATCATTGTATATCCATTTCCTTGGTTTAGGTCTGTTACTGTCAATTTTTGTGCGTATATTCCTTTAATAGTGAGGATGAGGAGGAGTATCGTCTTCCACAAACCTGAAATATCGTTTTTGTTTAATAAACTGGTCTTTGTGATACAAGTTTTTCCTAAGTGGGTTTTTTATCTTCTGTTCGTTTATTTGTATAGGATTTCTTATTTCTTTCGTTTTTTGTTCAAGTTTATTTTTGTCGTTTTCTTTCGTGAAATGAATGTCTACTGGTTCGTCTTTTCTGTCTTTATTTCTATATTGTCTGACTTTGTCTTTTGTGTCGTTTATGTTTTTTATAATATTGTTTTGATCAATTTTGTTATAAAAATGTAATTCAATTGGTTTATGTTTGGTAGTACCGTGTGTTGTGTTGTTATAAGCGTTTACTGCTTGTAGTGCTAAATTAAAGTTATATGGTATATCTTTCATTTTTTCTCTGATTTTAAAGAGTCTTATGTTTTCATTCAATGTATTATGGAATCTTTCAATGTCTGAATTTCCTGTGTGTCTGTGTGCTGTTGTAAAATGGTAAGTAATGTTCTGTTTTTCTAGAAAGTCTTTAAAAGTTTCATTTTTGAAGCTAGTGTCATTGTCCATTATTAAGTGTTCTGGTTTTCTCATGATCAAAAAGAGTTCTGTATATGCTGCAATGAGCGATAATGACGTTCTGTCTGGGATTTCTTTTATGAATGCGTATTTAGTGAATTTATCAATTATTGTCGCATATATTGTCTGTTGGTTCATGTACCAAATGTCTATGTGGTAGATTTGATAAGGTTTAGTTGCTGTTTCTGTTTTTTCAAAGGGTAACTTTATTGGTCTGCGTTCGTATTTATATTTGCATATGGTGCAATTATTTATTAGTTTTGTAATTTCTGTCTTTAGATTGGGGTAATATATTTCTTTCTTTAAATCCGAATAAGTTTTCTCTATTCCTGGGTGATTATTATCGATTCTATGATGTAATGAAATTTTGTCTAACATAGTGTTATAATCTACGTCTTGTGCCTGATTTGTCGTTATCATTAATTTAGAGGTTTTTATGTTATTTACGTTTTCCTGTCTTTCTTTCCATTTTTTCTGTAACTTGTCTATATTTTCGAAATTTGAATGTCTAATCACTGTTAAATTATTAAGATTTGCTTCATTTGGTACTTGCTCTACTATTTGATCGTCAAATTGTTGATAATTTATAATGGTTAGATTATTTCCGAATTTCTTTTCCTTAATAGTCTCGTTGGTGTCATTTTGTTTCAATTCTATTTGATTCTTAAATGATTGTAAAGGTTTATCCGTTATAGGTATCCTGTTTTGTTCATCTTCCTCAGCTGAATGTATTGTCTGATTGTCGTCTAATAATTGTTGTATGATTTCTAAGTTTTCTTCTGTGTTTAGTTTGTCTGAAGTAACTGTAATTGTTTCTACTGTCTTGTTTTCTTCGTATTCTTTAATACTTTGCGTTATTTTATCTAATTCTAATTGTTTTAGAGCTTGTTTACTAGTTGAGGGTTTTTCTCTTTCTTCTTGATATTCTTTTTTAGTTTGATCCTGCCTTTCTAATTTTTCTTTTTCTAAGTTTAATTGTTGTATTAATTCTTCTGTTATATTTTTGCTTATCCATTCCTCTGTTAACGAGGTTCTATAAAGTAAAGGTTCTTTTTTTTTTCTATTAAAGTTTGAAGGTGTTTCCATATTTGGATGTTCCTCTTCTATGTGTAATGTTATTTCTTCTTTTGTCGTAAATGTTTCTCCGCAATATTTGCAATTTTTTAGTGCGTTCGTAATGTTGCATTCTTTTATCCTAGATAAAGCATCTGCTACTTTATTTTCTTTTCCCTCCACATGGTTTATATCAAATTCATATTCGTTGAGTTTGATCTTCCATCTGATTAATTTCTGATTTGGTTCCTTTAATTTGGATAGCCAAATTAGTGGTTTATGATCTGTCAAGAGTTTAAACTTTCTTCCGTACAAATAGTGTCTGTATTGTCCTACTGCCCATACTATGGCTAATAGTTCCTTTTCGATTGTCGAGTAATTAATTTCGTGTTTGTTTAAAGTTCTTGATGCGAAAGCTATTGGTCCTTTAGTTTGTGAAAGTACTGCTCCTAGTGCGTGATTACTAGCGTCTGTAGTTAAGGTGAATTCTTCTTCAAAATTTGGATATTGTAGTACTGTTTCTGACATGAGTATTGTTTTCAATTTGTTGAATGAGTCTACGTATTTTCTGTCGTTTAAATTAATTTCCGTTCCTTTTTTAAGATAATGCGTCATTGGTTTTGCTATTTTCGCATAGTCCGGTATAAATTTCCTATAGTAACCTGATAGTCCTAGAAATGCTTGTATTTCTTTAACTGTTTTGGGAATTGTGAATTGATTTAATCCTTGAACTTTGTTTGGATTGGGTTTAATTCCGTCCTTTGTTACAATATGTCCTAGAAATTCTGTTTCCTTTTTTAAGAAGTCGCTTTTATTTAGGCTAACTTTTAAGTTAGATTTTCTTAAGGTTGCGAATATTTTATTTAAACTGTCAATGTGTTCTTGGAGTGATGTCGAGAAAATTAGTATATCGTCCATATAAACTACGCATGTTTTGTTGATATATTCTCTGAGTACGTTATTCATCATTCGCTGAAAGGTTGCTGGTGCATTTTTTAGTCCGAATGGCATTCTTACGAATTCGAAATGTCCTTCGTTTATTGTGAAAGCTGTCTTTTCTCGGTCTTTAGGGTCAACTTCAATTTGGTAAAAACCTTTAGTTAAATCTAAGGTTGAAAAGTAATTTGCTCTTCCTAGTTTGTCTAGTACGTCGTCAATTCGTGGTATTGGGTATTTGTCTTCTCTTGTATTCATATTTAATTTTCTATAGTCTACTACTATTCTAAGTGAGGTTTTTCCTTCTTTATCTGCTTTCTTTGGTACTGGCCAAATAGGTGCATTGTATGGTGAACTGGAGTGTTGAATGATTCCTTGTTCTAATAATTCTTTCATTTGTTTACTTATTTCCTCTTCGTATATTGAAGGGTATCTATATTTTCTTGTATAAACAGGTCCATTATTTCCTGTGTCTATATTATGTTTTACTTCATTTGTAAAAGTTAGATCATCACCTTTGTGATAGAATATATCGTCATTTTGTACGATTACGTTTTTTATAGCTTGTTTTTCTTCTGAATTTAAATGTTCTAATCTTAATATACCTGGTCCTACTAATTCTTCCATTGAAAATATCTGAGGTAAGTATTGTGTATTATCTTTTATTTCTTCTGAATCTCCTTCATAATATAATTTGTATTTTGTTTGATTTATACTTATTTCATTAGTTTCGTAATCTATTTTACTTTTGTTTTGTTTAAGGGTAGTGTGTCCTAATATTCCGTTAAAGAATTTGTGGAATTTATAAAGTCCAAATGTAGTGTCAGAGTTTAATTTAATGTTAAGGTTTTTCATTGGTATAGTACAGGTGTGTGTTATTTGAAAATAACCTGATACTGATTTAATTTTAGTGGGGTTGGGAATTGCTTTAATTAAGTGTTGGGGTGCTATGTCATAGTCTAAAAAGTTTTCTGTTGATCCTGTGTCGATCAAAAGTCTACAATTTCTTGATTTTCCTCTGATGAGAATATAGGGGAGTCTGTTATAAAATTCGAGGCTGGTATTTGAAAATTTTCGCCCTGATAGTGATTATAGTCAGTTGTATTGTCTTGTTTGTATTGTAAAGGTTGGGGATACTTATTACTATTAATATTATTATGCTTACTATTGTAGTTTTTTGAAGAGTACTGTTGGTAGTTGTTTTGCCTTCTGGTCTGTTGGGTATCTACTTCCATTCTTTCTACTGGGGGTTGGTAGTTGTTATGTTGCTGTCTTGGTTGATATGGTTGCTGATATTGCTGCTGCTGTTGTTGAGGGAAGTACATCTTTGGTTGCCAATTATTCTTTGCTGGATATCCTTGTCCTGGTTGTCTAAAGTTGTTGTTTTGTTGGTAATTTGGTTTTTGGAAAGGTTGTTTCTGGAAAGGTTGTTGTTGACGTATAGTTGGTTTCCTTTCTTCTTGTTGCTTTAATGGATTTTGTGGTCTGGCTCTTCTTTCATCTTGCAAAAATCCATTTGATGCTAATTCATGGATTGCTTCTTCCATTGTGGATACTTTAAGTGCACAAAGTATAGTACGCATGTTTTGGGGTAAGCGTGTTGTAAAAACTTTTAATGCTGTTTGGATGTTTTTTGGTATGTCATCGCTGCTTCCTTCTTGTAAGCTCTTTTGGTTAAGCATGGCTAGTTTGTGACATATGAAGTTGTAAAAATCCATGGTGTTTCCTCTGTAACTTGCTGTTCTTAATTGTTCGTATAGCTGGTCAGCTGTAGAAAATCCTCCAAAATTGGTTGTTAACATTTGTTTTATGTCATTCCAGTTGCTCAAGTGATTGTGTATTTCTATAGCTCTTCTTGCGTTTCCAATTAGTTTGCTTTTTATTACGTTTATGCACATTCTTTGTGCTTGTTCATTGTATGATGACAATGTGGGTATGATGTCATCTACGTTTGTTAAAAATGTGGATAGGTCTTCCTTCCTTCCATCGAATGTTTGTATTCTTTCTATATATTTTAAAGGGTTTATATCGAGTGATCTTCCTGCATTGTTTGCTGCGTTCCTTAGATCATCGTTTCCTGGTCTTAGTGCCATTTTCTTATATTTAGTTTTATTCCTGTGGGAATCTTAATTCTGATAAGTAGAATTTATTTTACTCGTTGTTGAGTCTTTTTCCAACTGCGTTGCTGTTCACTCTGGGTGTTCGTACGTATGTTGGTTTTATTTGGAATCTATTTCCAAAAGTCACTGTGTGTATTTTTACTTGTTTTGATTTGCGTTCAAAACTGTATTTTTCACTTAGTCACTTTGTAGGTTGTTATTTACGAATATCAAACCGAATGTTGATATCCTACCGACTGCGCCAATTTTAATATTAATTCCTTTAAAAGAATAAAATATTCTTGATTTCGAAGGAAGTTAATATTTTGTTTTTGAATCTTATTTATTCACGATATTCTACTTGGAATATTATTTTTAGCTTAAGTTCCTATTAGAGAATTACCACGGGTGGGGTTCAAGAATAAGACGAGTTAAGTTTTGTGAGTTTCAATAATGACTGGTTCTTTATTTAATTTGTTCTTATATTTATACTAGATAAGTTTGTTTACATTTCTTTATGTTTACAGATAAGGTTGTAATAAAGATGACGTAATGTTTACTCGAACGGCATTCTTTTCTTTGTGTTTGGGTTCATAACTATAATGACTGGTTCTTTATTTAATTTGTTCTTATATTTATACTAGATAAGTTTGTTTACATTTCTTTATGTTTACAGATAAGGTTGTAATAAAGATGACGTAATGTTTACTCGAACGGCATTCTTTTCTTTGTGTTTGGGTTCATAACTGTACGAACATTCTCTTCTACAATAATGACTAAGTTACAGTGACTTTAAAGTCGATTTTACTGTCATTTGGAGGCGGTGCTGAATTGATGTGGCCGTTTCCAAGAACTTGAGCACATACACTTTTACGAATCCTGGCAGGGAGTCGAATCCCGGCACCACATCTGAGATGCGAGTGCCCACTAACTTTTTTTTTTTGTTTTGTCATTTATTTATTTCACTTCACTATTCATTTATTATTAGGACTCCCATATGAGCCTGCCATTGGCTCGTTTACTCACACTGTAAATAAAAGATTGTTTACGTTGAAGTTATATTTTTATTACCTCTCCTAGGTAATTCCAAAATTAAACTGATTATTAACTTAAACTTAATTTAACTCTTAAGCTTAATTTTATATAAAGGAAACTGCTGTGTTAGGAGTTCCCACGGCAGCAGCGATAGCTACGCTGACGTGCCTTTCATAGCGGATACGCGTGCAGATCATATTGCACATCGCAAGCGCATTGCTTAAGGCACGGGCCGAGCCGAGCCTACAAAATTTTGTAGGCTCGGCTCGGCTCGGCACGGTATTTTTTGAAAAAGGATCAGCCCGGTTAAAATGCACTTTTCGGTATTAGAAGCGTTTAAATATTTGTTGATTTCAACCTCAACTGGACTTTTTTCTATTTTGTTCTTTTTGTATAAATTTGCATCCATAAATTTCGAAAAGTATGTTCTTTGTAGGTTAGTTCTTTGTCGGAAGTCATTTTTTCTGAGCACTTTCTAAAGTGTTTTAAAAACCCTAAAAGGGATTCTTAGTTAGAAAAATCTAAATATGCAAAACGATGAATTTCTTTTTTTTTTCCAATAAGAGGCGTTTTACTTCATCTTGTACGTCATATATACTATTAAGCGTAATGAATATTGAATTCCACCTAGTCTTTACTTCTAGCTTTAGAGTTTTTGACAACTTACTATTAAGGCCCGATTGATTAAAGTACATTACAAGTTTTTTTGAACAATCAATTAAAGCTTTAATTTCAGAAATCGGACTTTTTTGCAAAACGTCATTCATAAGATTAAGGTTATGACAAGCACAAGAAAGTCTTTTGAAATATTTAAAAGTAGAGACAACATTTGCTCCATTGTCAGTCACAAATATTTTTTTTTTTTTTTTTTCCTGTTTTTTCCACTTGGGAACACATGGCTTCAACAAAACATTGCCATCTTATTCTATTGTTAGCTTTTCTTTTGACAACGTTCCACGATTCTTCAGCTGCTCTCAGTTCACTTTCAATGGTCCGCTTCCAGGTGTTGCGCGGGCGTCCAAGGCAGTCTGTCCCGTAGTGTTTGCTCTATGGGTTGCAGCCTCTCGAGAAAGATTATTGCTATTATTTTGTAGATGACATTTTGCGGCGTGATTCCTCTCCAGTTTTCACATTCGCGAAGGTCATCCTTTTTTTTGGAAACTTTACCACAACACCCTTTTTCCATGCTTGAGGAAATTCTTCGCTTTCCCAGGCAGGAGCAATGTGTGGGCGCAGGAGCGCCGCAGTTGTGTGGGAGTCAGCGAGCAGCAGTTCGGCCTGGATGCCATCATCACCTGCTGCTTTGTTGCGTTTCAGCTTTTGAATTGCTACTTTTATTTCTGCTATGCTGGGTATGTTACTTGAGATTCTCCTGTTGGTTGCGACATTATGTTGCACTTCATCGGTTTGGTCAGGGCTACTTGGTGGATTGTTGGTTATTTGTTCGAAGTGTTCTCTACACCGCGCCAGCTGGTCTTCATCACTGGTTAACAGATCCCCGTTGCTGTCTCGGATTGGTTGGTTGAATATGGGTTAGTGCTGGGTAAGTCTGCCAATAATTCGGTGGAGCTCCCTCATGTTATTGGCTCCTGCTGTCGCTGCGAGCCCTCGTAGAGGTTTCGTTTGTCTTGTCTGTCCAATTTTTCCACGTGCTTTGCGGCCTTTCGGTATTATTCTGACCCTGTGTTAGCCGTGTCGACCTGCATCTGTAAACAGTCACAAATATAGAAGAGTTTAATTTATGTCCAATGCGAAATTCTTCAAGTATGCTTTTAATTTGTCTAATAATATTTTCGCCTGTCTTTTTGAGTTCTGCAAACTCTTTTACTCCTAGCAGTTTCATCTACAATTCAAAATCCTCATTTATATAATGCGCACTTAAAGAAATAAAGCTTCTCTGAGTGTACTCGTCAGACCACATGTCTGTAGGTGAACGATAAGTGCTGTCCTCCCACGTCTTTTATAAGCTGCTCTTTCAATTTGACATACTCATCCATCATGATTGTAGAACTAAGTTTTTTCCTGCAAACAACCAAGTCTGCGAAGCGGTATCTGCCAAAATCTGCAGCAATATTAATTAAAGCCTGTGCATAGTCTTGAAAACAACAACCTAAAACCAAAGAGTTCATGTAACACTTAAATTTGCAAAAGAAAAGATCAGCAGGTATTTAGTGCACTGACCTTCGGCCACACCAAGAGCATGCAGATCTTTTGCCACTAAGGCAAGCTGCTTCCGAGCCAGGTTATCCATTGCACTTGTCGGCAACGCTTTAACTGAAAAATCAGTTATCTTTGGTTGGCTCCCAGATGCTGAGTTCGCCCAGCTAAAGTAGATCTAAAATATATATATGTCATTTTAAATGTTTGATTTTTAAGTTGGTGGCAGACAGATTTTGTTCACCACTCTGCCACGCTTTACTTTTCTTTTCTCAATGATTAAATATCTTATTGACCGCCGTCAGCAGAGTGTGTTCAAGCTCTGTCGATTCTTGCAAGCACTCTCTCGATTCTCGATGAATCATTGCCAACACAACATAACCATCATATGATCATGTCAAGCGTTGCCACCATAAACTATTTCAATTGCATGACACATATGACCATATCAAGCGCTGCCACCATAAACTATTTCAAATGCATGACATATAAGTTAAGGGCATCCCAAGAGGGAGCCCTAAAAAAATATACAAGCCGCAGCCACAGCGGCAAATAAAACTCACAGATTTAAAACGTTATAAGTTAATTTTATTCAACCCCACCGGTCCGTTTACCACTCTGTTTGATAATAATATTTTTAACTAAATCAAACTTATTCTAAACCTTAACTCTACCCTACATTGCGCTGATTCGGCGTTTCCCACGATGCAGCAACGGTGGCGTAACGTTTCAACGTTGCTGCACTGCTGACATCACGCCGGATGCTCGTGCAGTAGCGCAGACGCATCGTCAGCACTTTTGCGCAGGGTGTTAACTTATATATAAAATGTTTACACACAGTCAAACTAGTTCCATCTGATATATGTGGGACTTCCCTTTTGGTTAATTCAAATACTTTGTCTAGCGATGTACATATGTAGTTCCTCCTCGAAGTACGGGTGATTTGCGGACGCAGTTGGATCTCTACGATTGTGGTTGTCGACTCGTTGAAATGCTGCATTGAATTTCTTTAGCCTTCTTGTTAAAGTATTCTTCAGTCTTTCGATCTTTCGAAGCTTCCTCATAGTTGTCCATGATCTTCTTTAGACTGGCGGCATTGTCGTCCTGCTGTCTTACTATATCCTCGAGACTTGCCATTTTGGAAATTTGCTGGATGCAAGCTTGATTGAATGCTCACGCTGTTGTGCTCTTGCCGTTGAGTCCATTACAGCTGATTAACGGTAGATGTCGACGTTGAATCCGTTTTCGTTGCTCTCAACGTGTCCTGCACCTTGTGTGTCTGAACTGATGCTGACTAGCTGTTGATGTGTGGTTGAAGATGCACAACACCAGTACTTTACCGTGATGTACTCGACGACCAAAATGTTGACGTTGATGCGCAACAAAAGTACTTAAAGATTAGATTTGGTTCTTGTACCAATGCTAATTGAATTGTTAAAATGAAGTGGACGCAATTACTTGTGGTCAATCACTAAATTTATTTAAAACAAATTGCCTATATTTATGTGGGATAAAAGTGTCACCGGTTTGAGTTGAATGAACAAAAGTATTTATTTACGAAACTTATACACAATTAAATTAAAGGAAATAAGTGTAGTTGTGAAAATCTTAAAACTATTGAAAAAAGTATTTAAACGGCGCGGCTCTTCTTGCGACACGAATACGACCAGGCTTGTCGGCTTTCTTCGTCTCGAGACTGTCTGTTTCAAATCTGGTGTTGCCACCCTGTTAGGACGTTGCCATTGTCCCGTTCGAATAATACTCACTCAATTATTCTGCGTACGAGCGACACAGCAACAAACAAAAACCTTTCGAAAGAAGTTCTTTTGTCAAATGCTAAATTTGGTAATAGGGGTGTTTTGTTTTTATCATATACCGTTGAGCCCAAATTGCGCAGTCAACTGAGTTGAGATGCTCAATTTTGCCAAATAAATAAATGTCGCCGAAGTTACTTAGAAGCTGTAAAAAAATTCGGATGCATCACGGAATTCATTCACCGCAATGGAGATTGAAATGAATTTCTGTTGATATTTCGCTGTGAATAGTATATTTAAGAAGAAGAAGAAGAAGAAGAAGAAATTTCTAAATTTCCAACACACTCTTTACTCTAATGAGACTGCAACCACCGCAATCATCATCCATTCTCTCTGAAAATTCAATATGTTATTAAAAAACAATTGACGCTTCCAACAACAAACTTTCATCTCACTGCTAAATATTTCGTCCATCATTTTGATTCTCCTCGCATTTAAATGGTAAAAACCGAAGAACTTCGCAATAATTAAAATTTTCGTCGACATTTTACATGCAAGAAATAAACTGTCAAACGCACCAAATTGTCAATGGGAACGGCTCCAATTTCAGGTTAAACCATTAAACTAAGTAAATGTAAACTTCAGCTGCTCTTGTCAGCCACAACAAATCACAGGGTTTGACAATCACGCTCTCAAAAATATCCATTTAGGATGGCAACACACGTAAGTGTTGCCTTCTTATTAACAATACTATAACAAATAATGAGAACAAAAACTCATAACAAGAATAATAAAACAAATGGCGAAAATGTTTTCTTATTTCTTAAATCTATGTTCGCTGTCCTGAAAATTTGGCCTTATTTCGAATGAGGTCCACCGATATGTATGTAGTATAATATGCACACACACATTGTATATGTTTCTCCTTGGAATAAATCGTAGTCCTTAATGTTGCCAATCACATGTTTATCTTCATGTTTTGTTGGCAGCCTCCCAGATTATTAAATCTGGGCGTTTGAGAAATTAAAATTTCTTCATAGATCGCCTTTATCGTTTACCTTTGGTATTGATGTATGGAGTCTTTGCCAAAGGTTTACTGCTTCAATTAATAACTAAATTTCAATTTTAATTCCGTAAAAAACAAATGTAAATAAAGTAGATATATTTCTCCTTAGCAGAGAATTTTATAATAGTAACAACATACTGTCACACAAGGACTTTTAAAATTAACGTCTAATTGAAGTTCACTTCTTAAGAATCATTTTTATATATACGTCGTGGGTAAAATATGATATTCACGCGTAGAACATCAAATGATAGTTAACCTTTTTTTTGGAAATAACTGCAACAAACTTCTAACTACTTACTTACTTCACGTAGCTGGCACTACAACCGATGATCGGTCTTGGCCTCCGCTATAAAGCTTCGCCAGTTGCCTTTGCTATGCGAGCGCCGGCACCAGTTGATAAGGCCAATTCCAGTCAGGTCGCTTATTCTTGTTTCTCAATTGTCGCTCGAATAAAACACCCTTCTAGCGGGAGCATTTTCTTCCATTCGCACAACATGACTCAGCCAGCGAAGTAGAGCTGCAAAAGTATCGATAGTTCGTTAATTCGATGTTTTCGATATTTTGCTTAAAAACCATCGATACTATCGGATAATTTTTATTTAGGTTATTTATGGAATTTATTAAAAAAAAAAAAAAAACAAATTTCATTCAGGCACATACATTAACACAGCAATGTTACCTTATGTATTAAATAATAAACAAAAATAAAGGAACGAAACATTCGCATTCATTGCGAAAAGAGTTAAATAGAGTGGTATTACTATTCCACTAAGTCTTTAAAAATTGATGAGATCATTGAGTGAGCCAATAATTTTTGTTTAGGAAAAGTAGTTTATCCACATTTTAAGGTTTCAGTGACGATCTTCGTTGCGACACGATCAGCCCGGCTTTGCTGAACATTCGTTCTGACTCAGTTGATGTTGCTGGAATGCAAAAGTAGCGCTTCGCACATGACTTAAGCTCCTCCATATTTACATTGCAATGCATTAAAAATAGTAGATCAACTTTATTATATCATAATAATTGAATTAACTTGTGCATATTACCTTCCAATACTCCAATGGATCACTTTCTTGCTGAGCATTTGCGGTTTCTATATATTGCCGAATATACACTGATACACTGTCATCTGCTCTGTTGGATTTAACTTTGTTTGCGAGTTTGTCGTCCATATACTTAAAAAGCGATTGTTCTCGGCTTGACGTAGTATTTTTTGGTGTTGACGGTTCTGCGGTGTCAGGAAATTTTGCCAATGCTTTGTGAATACAAGTAATCTCATTTTCCAAACTTTTTACGGCTAGATCTGCATTTCAGACGGAATGGAACCCTTCCTTTTTGAACCTCGGATCCAATAATGTTCCCAATCTTGTAGCTGTGCGCTTTTCGTATATACACAGTCTTTTTTTTTAGTCGGTCGATTATGAATATGCAAATTTGCAATGTACCAGCCCAGAATTCTACCAGATTAATAAGATATATTCAAATGAATTTAAATAAACTATTTATTTATCGACTGATTTATTTATTATTCAGAACGTCACAAAACACAACTTATTTCAACAGAAAAGTAAAATATAATAATTCACATATGCGTTGCCAGATCAACTGGTTATCATTGTGGATTGCCACCTTGGATGGGTTGTCACATGCAATATTTCTGCAGTTTGTACTTCACTTTTTAAGTCTTCTAGGTTTTAAAGGATAACACACACTATAGGTACTTATTACTAGCGAAATTGTTACAGAAGAGCTTGACGATGTCTGCACAGTTGCATTATCAAAGGGTGACAATAGGGCCTCAATTAGGCCTTTCAAAATGTCAATTTCATCAGCTGTCAGAGGTGGTGGCGCCTTTGATGTACACAGAAGTACCGAAGATATGGCATCAGTGATCAATAAAATCCTCTGGATCATTTTGTACGCGCTGTTCCAATGAGTTGGGGCCTCTTGTATTAAGTTGTGTGGTTTTTCCTTTCCTTGTGCGGCTTTTAACTTTTCATAAGCTATTGTGCTACTTTTCAAAAATGTTACGATCCTTTTACATTTCATTAATACATCTTTAATGTACACTTGTGCTAAGCAATCTTGTACGACAAGGTTAAGAGTGTGTGCAAAACAAAGACGATGTCGTTTTAGTAAAAGTTCACATGCTTTCAGCATTGAGCTGGCGTTATCAGTCACAATTGACGTAACTTTATTCGCAATTTCCCACTCATCGAAAACTGCTCGTAGTGATGTTGCAATATTGTCAGCAGAATGATAGGTTTCGATAGGAAGTTTTTTTTGTGGATAAAACCGCCGCACGCAATGTGAAGTCTTCAGTAATGAAATGGCATGTAACTGTAAGATACCCCTCATTCGCACATGATGTCCAGCCATCTGTGGTTATACTCTACTTTATTGAGAACTGATTTCCACTTTTGCTTTATATCGGTGTACAACTCATTCATATGTATAATTCTGCAAGGTAGTACGAGAAGGTAGCACGTAACGCGGTTCTAAGCATTTAATGAACTGGCGAAGCCCTTCATCCTCGACAATCGAAAAAGGTTGTATATCCTTTGCGGTCATTTTCATCAGCGCAGCGTCCAGAGTTTGCTTACGCATTGATTTCGACTCATAGGTTTCAGGTGATTTGAAGTAGGAAGTTATGGTACCTGCTGGTTTTGGTGTTTCGCGAATGGAGGGATGAGATCGCTTCAAGTGGTCGAACAAGTTCGAGTTGTTGCCGCTGGTTTTGTAAACATTTCCACAGGAACGACACTTCGTAAACTTTCCATCTTTGGTCTTCTCAAAATAATTCCATACCTTTGAAAACCCCTTCCTTGTCCGTTTGGCAGCACAATTTTCACCGTCAGATTCGCAGCGTGCATTGCTTTCACTGGCATCTGTGTAAGAAAGATATAAACGTAAAAAAAAAAACGTCGTACGGATGTAACAATTATCTTACTCAAAAACTGTTCCATGTCCGCGGTCGACTCCATAACCGTCAACACCAAATTTGCAAATTTGTATTTTCTAAAAGAATTATAAATTTCAAATTATAGCTTTGCAAAAAGAGTTAACATTTTACTTACTTTTCCGCGTTCAAATTAAAATAGTGATGTGCAAACGATACTTTCGATAGTGAGGCCAAATAGAACCATTCGATACTATCGATAGCACCATCGATAGTTTTGCAGCTCTACAGCGAAGCCACTGGACTTTTATACACTCGACCATGTTAGTGTCGTTACGTACAGCTCATACAGCTCATCGTTCCATCTTATCGTTAGTTACGGATTGTCGCATATATAGTTTATTAAGCCGAAATGTAAACCTTTAACAATATCAGATCCATTTGTTTTAAATTCAATACCATTATTTGAAATAATACATTGTTGAAACCCAATAATGTATATTATCCCATGATTCACATATATCATTTTTTCACTTAATGCATAAGTCATAAAAATGAAATTCATAACCAATATGATAATATTCATTTTTATACTTTGAGAGAAAGCTTCAATTTTTGCAAATTTATAATAATAAGAAATATAAATTGGATAAGTTAAGAAATTTACACTTGCGTGCTGCTGCCAACTAAAAAACTTCCTCTCGAACGCTCCTAACAGACTCTCATCATTGGTGGTCAATGTTCACGTCGATGTTATAACCGGGTAAACCACTAGGCGAGGTCGGTCCACCTGATGGTGGTTGCCTAGTTGCGTTGTGGCACGAAATCGTGCCGTTGCCTGATGCGGAATCAAAGAGATTCACTGCACCAGATGCCTGAGAGAATTGTGAGGTCTCTACAGACGGGGTGGTCTCTGTGTTGAAAGAATTTTACCCTCTCCCCTTTTTAATTAGTAAAACTGGTGACTCACTCAAATATACAATCTTTTTACTAAATTGATCAAATCCAATGTTGATCAATTTTATATACATTAATATCATATAATATCATCCTTACAAATTATAGATATTACATTATTATTGATTAAAAATAGTTTTTAATTTTAATGCGCTTAGGCATGCTCTCCAATCTTTCAATTATGCTTATGAAATATTCTAACGGGAAGGATGAGGAATCATCTAACTACACTTAAAATTATTTTTTATATTTTAATGGATTTTTGCAATTAAATAATTAATAATAACCAAAAATTCGCATTAAGTTGCGTAGCTGACTGATTCGTTTACGATTATACAGTGGCGAGCACCTGTGGATAAATGTTACTCAAATTGACCTTTAAATACCTGTAAAATCGTTAAAAAAGTATGTAATTTTGTACTTAAATTCTTTAGTAATATTTATATTTAAGAAGATATAAACATAATTTAAACTTATAAGCTGAGTTTAAGTTTTTAAACAAATACTCAAAAGGGACAATGTATCCACTTTTGCACTTTTGTTTATAAAAAAGAAGATTAAAGAATAGTTGTAATATTTAGTCCAGATATATTGATCCTGGTTGAGCTGGTATGTTCCTGTGTGTAGTTGAAGCTCTTTCGCCACACACGTAGGCATAAACAACAAGAAAGATAAAACTATCCTGTTGAGCCTGACATGGGTAAAAGTGTTGTAACACTTTTTCCCCACAACAACATATATGTCATTACCATCGACACATACATTAACCATCGCGGTCCAAACCGCCTGCCATAGTAAATGCCACAAACTGCGGCCGTCAGCGTCAGAGACGCGTTTTTTGCCACCAGCATTGCTGCTGAGGCTACGGCCACCCATAAAAAAGGGGCCCCGAGGTAAGCATAAAATATTAGCTTTAATAACGCTTCTCCACTAATTTTTCAATTAGTTCGTTTGGAATATTGCTCCACTCCACCTGAACTCGGCTCCAAAGCTCATTTAATGACTTCTTCAGCAAAGCTCATAAATTTTCGATCGGGTTTAGATCGGGGCTTTGAGCAGGCTACTGCATTTTTTGAAAACGTTGGCTTTTGAGCCAGTCTTTGACGATTTTCGCCGTGTGCTTTGGGTCGAAGTCCTGTTGGAAAACTACTTCACATTCTGGATAAGCACATTCATCTACAAAGTCCGGTAGATTAGACTCCAAAATATGAAGGTAATGTTCCTTTTTCATTATACCATCGATTTTAATCAATGGACCGACGTTTTCCACCAAGTGAAAAACGTCGGTCCCCATACCATCAAGCTACCTCCTCCGTGCTTCATTGTTTCTTTTACTTGGTGTTTTTTTTTTCAACTTTTCATCTGGGCGGCGCCAGTGATATTGTTTGCCATCTGAATGGAATCGATCTATTTTGGTCTAGTCAGACCAAATAACTCTCTGCCAATTCACTATGCTCCTTGCAAAATCTGAGATGCTGCAACATTTTTCTCTGACAATGCTGGTATCTTTTGTTTAACTGTCGCTGTTCGGCCGATTCTGCGAAGGGCTCGGCGTGCTGTCCACTCACTTACGGGCTTGTTAATGGCAATTGCAGCTTCCTTCGCGCTGCCGAATTTGTTATTCATGTCGTTCACCTGCTTCTTCTGTACTTTTCTGTGAGAACGGATGGTAAGCATCAATTTTTGGCTGCTGTGTTTGTGGCGCGTGTAACTTGCCCGTTGGATTTGATGATCATGAGGCGCTCCATAGCTCGAGCATCCCTATCAGTTAGCAATTGTGGGCGTGATTTTTTCGGATCAGGAGCACTTAAATTCCGTCGTTTTCTCACTTGAAGCACGGTTCGGTGGCAAATCCTATTTTTTTTTTTGGTTTTTTTTTTTTTTTGGTGCTATTTCACTTGCTGAATCGTTATTTTTTGTCATTTCAACAATCTGATTTTTTAAATTTTCTTGCATTTTCTTCATTTTTGCATGAAAATTTATATACTTGTAGAAAAAGTGCAAACGAGTTCCTGCATCAATTCAACTTTTATGCATTGTGAAGTAAAACCATATTTTAAACATCAATAGCACTCGAAGATGGGAGAACCTCTGGTTCGCTATTACTACTTACGCATGTCGGCGGATCCTCGGAGTTCCGTTCCAGTACACCTGCGACATCTTTGGTGTTGGCAATTCCTTCGACGACAGTATAGGTACATATATGCCACATAACTGCGCAATGTAGTTTTCTGTTTGACTTAAAATATTTTTGTTAAATGGTCCTCCACCGGTCGCTCTGGTCTTGATGATCATGAGGCGCTCCATAGCTCGAGCATCCCTATCAGTTAGCAATTGTGGGCGTGATTTTTTCGGTAGTGTTTGCTATTTTATTTCTAACAGCCGCTTTCCAGCCTGTGCATACCTATTGAATTGCTTAAAAATTAAACCTACGTTCATTTTAAACAACTCAGCACGACCAGAAACTTTTTTCCATTCAGACACGTCTTTTTGAGATGGGCCATTACTGTTCAGCTCTTTCATTAAGTTACTCCAAAGAGCCTCCAATTTCACCTTAACACCACTCACGAATCCTGTGGCAATATCAGTGTGCTTCTCCATGAAGCTCAATAAAATTGCCTCCTGCTTGCTGCTTTTATGTTTACTGTTTAAATTTATTACCTCGATGGTATTTTCCACCTGGTAATCTTTAACGCACTTGTGTGGTTTGAATGAATTCTCTATTATTACAAAACTGTATTTTCTTATTGAACCGAACTTATCTGGCGCACTTAAACAACTGACTAGTATGAACATATTAAAAAAAAATTATTACGAAAAACTTAAGTTGAACTTATGCTATTATCAGCAAATTAGTGCAGTATGCGAATACGAAACATTCAAGCCAAGTGCGAACTGCAGCGCCAGCATATTCACACACAATTTTAGTAGGCGATAATACATGTTGACATGTTGACAATTTCTTCAACACTACAAACGCCAATTTTCCTTGTACCATAAATCTTGACAGCTTGTCTTGATCAATGTGCATTTGGCGCGCTGCATCCACAGCCTGGGCGCTAATATAGACAAGGATATCCTTATCCTTATTCACATTCGCATGCTGCCCTGTACGAAATTTTGATGAAAATATAACTTAAATATAATGTACAGGTGTATATTATCCATTTACCCCTTAATAAAATAAAAAACATAGTTGATTTCTTTATTATTTGTTATTATGTAATTTACTTTTATTAGTATTTGTTGTAATTGCAATGTACAGTGAATCAATAAAGTTTAGGTACACAGAACTGTCCCCTATTTAAACTGCATTAAAAACAGTAGAAAGTCATTATTTTTGTTTTTGTTAATTCAAATAACAACGATTTTTTAATAAAAAGAAGGAACTTTTTTTTTCATAAACACAACAAAAAATAATAATAAAATCATCAAATCAAAGGAATTCCTATCAAAAAAAGTTTTGGTACAGAAATGGAAAATAATGAAAATTTTTCATGAAAACATTAATTCAATATTTGGTAAGTCCACCATTGGCTGTAATTATTGCTTGTAAACGACGGTGCATACTTTTTACTAACACATCGGTGTCAGATTTTGTAATTTTATCACATTCCATCGTTATAGCGGTTTCCAGGGTTTCTTTCGACGAAATTCTATGTTTTCGGATCCGCCTTTCCAACAACTCCCATATATGTTCTATTGGATTAATGTCTGGTTATTGTGGAGGAGTATGGAGTCGCTTGCAATTGTATAAAAGCCAATCGCGGACTGAAATTTCCTTTTGTTTCACAATAATTCTTTTCCTTTTTTACAATTTTGTATATCTTAATAATTTCTAAACTTACAAAATTATCATAGCAGGGTATTAATTCAACCTGCAAGGAAAGGAAACATTCATTATTCAATTGATAACCTTCACATCACTTTAGATTGTGTAGTCTCATTTTTGTTCGATGGATTAGACCCGCTTTTAGTAGCAATGCTTTTTAGTAGTCTGCTATCAGATTGCAGGCCACCGACTCAGGGCAGAGCCTGACTAAACATCACACGTGTTCTCAAGTGAACATTGGAATGTTGCTACCGTGGCCTAGGAATAGTTGCCGTGTTCCCATGTGAACGAGAAAAAGTGCACCCATTTAGGATGTACCTGAACCTCATACGACAGCTATCGCAGGACACAAAAGCATCATATTTTAATAAAATTTATATAATACACATTATTATTGATTTCTTTATTTTTAATATGTAATTTACTTTTAATTATATAATTATATAATGTATAATTTAACTATTATGTATATAGTTACGGCCTTGTATTCGTACTTTCCCATTAGTACGAACATTCTCTTCTACAATAATAACTAAGTTACAGTGACTTTAAAGTCGATTTTACTGTCATTTGGAGGCGGTGCTGAATTGATGTGGCCGTTTCCAAGAACTTGAGCACATACACTTTTACGAATCCTGGCAGGGAGTCGAATCCCGGCACCACATCTGAGATGCGAGTGCCCACTAACTTTTTTTTTTTGTTTTGTCATTTATTTATTTCACTTCACTATTCATTTATTATTAGGACTCCCATATGGGATTTCCAAAGGAACCCGTCTAGGGCGGCTCCCTGCTAGGGCGCCAATTAACGAGTGTCCTTTAGGACACTCGAAAAAATTAAAGAAGCGAGCCTGCCACTGGCTCGTTTACTCACACTGTAAATAAAAGATTGTTTACGTTGAAGTTATATTTTTATTACCTCTCCTAGGTAATTCCAAAATTGAACTGATTATTAACTTAAACTTAACTCTTAAGCTTAATTTTATATAAAAGGAAACTGCTGTGTTAGGAGTTCCCACGGCAGCAGCGATAGCTACGCTGGCGTGCCTTTCATAGCGGATACGCGTGCAGATCATATTGCACATCGCAAGCGCATTGCTAACCCTAAGCTTAATTCTACCTAAAATCAACTGCTGCATTAACGGTTCTCACGGCAGCAGCGATAGTTGCGCTGACGTGCCTATCGTAGCGGATGCGCGTGTGAATCATGTTGCACATCGCAGACGCGTTGTCAGCAGATTATGGCAGGTGAATGTGTGAATAGCTTAGGCGGTTGTGTTAACTTGCATACTATATATTGTTGACTAATGTTATCAACAGATTTATAAAGCTATATGGATACTTCCTTATCTTTGGAAAGCCCAACTTGATGATATTTATTTAGGATGAGTACATCCTGTTTGCTTTATGTAGAATTTTGACGGAAAAAGGGTTTCTGGTTGCGTCTGGAACGTAACTCGCGAGTTATTATACTTATGTAAATGTATATTTAATATAAAAATGATCAGAAGGATCAGGGTGGGATTTTGATACGTTGAAGCAATAGTCAAAATTGTGATTGTTTCTAATCTGAATTTTATTCATTGCCGCTGACGTAACTTGTGTGCCTCGTTTCGTTTAATGAGCTGTTGACGTCGAGATGTCAAAGATGTGTATCGCGTCTGCGCGAATATGTAAGGAGGCGCTCCACTAACACTAACACAAATCCAAATCATACACCACACATGTGACTAAATCAATATAAGCTTTAATTATCAAACAAACAAAATACAAACGAAAAGAAATTACGTATTAAAAACTAAGTACTTTTTGCAAACGTCGTGGTCGTTGCCAAAAACCGAACTTTCTCGAACGATGAATTTCAAAAATGGCAGAATGCATCGGCTTGTTGCAGAAAAACATTACAGGGTGGCCACAGTACTATGTATACTGTTGGCATCTATCTTCGGGTACTTGTGTGCCGAAGTATTCGATTGAGCCACTTGCAAAGTGCAACGAATCGCGTATACGAAACTGCATAAAACGGTTTTCTTACTGTAAGTAACATTATACGTAGATAAGTTCTGTGCTTTTACCTGCAATATTCAGAAGATAATACTCAGCGAGATAACGCATGATGCTAAAGAGTTATGGAAGAATTGTACCGGTTCGTAAAGGCGATGAACTTTGTAGTTCTGTAAACAACTATTACACACACACATACTCGTACTTTGCCTCGACGAATTGTGCTCCTCATAGTGTGTGCGCAAATAAACTGGTTCTGTTCCATTTCTTGTCCAACCAAAGTACTTTCCCATTCCTATTCATCTTTCAATCGTTTCAAATAGCTCGGAAACTAATTCGCATTCAGCGTCAAGTAGTCCTTCTGTTTCTTCTTCAGAAGCAACCTGCTTTTCATCTATTTCTATCGTACTTCCTGTACTACTTATCGAACTGAAACAACATGCAATTTGCCATTCATTTAGTGGACAAATTGATAGCTTTGTTTTCAGGCTGCGTATATTTGCCCAATATTACTTCTTCATTGTTGCATAATGCACCTTCAGCATGGGTTTTGTTGCAACTCGTACAAAAAGCGATCCAGATTCTTTATTTCTAGCATTTGTTGCCCATACAGAAGCGCGGTGAGATGTGGTGAGCGTAGAACATATTGCACCACTATAAGTATTACCACCCTGTTGTACACCACCACTGCAATAGTGTGCAAATACCCATACAAGTTACGAACATTCGCCAAATTTGCCACAGCACTAAAGAACCTGAAGAAAGGCGCTCTTCCCATGCGGCTATTGTGCGGCAAAGATTGCTCTCGAAAAATCCTACAGCAAATGTACAAACTTGATAGCCAGCTCATCGGAATTGGTGTTTTCATGGCTTAGTACAATTTATTTTTTTTTTTTTAAACTCTCCTCCTTTCATATAAACTGGAATAAGACCTAAATTTTTACATTGTTCCAATCCCTCTTTATAACAATCTACATTTGGTTTACAGATTGATCCAATTTGACAACTTCGCTACATATACCAATCATTTGCCTGCAGTTCATCAGGTAGCATTAATCCATCCATCAGTTTTAAAGTTGAAATGGTATTTGATGATAAGGACATCAATGATATGTCTATATATTTTCTCGACATGCTTCTTGGGAAAACTTCAATTCTTAATGGCTTGTTTGTTAAATTCATCTTTATGGGGGGGGGGGGGGGGGGGGGCCTCATCAAGAGTTAATTTGATGGGATTGGTACAATTTAATTTGCATTGTTCCAAGCAATATGATAGAGAGATTTCTATATTCTACCTATAGCATCAACCCTGATTCTGTCTAAATTTCTGTCCAATTTTTTCATCGAGATACTCTGTCATATCGTCCACTACGATACCACGTTGATTTATGCCAAACAGTAATTCGCTGGGCGAATGTTTGATTGTTGAGGGAACTGTGTTGTTCAATGCAAACTCTATTTGACTCAACTTCGATGACAATCTGCGTGACAATCTGTGTGTTACAGTGGATCGCTTGGTTTGCCCAGCATGGCCTTAAGTACACGATTCACCCGCTCCACTCGTCCATTTGCTTGAGACGAGGCAACAGCTACTTTCACATGGCCTATATTTCTAGTAGATAATAAGTCACTGAATTCATAAGACGTAAAACAGGTACCCCGCCCGGTCCGTTATAATACGCCTCGGTCGACTGTAATAGTTAAAGTACTTATTTCTCTAACGCTCAGCATACCTCATAAGTTTGTGCTGGTAGAATTGACCGGGTATAAACCACCAGTATGTGTTTGCGTTTTGATCTGATTGATGGCAGTGTACCAAAATGGTCGAGATGAATTGTATCAAATGGTAGGGGGTGTTTAAGGTATACTGTACATGTTGGGCTCGTTTGAACGTGCTGGTGCTGAATATATAATGCACTTAACGCAGTTCTGAATAAAACGGCCTATTTTCTCTTTCCTCTGGGTCAACCAATAGTTTTTTCGTATTTGGTCATAGCATTTATCAATTCCCAGGAGGCCTATCTTCTCATGAACCATACGGATCACGTTTTCTTCCATCTCTTTCGGAATATGCAATAGTAAAAGGTTTGGATTCGCCTTGCTAAATACTAACCCATCGCAAAGTTCATACCCGTCAACTTGTCCGTTAATTCTTTCAATTTATCATCTCTATTTTACGCAATCTTATTAGACATTGCAAATATAGTATGTGGCGATATTATCTAAATTTTTAAAATAGATATAGTTTTATCCCAGTTAATGGAATAATGTGATATAATACATTTACATTTTAATACTTCTCAAACGTGCAACATCATAATTCATTTATGAATTTGAACAAGTTGTAATTTTGGATGTACTTAGAAGCATTGGTGCAACTCCGGTGGGTTCATTCCATCACGCAATTGCCTGCTCATAATACGTTGCTATTGCATTTATTGGAGGAGGCAAGCCATTTAGCTTCACACTCTTGCTTTACATAAACTTCCTGTGTTAAGCCTTTATTAAAGCTTCTCACAAACGACAAGATGCATTTAAAACTTACCAGCCAGGCTCCCTCAGTTTTTGGCGGGCCACCAAAGCAGTATGTGGTCTAGCGTTGTCGTGATGAAAGACGACGCCCTCTCTGTTGACTAATTCTGGACGTTTTTCCTTGAGTGCTTCATTCAATCTTGTTAATTGTTAATAGTACAAAAGAACGTGTTGGTTCTTTGACGGTCACGATTATAGCGACGGAATCAATTTTCTCTACACGTGTAAATTACATATTTTGCTGAATTGAATTCAGGATTGATACAAAAAGATAGTGTAGGGGAGCGGAACTTCCCTAAAGTGGCATTTCGATTACACTAGCCGCCAAAAAGCCAAAAAGTCTACAAGCGTCTAAGTGTAAAGGAACGCTTCGATGATATTAAATAAACACGCGAAAGTTTGATTTTAAGCGTCTGCTTTCTTTAATAGCTGAGTATCGAATGACCAAATAATAATTATGATAGTTGATCTTAGCAAGTAGTGAGCGATAAAGGGAGATTACCGTTAAGTGAGTGATCAAGTAAATGAAATTGAGTGATAATCTAACTCAGTTTCCTCCATCGATAGTTTTTTGTGTGTAACCTTGCGCTGCATGTCAGCAGCTGCCGTTTTAATGCCACTTTCCAACAATAAAGTGGTTTTAATATTTTTCAGTACTCCTTCCTTATCTCTAGTATCACTTACTCCTGTAATTTGTGTTTCGCTGGTACTAGGAGGTGTTTCCTGGGAACTATCTAGGGACTGGCCGGAAGAGCTAGCCATGATAATGGCTGTTGAGTCTTTGGTATCTTGTCCAAGACTGTTCTTGCATAAAGAGAGCTTTATGCATTACAGTGATGGCAAAAATATAGTTAAAGTAAATAAATGCGTTTTGCACACAATATAAAGAAGAAAAATAATATTAACAGTAACATAGAATGAAAAGTGATAAGCATATATGTATTATGTAAATAATCATAATATTGATAATCAGCGACGTTACAATAGTAAGAATAAATACAATGCTGGTGAAACTAGTAAGAATTAATTCAATGTTGGTGAACATTGTAAGTAAAATTAAATAGAAATATTTTTATATTTTTCATATGCAGATAGGCTGCCACACGTCTTTTAGATAAAAATTTCCAGAGCTGATTTCGATCATACCATTTTCCAACTGTCCTTTCCGATAAGGTACCTTCTTCATAATGTGCACAGATTTTAATGTGAACCTTCGCGATTGTGCTTTTCGAAGAAATAAAGTAAAATGTAACGAATTTTTTCCGATTTTACACTCATTTTAGTGACGTTAAAACAGTTGAATAATGAAGAAATGTCAATGGGTAAACATTTACGATTCTCAGAGATAAGTATGAACTACCTTTAGCAACAAAGAGTTGCCAGATCGGACCAGTACTTGCAGAGTCATCGTACGAGTACTTTAAACTTAGCTATATCCCCTTTCTGAATTTGTATTTTAGCCAACCTTATGCTTATAAGTATTTAAATTTTCAATTAACAAGGCTGTAATGTAAATGGATTGAAAACACACCAAATATAGCGAAGCATTTTCCCCACAGCATTGCGTTTTAACTCCATCACGTGCATACATATACATTTTTTTCATACAAATAAGACGCCAATGCTTCGGCACGTTTGTAAGCGAAATAAAACCAGCTACTGTCGATCGGCGAAATATGAACGCAGGGTTACCAGATGTTTGAAATTATAGCACGTTATAGTTCAATCGTATAATGACACATTTATTTAACAATTTCTAAAACTGAAAAAAGCAAATATTTCACTTGTATGTATGTAGTATGTAGCTATATACTTAAGTATGTATGTATTATTATATATTATAATTTCTTTATCCTTAACCTTTTTCCATCTAAGTATGACACATCATTGTCATGTCTTCATTTGTAAATAGTTATACTTAAAATGTGGCCTTAGCAAGAGAAATAAAATTGAAAAAAATAAATACTTAAAAAAGAATAAAAAAAAGGATAAAAAATAATGTTAAATGAGAAAACATAAAATCAAGAAAATCTTTAAGTTCAAATGCCCTGAGAATATAGTGTTCATAGTTTTCTTCCTATACTACAATTAAAGAAAAACGAATATAAAACTAAAGTAAGCGACAAAAAAAAAGAGAGTGTACTGGAGTGCGTTGGGTGGTAATGCATCAATGCACCACCAAAAGACAATAGAGACGGGCATCAGAAGGTTCTGTTTCAAATTTGAATCGAAATCCAATTTCATTACATGTTTGAACATTTGTAGAACTCATTTTGTTCAATATAGTACCCATGTAGTCTTGGTGTGGTTTGATAGTATGCCGTCTGCTAATCTGAAAACTCTATCTAGCACACAAGTGCATCGTACCCATTCTCTGCTATAGATAAATGAAATGCACTTCCTTTGTGTATCACACAGTCTGTACATTTAAGTAAACATAGGCAAATGTTGAATTTGAAAAATATCGGAATAAACTCAACAAACACACGAAAAAGGGAATAAATAAGGAAAATAAGAGTCGGTCTTTTCAATTTCTTGCTTCGGTTTTGTAATTCGAATGAATTCCTCAGCTATAACTTCACAACCGATCCATAAAGATACTTTGCTTTCCTTTGTTAGACCCATGGTACGCCTAAGATTAAACAATGCCAATAAAGCCGCACGATCCTTATATCGGGAGCTGACACTTCCAAATCGCACCAAACTAAATGACCGCCCTGGAAATTTTGTATAAAACATGTCTATAGAGGCCACCATTTTTCGAAAATTTGCATCGTCTTTCCAGGCTCCATATGTGGTCGCCATATCGTCATATCCAGGAGCGTTGGCTGGACGGATGATTTCGCTTTGTCCCTTTCGAATAAAACGAGCTGTTATTTGCAATCAATATATGAAATAGTTTACTATAAATATAATTTACATACGAGTATATTGGGTTGACCAAATGAGGCGCAGGAAAGTAAACGCAAATTAAAACTATAAAATCTTGTTTTCTTATTTCAAGCTGGGTACTTTATTTTGAAGGTTCATCTAAGCCGTTTATGTATGGAAAATGATATCCACTCAAATGTTCACCACGGCTAGGTTTACACACGTCGATTCGATGGTCAAAATTTTTGATGACATCTTCCAATAGGGACATTTGCATGGCAGTTATCTCGGTAATGATGTTGTATTTTAGGTCCTGAATATTGGCTGGCTTATCTACGTAGAATTTGCTTTTCAAAAATACCCATAAAAAGAAGACCAATGGTGTTAAATCGCATGATCTTGGAGGGCAATTCACATTTCCTCTACGCGAAATTAAGCGATTTCCGAAAAAAAACCTTGTAATTCGTCGAAGTGCGCGAAACGTGTTTTTTATTTTTTCAACATGTTTGAAGTGTTCTTTAATAACTTTAATGCGATCTTCAATCGAATACGACTCCATAGCGATAAATGGCAAACATTAAACTAACAAAATGACATAAAGATGACAGAAAACAAACATGGCGTCCCTGTCAAATTGGCATTTACTCTGCTGCGCCTCATTTGGTCAACCCATTACTTATATGCAATAAATGTAAAGTTAAATTTCTATTAGAAATACGGTCATAGAAATTGTTAAAGGACACGTTCCTTCTATGAACGTGTCGGCTTATTTTACATATGTGTGTGCAATACATGGAACTGCTGGGTAATTGGCATTGAATGATATCAGTGCCAATTCAAGCAAATTAAGTGGCATTGAACGAGTCCAATGTTAAATAAAGTAAAGACAAATAATAATTATAGTAACTATTGATTAAAATAACTCAATGGCAATTAAAAAATGATTAATTCGCATTAAACTTTTTGGCAATTATATTTTATTGAAATTCGCATTGAAAGAATATACAATAATTTATTGACGTTCACATCAAAAGAACGTTTGGAGTCACTAGTATCAACAGTAGCATGGTCTTTATTAATAGAGCGATCAGGTAAATCCAGTGAAGCTAATATGGCATAAACTGTAGATGATAATTCAGTTGAACCCATTCGAACAATAAAATTGCTCGGAAACCGCACGGTTTTTGAAAATGGATCAAGCAAAACCTGCAATTGCATGTAACCATTGCGTAATCCATCTCGTACAGCTTTCACATGGTATGGTGCCGTAATTAGTAAGTAATGTAATGAAATGTGTGGGAAGTTAAACATTCAAATGTTAAAATTAACTATTCGATTATTAAAATTCCAATTCAATTACGATTTAAATTTACAATTCTTCAATTAATTGTTAATTAATATTATTTCTTTAATTCTATTACATAATTTGTTGGATTTTAAATTGCCATTGATGTATTAAGCATTGAACAAATCGAATGCCAATTAAATCTGTGTGAATTGGCATTGAATTAATGCAGTTCCCAATTAAGTTGGTTTGGATTGGCATTATTGGTTTAATTCAATGTTACTTGAGATTTTTTTTTCATTCAATCACATTTCTAATTGCAATTGATGTCATCCATCCAATGCCAATGGTTCACGTTAGTTAATTTGAGCAATATGTGTAGTATATAGTAAGAGAAAGATAGAGAGAGAGAAAGAAATAGAGAGAGAGAAAGAAATAGAGAGAGAGAAAGAAATAGAGAGAGAGAAAGAAATAGAGAGAGGGAAAGAAATAGAGAGAGAGAGAGAGAGAGAATGAGAGAGATAGAATGAAAGAATGAGAGAGATAGAATGAGAGAAAGAGAGAGATAGAGAAAGAGAGAGATAGAGAAAGAGAGAGAGATAGAGAAAGTGAGAGAGATAGAGAAAGAGAGAGAGATAGAGAAAGAGAAAGAGAGAGATAGAATGAGAGAAAGAGAAACATAAAGAGAGAGAGAGAGTGAGAATGAGAGAAAAAGATAGAGAATGCGAGAGAGAGAGAGAAAGAAGAGAGAGAGAGAGAGAAAGAAGAGAGAGAGAGAGACAGAAGAAAAGAGAGAGACAGAAGAAAAGAGAGAGACAGAATGAGACAGAGAGAAACAGAATGAGAGAGAGAAAGCGAGACAGAAGGAGAGAGAGAAGGAGAGAGAGAGAGAGAGAGAGACAGAATGAGAGAGAGAGAGAGCCAGTATGAGAGAGAGAGAGAGAGAGACAGAATGAGAGAGAGAGAGAGCCAGAATGAGAGAGAGAGAGAGAGAGCCAGAATGAGAGAGAGAGAGAGAGAGCCAGAATGAGAGAGAGAGGGACAGAATGAGAGAGAGAGACAGAATGAGAAAGAGAATAGGAGAGAAATAGAAAGAGGGAGAGAGAAAGAAAGAAATAGAGAGAGAGAGAGAGAGAGAGCAGGCTATAAACAACCCTAGACTTAATAGATTTCACTACCGTCTTGTGTTTGAATTCACATTTGCGCGTAGCTGTGGCTAGTAGTTTGGCCTTTAACGTAACCCAGATGAAGACATGCCGTCAGTGGATCGTGATAATAACTTTTACTCTAACACAAATGCATATGCATACAACTTAACTTATATACGCTAGCTACTATTACTAATTAACTAATTGATCGACCCAAATTGAAATTAAATTATTTTTGTTATCATTAGAATTAAGAGAAAATAAAACTCGAAAAATAAATAATAATAAAAATCCAAAATATTATTTTTAACTCTACTTCCAATTTATAAATAAATAAATAATTTAAATAATTATGTTTTTTAGAGTTTAATAAACACAAACACAGACACACACACACACACACATGTATATTATGTATGTCAAATAAATAATAAATAATTTAACAATAACGAAAAAAAAGAAGAAAACAATTGTAATTTTAGGTTAGCTCTAAAAAATAATAATACAGAAACAAAAAAATTTACTTGTATACCAATTAGAACGATTAGTATTTCTAAGAGATATATTCAATATTAAACTAAAAATACAAAATATTGACAACAAATTATAATACAATACAATAAAAATGAAAATGTCTTTTGTAAAAAATTAATATGTAACATTGTCTTTTATTTGAAACATGACTAGACTGAAAAATTGTTCGATGTTTTTTAAAATTTAATTTTCTAGTATTCATTTTATTTAGCATGTTTTTTTAAGTAATTCTTTGCGGCTGCAGTGTGCTGGGAACAACAATACATTGGCAGTATCTGTATCACTGAATAATGCAATCATCGTGAAAGGTGCCTGGCCCTTTTGAAAAAGCTCCCCTTTGTGGGAGGTGATTTATTTTTGATTTTACACAGTTTTCAGAGCCAGAATGAGAGAGAGAGGGACAGAAATCTTCCTATTCTTATGACATTGAATTGGTCTTGCTCACAATTTACAGTACAAGTGTAAAGGGACGAGGGCTTTGCGTCTCCGGACGAGGGGGGGACCTCGAGGGAAGTTGAAAGTAGTCGTTGATAAAAAAAGAAAGGCAACAGTAAGCGTTCTATCAATATATATTTAGTATAAAAAATGTATTTGGGGCGTACATTATCCAACTCAATTTTCCTTAGTTCTTTGAGTAGCGGCGTCTGGTAACGGGTCTACGAATGTTGAATTGGTCGCTGCGGTGGACGTCTTCACTTCTCGACTTCTCGATTAGTAATACCAATTCTTTAAACATTTCGGTAAAATGTCTAAAGATTGACGAAATACTTCCGCTATTCTCTCCAAACTTAACGAAGGGAAAATTGAGCTGGTAAGGGTTGCCAGGATTAAAAAAACTTTAAATAACAAAAAAAAAAATTTAAATTACTGAATGAACATAAAAAAATTATTAAAAAATTAACAAACGGAAGTCAATATATTGATTTTAAATTTATTAGCCATATGGCTATCAGACATTTGTACCAAAACCCATGTAGAGAAAAGGAGGAGAAGGGTTGGTGTTAAAACCATAAGGCTATGGTTATATTCAAAGTTTACTCAGCGAACACCATGTAATTGTTGTTGCCCGAACACGAAAAAAGAGCTTTTACTCACTCTCACACCGAACACAATATGCTGGGTGAAATGTACACCGAGCACGCCGAGTATTCAGGGTGTCAATACTGCAACTCGCTTTTTCCGCCAATTTTCGATTAGACAACGCTGGATTCTTCTCTAAGAGAGCAACGACTTCCTTCGGCTTTTGTGGAGACACGACACCGGACAGGACCATATTTTCTAGCAACTGTAAAGTCTGTATTAAATTTTTTAAGAATCATCGAGACAGTGTTTGTGAAACTTTCCCCTTATTTGCAATTTTTTTCTGGCTCCACTGCGGATTTTCTCGAAATAATTCAACAACTAAATCGCGTCTTTCCACTTCCGATACCATGACTCAAATGAAAGTTCACAAGTCAAAAAACATGTGATTGTATTTCATCAGAATTTCTCCAACGCAAAGCTTGATGTTTGAATTTTTTCATTCAGATGAAGTGTTTCAAAGTAGTGGTTTTTCAAAGTTATTCGATTTTTTCGATCTCACTCGTTAATTGCGTTAATTGCACTCACCATATTGATGAAATCGTTTAAAGTTTTTCGGTATACCAATAAGTGTTGCCGTTGCGATACAATAAAAAAAACTGAATTTCGACAAAAAGCAACTCTGTAACGAACTCCAGTGTAACCACTACACCGAGCACGATAGTAAAATATGATGTGTTCGTTGAACAGCGAACACTAGTATAACCAGCACTTATGTGTTCAAAATGTCCAAAATCTATCGAACAACATTTCCTCAGACTTGTTAAAACTGCAAGACTTCAAATAAGAAAATTTTTCTCAGCGACTATCATCAGCCAGTTCTCTATATTAAACTTCAACTTCTTGTCAACAGAGTTTTTTGAAGGGCAGAGTCTTATATTCAAAAATCTTCCATTCATTGCTGCAGAGTTGTGAGAGAAAGAGATCGGGTAAAGTGAAACTTATCACAACCAACTTGTTTCACTTCTACACATCAATTTGTTATGTACGTTCCTCATGTTCTTTTATTTCGATGTTGTCTCTATATGACGCAATGCAATGGAAATCTGTAAAAGGAACTTGTAGGAAAAATCAACTAAAATGAAGAATACGCATACGAAATTCCGTTCGTTCCTTTGTAAATATGAGAGAGAGTATCATAGAGTAGATGAGAGTGAGAGCCCGAATTGTGGTTGAACTTTTTTCATACTATGGTAAGCATGTATATAGAAACATTGGTTGTATTGTGATCGGGCCCATGCACAGTGCAAGCAGAGACGTCAGCTCTCTCAATGTCTTCTCATGAGTACAAAAACACGCGGTCGACTGCGAACAGTAATAATCGAGTAATTTTCATATTAGCAAGTGATTGACTTGCAGAGGAATTTACTGTTATTGTTATTCGTGTTGTTTTTCCGAGAAATTTCTTAAGTGCAAATATTTAAATAAGAGAGAGAAAGAGAGAGAGAGTGAGTGCTGTACGTGCTGTTTTTGCCAGAAATTACTTTAGTGCAAATATGTATATAAATAAGCGCGAGAAAGAGAGAGTAAGTTCAGTTCGAATTGTTTTTGCAGGAGTGGATTTTTTACTTGCTCGTTTGTTTGCGTAACATTTCGATTTAAGAGAGTGAGAGCAATGAGTTTTTTTAAAATTTGTTGATATGTGCACAGAAATCCAAACAAAATAAAATGCCGATACAGATTTAAGTACTCTACGGTAAGTAGTTTCACTTCAGAGAAGAACTAGATGAAACGTTTTTTAAGTAGCCAGCGGATGATCAGTGATCCCAATACAATAACAATGGTGCACAATTAGGCGAACCCCACGCAGTTCAACATTAGGTCTATACTATGTATGCACTTGTGCAGTATATTATTGTGCCCATACATACATACGAGTATCTGGGTTCGTTGCCTTATCCATTAAAATTACTTGCTATTTTCGTAGGCAAATGAATGCATGTATTAGTTAAATGAATTTAGCTGCCAGCAAACTGGAATGTGGATTATGTACCACTTATGGTATAATGATGCTACAATTAATATTTAGAAATTAATCGGCTTTAGCGAGAACGACAATGTGAGGCGTTGCTTGCGAGCAGAACTCTACTCTAGCAGTACTCTACGACGTATACGCAACATGAATTGTAAGTACCAATTAAATTAAGTTATATATTTAATGGGAACTATTTACTATTCGTATATTATGCAACATAAACATTAATACATAAATTTTTACAAAAACTATACTTATATTTAATTACTACCAACAACAAAAGGCACCACACTGTGTGTTAAATATATTTGGGAAATCAATGCTTTATGTTATGCTTGTGTGTAGACAAAAAAAAGAAAAAAAAAACGAATAAACAAAACCAAACTTTCAATTGAATTAATTGAGACGCATATTTGCATATTAAAATATGCTCTTACATACAATTCTATGTATGTTGTATGAATACATGTATGTGTGTGCGTGTGTGTGTGTATGATTTCGGGTATGCATTTGCTCGATTGCTAGCACAACAACTTTTGTTTTATTCATTAGCAAATACAAACAAATATACACACACACACACTTATGTTCACACATACACACACCCACGCACACACACACACACAGATAAACTATTTTTATTTATACAGACTCGTACGACTTCACCAGTTAGAGAATTCATTGCCATTTTGGAATGAAATTAAAATCTGCTTAATGTTTTATTAAACACACACGTCGCAAACTCATTTATCACACAACCATACGAACTCACAACATTCACACTCACACACTCTCATGTGAGTGCAGAGAAAACCGAATTGAACAAGCAACAGTGACAGTGGAATAGAAAGGAACCGGAATAGCAGCAAGAGCAGCTGCTGCCAAATCATAAATATGCAATTATTCCTTGTAAAGTTAAGTTATTCCATTCAGCATCCTTTTCTAAAAACACACACACACACACACACATTTCACTCTTTTGCTATAGCTTCTTTCTCGAGTGGTTCCTTCTTTTATTCATTCCCAGCTTTTTCATACGTGGAATGAGCATACGATGATGCTCGTGCAACAAATAAAACAAAATTCAATTTACTGACAATGATTTCGCTATTCCTTTATTCCTCTTCTTCCTATGTGTCTCTAACTATTGCATGTATGTATTTGTGTTAGTATTTGTGTATGTATGCGGCGTGTGTATCCCTCGCTCTCTCTCTGTTTCTCTCTCCGTGTGTGTTTGTGCGTGTGTGTGTGTGTGTGTGTACGCCATTCATTCTTGTAAAACACTTGAGCATGATCTTATAATCACTAAAAATAAATGATAAGACATACTCATGAATTCAAAATCGAATAAAAGATTTATTTCGCATATATTATTACACACACACACACACATACACATATACATATATGGATAAACACACACACACACACACACTGATTCATACATAAACATGATTGCATTAACGCGTTAGTATTTACGTATAAATACTTACATACATACATACATATGTACTTAAGTATGCATACGTGTGCGTTTGCATGTGTGTGGTATGTGTGTGGTGTGTGTGTGCGTCTGCGCTTAATGTTGTAATCCATGATCCTTGTTGCTCTTCGCCTTTTTAACATTTTATTCATGCTTATTCTTATGCAATGTACGTGGGTATTATAACTTGCATATATATGTTGACGTCATCAACGGGGGGAGGTTGATTTCTGGGACAAGACTTTCGTTTCGTTTTCCATAAATTTTCGTTTTTCTCTCAGAAAATCATAAAATTTTTTATAAATTTTCCTTGCCACTCAAAGTCTCTACAAATACACTATGCGACTAATCAATAGCATCTCCAGCATCTGGAATTCCAGTATGTATGGTATTTTCATATGAAATACATATTTATATAATATAGTTGAAATTGCGAAAAGCTCGGCCTCGGTCCTCTATAGGCTGTTGTGCCATTAAAAGAAAGAAAAGACGAAGTTAAATTTGAATACATTCCGATGATGTATACTCATTGCGGCGGTCTTTTGTTAAAGCACCCACAGTATTCTCCGAGAATGTTCTACTCGATAAAAAATCATTATCCGGTCATCCAGGTCCAGTCCATATTTGATCTGTGGAGTCACTGTGCAACTGTATAAAATCCAAATGGAGATTTGAGAAGTGTTAAAAATTATTTAGGAGACGCTAATTACGAATGTGAATCAGTTTTTTCACAGCTCCTGAAATTTTCGAAATACCCTCAGTTAAAATTGAATATATTGTTTCTGGGGGGAACAAAATTACACTGAAATAAGAAGGGTAATTTTCTAACCTTACGCCATCGGCTTTCGCAACATGGCACTCTTCTTCTTTTGGGTAACCTTTTCGATAACCTTTTTCTGGAATGAAAAAAAGGTAAAGGTCCCGAATGATCGGGAAACGTATCAATCATTCTTAACGAAAAATATCACCTATAAAAATTTTGGTTGGGGAGGGAGGAGTGTGGTCGTCACACAACAAAATGCCCATAGCCTCACGCATTTTGGGTTATTGACATCCAAAGCTTGAAAATGTTCATTGCTTCTCATTTTTGCTCTATACATTTTACAAATAAAACTAACAATATTTCAAAAACTCGAGAAGTTGCGAGAAAAAACTGACTTTATATTCTTAATAAAAATTAGTCTAAAACACTTCTAAAATACCGTTGGGGCGATAAAAATAGATTTATGTTGCATAGTGTTATTATTCTTCGTTGATATTTCGTTGAGAATTTCTTAGTTTTCTCGTGAATTTAAATTTTAGCATTACTTTTCCATTACCGGAGCGATGAATTCAGCCTTTCATTGAGGATTACTTAATAGTTCTTTCGTCAAATTAGAATCTATTGACTTCATCCCTGTTTGGTGATAGTTGCCCATCACGAAGTTTGAGAGCCTTGCTGCTGTGGCTTCAACTACTTCCTTCATCTCTTACACGAGGCGGCCCACGTGTGTTTTTTTTCTCTTTTTTGGAAACCTACGCCCTTTAACCATGGTTTTGATGCCCTATCGCATATTTCTTGCAACAAGTTAATACCAATTATACACTTTTGTGACACACCGGTGCATGGTAGCATCATATGCATGGTAGGTTGAGTATCGTTTACCTCCCTCCTTATTTATTATTATTTTAGGCTACTACATACTGCCGGCCCCATGTAAATTGTCCTTTGCTCTACGTAGCCTTTCCCGGTTCAGTACTTCTTGGAGCTCGAGAGCGTACTATAACATTGACGCCTTAAACTAATTATTAAAGACATATCGATAACTTTTCATAACAGTTAAAACAAGAAAAACAAATTATGTGCATCAGTGGGACGCCATACAGAAGTTTACTTCTTCAGAACGTTCGCGTTTTGGGTTTTCAGGTTAGGTTTAGTAAGCTTGTAAAAACCAGAGCCTATCGCAGACATTGCAGGCGTGGCCGAAGGCAATTTTAACAAACATGTTTTGAAATTGTTTATCTGCTGATTTATGCAACCGCTAAGCCTTGTATAGTTCAGCAGTTTGATGATTCTCTGATCGCAGGTGTGCGACATCTGGATTAACTTCTTTTTTATCGTTTGCATTTCCAATGCATTCAACACCCTCTGCAAAATCATCATCTCCATCAAAATATTCACAATCAAGGCATGCGAATTTATTATAATCTTACGATCATCATCATTATAGATGTTAATTATAATCAGCATTCAAAATATATGATCTCAACAGGTGGATCAGGTGATAAAAGAGATGAAAATTTCTGCCGAAAACAAACGAAAAATGGAAAAAATCTGAACACTAGAATCGCCCACTTACCCCATTGCTTTCAGTATTCAGTATTCAACCTGAGATATATGAAGATCTTACCATCATCATCATTATAATCAACATCCACATCATCATCATCAGCATCAAAAATATTCAGGTTGTATTCAGATCTCAACAGATGGAAAATTTGACACTTGCCGGTCTGAGAACTCGCGAATGTTATGAGGTTGACTAGAAACTTGGCAAATCTCGTCTATGTTTGGTTGTGCTGAGGCTAGCTGTTTTCTTGCCACGGAGGAAAGATTTTCAGGCAAATTTTCAAGTAAATCTTCTGCTCTCTTCTCATTCGTTGCGAAGCTAGAAATTCGGTCACCTCAGTGACTGCCTGGGGCAGTATAATCGGAGGACCTTCGTCGGGACTCAATGAGAAGATGAGTGTTGATGCAATTATTGGCTTTAATGAACTCAGTTGCCATTCATACTGTCTCCTGCGAGTTGTTTTTCAATGAAATTCGAATTCGGTTGTACCTCAAGTTACTTGCGAAGTCTACACTTTCGCGATCACTCGGTGCTGGTTTTTGGATTTTTTTCACGATAGCAGAATCTGGTTTTTGTTACGCCTCCCCATTTTTCGACAAAGTATACATTTTCTCTATCTCTCAGCTGGAGTTTTTTGCAGGTGATTTTATCGTAATACAATCGTCATCATTTGTTTCCGCCTCGACATATGAATGTTGTTTTTGCTATACTCGCTCATTCGTTTAACTCTTGAAATTTTCTCTCGAATTTTGTTTGAAGTGTAAAATGTACGCCGACACTGACATAGTCAAGCGTATAAGACTCCAGCGGCTTCGCTGGCTGGGTCATGTTGAGCGAATGGAAGAAAGTGCTCCGGCTGGAAGGGTGTTTTATTCGAACCACGGTGGAGGAACACGCAGAAAGGGACGTCCTAATCTACGTTGGAAAGACCAGGTGCAGGGCAACCTGACTGCACTTGGCCTTATCAACTGGCGCCAGCGTGCGCATAGCAGAAGTGACTGGCGAAGCTTTGTGGAGGCGGCCAAGACCGATCTTCGGTTGTAGTGCCAGCTAAGTAAGTAAGTAAGTAAAATGTTTATTTGAAATATCAAATTTTACTAGAAACTTAATGCAACGCCCTCTATCAATCGAGTATGAATCATACGCGAATCAGCGCCCTCTATCAATTGATATCAATAGAGGGATAGATGGCTCCTCCATCGATTGATAGAGGGCGCATCGTGGATGCATATGTGCTGCCCATAATTGATGTGTATATCATCACATTTATATGCATCCAAATTTTTTCATACTTGTTTGATAGCGGACGCTGCCCTTCATTACCGTGACAATTTCCACGATCATCTTTAACCCCATCGCAAATATAAAAATGAATTCTAAAGAAGTAAACTTCAGACATTTTTTGAAATCTCTTGATAGCGCTTTACATGAGTAACGCCCAACGCAATTCAACGCTACACATCCAAGTCACTCGCTCATCTCTGAACATTGTACATCTACGCGTTCACAATGTGCGGGCACAATATCATTTCATGATTAATTTCGCGCACAATCAATCATTCTCTGATTATACATAAATACTCGTGTGAGGGAGTACAGCAGGGAGTACGTGCGAGCAGCTTTTCAGCAACAGAAATGCCAAAGAGCTAAGTACGAGTACGAGTACGAATATGAATGCTGGCGAGGTGCAAAACAAAGCATAAAAGCAAAAATAAACGAGCACAAGAAACAATAATCCAGTGTCAGCACACAATAACCAACCTACATTTCTTTTGTTGCTCTGAAGCTGCTAGTATATTTCAAAATATTGCTTCCTTCCACACACACACACACACACACACACACACACACACAGACAGAATATTCAACTCATAGTACTTATGTGATTTGCGTGTGCAGGAGTATATGTGTGAGAGAGTGTGTCGCTTTATTTATACTGGCAATAAATAATACAAAAGATATTCATGATTATAGCTTAAATATGCTACACTATGCTACACTATGCTACAAGCAAGTACACTCATACACATGGAATGAGTAAAACTGTCAGTCAATTTGAACAAATATAAAATAAATAAATGCTAAACTAGCAATACCATAGCTAAACTCGGCGAGCGAGCGCATACTGACAGAAAGACAGACAGACAGACGACAAGTACATCTGTCAAGTGAGAGTTTATAAAATATTTCGATGAGGCGGAAACTAAATCCATGACATACAACCTAGAGCGAGATTGTATACAATAAGCGCACACACACACACACACACACACACACACACACACACACACACACACATACGCATTCAGGCACATACAAATACAAAAGTGTGCCTAAGTGCAGATTGATGTTGATGACATCCTCTTCTATGTTTTCACTCATATGCTAATGCCTTACTTATTATTTTCTTTTTTTTAATTTTTTCTCTTTGCATTTGTATTTTTCCGTTTAAAGAGTACTTTAGTTAGTAGGAACGACTAGATGGTGAGAGGAATTTCTCTTTTAAGTAGTGCAAGTTGATTTGTAAACTTATTGTTTGTTGGCATAATGCTGTAGTTTCTAACAACGATTTCAGTATTTCATTTCTGTGCAAGGCAAGTTTCATACTCGCGCTTCTCTCCTCTTCGAAAAGCACAAACTGAATTTGGTTCGAATTTTTAGTAAGATTTTTCGTTATGTAGATTGATTTGTGGCCTGAGATTGGTTCCAATTTTTGTGTTGATGTGTGGTCTGAGTTTTAATCTGAAATTTTGACATATTTTTCGTGTGTATTTCGGCTGACTTTTATGGTAGTTTTAATTTTAGTCCGAATTTGTGATTTTTGGTTGAAGTTTGCTGTGATTTTTGGTTACAATGTTTCGACTAATTTAGTTTGATCTGAATTTCAGTCTGAGTTTTGGTTTAAAATTTTTAGTGTGAGTTGTAATCTGATTTGAATTTATATCTGACTTTTCATCTGAATTTCTATCTGACATTTGATCTGAACTGTGTTACAATTTTTAGTCAGATTTTTTGCCTTGGTTTGGTTAGTGTGAGTTGTAATCTGATCTGAATTTATATCTGACTTTTCACCTGAATTTCTAACTGACATTTCATCTCAACTTTTATCTAATTTTTAGTTAAGTTTTTAGCCTTCGTTTGGTTAGTGTGAATTGTAATCTGATCTGAATTTATATCTGACTTTTCATCTGAATTTCTATCTGACATTTGATCTGAACTGTGTTACAATTTTTAGTCAGATTTTTTGCCTTGGTTTGGTTAGTGTGAGTTGTAATCTGATCTGAATTTATATCTGACTTTTCACCTGAATTTCTAACTGACATTTCATCTCAACTTTTATCTAATTTTTAGTTAAATTTTTAGCCTTCGTTTGGTTAGTGTGAATTGTAATCTGATCTGAATTTATATCTGACTTTCCATCTGAATTTCTATCTGACATTTGATCTGAACTGTGTTACAATTTTTAGTTTGATTTTTGGCCTTGGTTTGGTTAGTGTGAGTTGTAATCTGATCTGAATTTATGTCTGACTTTTCATCTGAATTTCTATCTGACATTTGATCTGGACTGTGTTACAATTTTTAGTCAGATTTTTCGCCTTGGGTTGGTTAGTGTGAGTTGTAATCTGATCTGAATTTATATCTGACTTTCTATCTGAATTTCTATCTGACATTTGATCTGAACTGTGGTACAATTTTTAGTCAGATTTTTGCCCTTGATTTGGCTAGTGTAAGTTGTAATCTGATCTGAATTTATTTCTGACTTTTCATCTGAATTTCTATCTGACATTTGATCTGAACTGTGTTACAATTTTTAGTCAGATTTTTGGCCTTAGGTTGGTTAGAGTGAGTTGTAATCTGATCTGAATTTATGTCTGACTTTTCATCTGAATTTCTATCTGACATTTGATCTGGACTGTGTTACAATTTTTAGTCAGATTTTTGGCCTTGGGTTGGTTAGAGTGAGTTGTAATCTGATCTGAATTTATGTCTGACTTTTCATCTGAATTTCTATCTGACATTTGATCTGGACTGTGTTACAATTTTTAGTCAGATTTTTGGCCTTGGGTTGGTTAGTGTGAGTTGTAATCTGATCTGAATTTATATCTGACTTTCTATCTGAATTTCTATCTGACATTTGATCTTAACTGTGGTACAATTTTTAGTCAGATTTTTGCCCTTGATTTGGCTAGTGTAAGTTGTAATCTGATCTGAATTTATGTCTGACTTTTCATCTGAATTTCTATCTGACATTTGATCTGAACTGTGGTACAATTTTTAGTCAGATTTTTGCCCTTGATTTGGCTAGTATAAGTTGTAATCTGATCTGAATTTATATCTGACTTTCTATCTGAATTTCTATCTGACATTTGATTTAAACTGTGGTACAATTTTTAGTCAGATTTTTGTCCTTGATTTGGCTAGTGTAAGTTGTAATCTGATCTGAATTTATTTCTGACTTTTCATCTGAATTTCTATCTGACATTTGATCTAAACTGTGTTACAATTTTTAGTCAGATTTTTGGCCTTGGGTTGGTTAGTGTGAGTTGTAATCTGATCTGAATTTATGTCTGACTTTTCACCCGAATTTCTATCCGACATTTGGTCTGAACTTTTGTACAATTTTTAGTCAAATTTTTGGCCTGACTTTTTGAATATTGGTTTACTTTTGATTTGTTTTTTTCTTATTAGATTTTCGATCTGAATTTTTTTTTTATCACAATTTGAAACATTTTATGAGTCTTGAACGAAATTGTATTTGAATATTGATGTGCATTTTGATCTGAATTTTGAATATAAGTTTTGGTTAGGATTTCTGAACTTTGATCCGAATTTTTGTCAGATTTCTCTCTCCGAATTCCGGTCTGTCTCTTGATCATAATTTTAATCCAAATTTCAATCTTCTTCGGTTAGCATTCCGTATCTTTTTGGTCCGTTTGGGAACAGAATTTTGATGTGTCATTTCATTGTGATTTGACTTCTGGTTGAAATCTTGATCTGAATTTGGAACTATGGATTTTTGTCTCTATTTGAGTCTGATTTGGGGTTTACATTTTTATTAAAATTTTAAATTTATTTAGAGTTTTCATACAATAGTTGGAGATGTTACTTTTTGATTTTGCCTGTGCCGAGATTTGAAGCCCGGACACTCTGCGTTACCGGCCAACGCACTACCAACTACGGCACTGTGAAAATAAATTGCGACTTTCCCATTTCTCTATTTCATTTGCGCAAGCAATATATCAAACTTGTGTCTGTGATATATCACTGTTCATCGTATCATCGTAAATTCAAGTATATAATTTGAACTTGTAGTTGAGCTATTATGCGTGCATATCTTTATAATGCAAGTAGGTTTGTATGTACAATATGTTAACCTTAACTTAACGTATATAATTAAGTATTCTTGTGGTTTCATTGTAAACTGTAAAATATTGCATTCATTATTATCACACTTTGTAAAGTAACCACTGCGTTATTCTTGTTCTACCTGCTCTCATATAAATATATCTACATATGTGTACAAACAAACATACATACATACATACCTATATGTACAACATGTTTTTGTTAATGTTGCTGTTGTTGCTGCTGCTGCTGCTGCTGTTGCTGCTGCTGTTGCTGTCTGTAACCCGAACTATAAATGAAAAGTTAAGAAGTTAAGCGCTTTTCGAGGTGCACCACAATAACTGACTTTGACATCTTTGGCATGTGCCAACTAAACTCATACTGGTAAATCCTGGCACTCATATAAACGAGGAGTACGTACACACATACAAACAAACACACACACACACACACACATACAAGCATGCAATATAAATTCATAACACTTTGTATATCATTTAAGTTTTACCTTGATATTTGCTTCATTTTGTACTTCTTTGGCGTTTGCTTTCCCAGTCTCTCTCTCTCTCTCTCTCTCTCTCTCTCTCTCTCTCTCTCTCTCCCCCTTTCCTTCTCGCTCGCCCCCTATCTACTTCCCACAAACATTATGAACTTTATTGCCAATTCTTGTTTGTTGCTCCTAGTATAACAAAATAAACAAGCAGCAGCAGAAGTAGAAGAATGTTAAAATGAATATTGTAGTCACGTCAACTCATGAAAACAACTCGAGATTGTTTTCGTGTTTTACTTTTTTCTTTCTTTCTTTTGATTTTTTTGTTTTTTGTTTTTTTTATATTTATAGTTAGTTGTAAAATTTTTATGGCATAAATTGTGTGTAATTTAGCAAACTGTCAAATCAGTTACTAAAATACAAAACAGCAGACAGCGAAAATGTGTAACACAACATGAAAGTATAAGATTTTTCGTATACTATTTTTTATATTTATTATTTATTAAGTTGGCCTTTTTTGAGGCAGTTTAAGTGAGGAGACAACAAGTAGATACATTCAATTTTATGTAGAGTTTTATGTTTTTCAGATAACTACCATTCTAATATTTTTCTGTTTTTAGTTAAGCCAATGCGGAAGGGGTTGAAATGTTTGAATTTCAATGAGAGTTATGTTGTTCTACTTAATTGGTTGCATATCCAGGATTACAATTTGGGGAAGGTTAATTTTGCTAAATTATAGTAACACTTATCAGTTGAATGTTTCGATAAAAAACCCGAACAAAAATCATATCGAACCCCAGACCAAATACATCAAGCTTTTGCATGTAAAGGGTGTTTTTTGTTTTTTTAGAAGTGTGGATTTCAATCTGGCAATACTTTTTTCGGAGTTGGTCACTTGAATTATGCTCAGTTTTAGTCTTACTCCTGAACAACGTTTGCAAATCGTGCAAATTTATTACCAAAATAATGGTTCGGTTTGCGCGACACATCGCGCGCTGCGTCCAATATTCGGTCGACATAATCGCCCAGCAGAGTCGGTAATTCGAGCAACCATGAATCGGTTTCGTACCACTTTTACTCTAGTGGATAATGCGCATCCTCAGAGACGCCGTACAGTGCGCACCGAAGACGCTATTACTGCTGTGGAGCAGAGTATCGAAGAAGACCCGAATGAGTCCATCCGCCATAGCGCGCAACAATTGGAGCTGTGCCCATCCACTTTATGGAAGATTTTACGGAAGGATCGTGGTTTGCGATCTTACAAAATCCAACTCTTGCAATAATTGAAGCCGAACGACCATCAAACGCATCGCACGTTCGGTGAATGAGCCCAAAACGAGATGGCCACCGATCCCGATTTTCACAAGAAAATTTGGTTCAGCGATGAAGCTCACTTTTGGTTGAATGGGTACGTTAATACTTAAGCAAAATTGTCGCATTTGGAGTGATCATAATCCACAAGCCATTGTTGCGACGCCGATACATTATTAAATCCTCAAAAAGTCACTGTTTGGTGTGCTCTATGGGCAGAGGGAATCATTGGTCCATATTTCTTCACAGATGAAGACGGTCATAATGTTACAATGTAACAGACAATGAGGAACGCTATAGAGCCATGATTAATGACTTTTTCGTGCCTGAATTGTGAATTGGAGGATGTTAATGTGGACGACCTTTGGTTTCAACAAGACGGAGCTACATGCCATAGAGCCAACGAAACAATCAATTTATTGAAGGAAACTTTTGGTGAGCGCATTATTTCGCGTCGTGGGCCTGTGGCGTGGCCTCCAAGTGATCCGGTCGTGCGATTTAACACCGCTGGACTATTTTTTGTGTGGTTATGTGAAGTCGCTTGTCTACGCAGATAAGCCCGAGACGATTGACGCTTTAGAAGAGAATATTCGGCGCGTTATTACTGACATACGGCCCCAATACGGCTGCAAAAAGTGGCCGAAAATTGGACCTCTTGGCTGGAAGCCAAGCCGCTACGGCCACTTGCCTGAAATCGTTTTTAAAACATTATGGCAAATCCTTATCTTTATAATAAAGCTAAATTCTTGGCCATAACATTAAATTATATGTATTTTATTTCTTCTTGAAAACCACACTTCTAAAAAAAAAACACCCTGTACAATAAATTTATTTCAAATTTCTGAGCACAAATCAGAGCATAATTCAGAATAGAATTATACCGAACTTAAATCCAAAATTAGTATATTATTAAAAAATTTAATTCAAATCAAAATTCACACCCAAATCATTCCACAAATCAGACTCAAGTTTAGACTAAAATCTGACCAAAATTAAAACCAAAAACTATATTAAAAATTATATCAAAATTTACACTTAAAATATGATAAAAAAAAAACAATCCGAAAATTAAACCTAAATTCAGCCTCGAGTTCATTGCGGAAATTAGAACTGAAATCATAAGGAACAATTTTGATCAAAAACAATCGAAAAATCCGGTCAAAATTTGGACTAATATTCAAACCACAATTCAAATTCAAACTCTAATCAATCTAAAAATCAAATGTAAATTCAAACCAAAATCTAGCAGAAAATCGAATCCAAATTCTTACAAAACTCATGCCAAAACGTACATCGAAAAATCATATCAAAAATCAAATGAAAATTGAGATTAAAATTCTGATCCAAAATCAACGGCGCAAAATCTAACCAAAATTAGATCTGGATTTAAAATTTGATCAAAACTTTCAATAAATATCGGAGAAAAAAATGAGAAAAATAAATATATGAGATGGAAATATCAGACATACAATTGAGAAGCAATTTTTATCAAAATATGTTAAAAAATTAAGAAAGAAAAAATCAGGCTTACAAGCAGGAATAGTCCAGAAATCATTCAGATTCAAACCGAAATTGGACTTAAGTTCAATACAAAATTCACACACAAATTCATATCCAAATCAGTTCAAAAATCAAACTCAAATCCAGATCAAAATCTAACCAGAAATCCAAAATTCAAACTTAAATTTATATCCCAAATAATCTAACTAATATTTAACGAAACCACTCACCCAGAATTAGACCAAATATCAAATTAAAATTAAGAAAAGGATTATAAGTATTGAAATTTAGTCGAAAATTTCATTAGTAAATTTTGAACCAATTCAAATCTAAGTTTAGAATCAAATTGACCCACAATGAACCTAAAATTCATACTCAAATCGGTTCAAAATTAACCTAAAATTCAAACGTAAATCAGTTCAAAAATGAAACCCAAATTCAGAACAACATCTAAGCAGAAATTGGATCACAAACCACTCCGGAATTCATAGAAAAAAATCAGGTCGTAATGTCAGACCAAAATTCAAACTTAACTTAAATTCAAATCCAAATTAGTCAAACAATCATCAGACCCTAATTCAAACATATATATAACAAGTTGTCTGATAACAAATCGGAACAAAACGTCAGACCAAAATTTTTCCAAAAATCAGACCAAAATTCTGATAAAAATTCACATCAAAAAGTCACAGCAAAATTTTGGGCTCAAGTTCAGACTCAAATCAATCTGGACACCAAAATTAGTCCAAAGATCAGACTGAAATTTAGACTAGGTTAGGTTTGGTTAGTTTAGAGTGGCTTAGGCCAATGAGGCAGGCCCCTTGTAAAAGCATGTTTATAATTCTCAATCACTTCATATCGTTATGTAAGAAGATTATGGATGAGAATTAGCCACCAGACCAAGTCGGCAATCGAGCCCGCAACCTCATGGGTAAGAGTCAGCAATTGGAAAAGTAAAAATACAACCTCATACTAGCCCAGCCGGTATTCACGTATGTAGTTTTTCCTGCAGTAAACCAGCTGGCCGCATAGAAAATTACAAAACACACTGGCAAATGTTTTAGCAATGCTTTGACTTTATTTAGGTCAGTACTAGCATTAACTATAATTCACACACACAACGTGTTTATGTACGTGCGTATGTGTGTGTGTCTGTGTGTTTTTGGTCTTTTCACTGTTTACCATAGCTACGTACGCTACGCTCAATCGCGTCGCTTTGACTAGACAAATTACTAGTGAATTACACCCCTCGTGTTGTTCGAGCTGCTGCTACTACTGCTGTGGTCTATCGTCGTGATAATAGATTGTCACACCATGGAATTATGCAAATTTTTTAGCTTAACTATTCTATTCTCTTTGTACTTTGATGCAGCGGTGTCGTATGTGTGGCCAACATGTCGTATGGGCAGCATTCATACGATTGCCGCATGCTTGTGCTTTGCTATTAACTGTGTATGTATGTATGGAGAAGATATGTATGCATGTGACTCATGTGATGAGTATAGCTGATGATAGATTCACAATAATAATGGCTTTATAAACTTTTTGCATTATTATTTACATATGTATATAGTAAATGCAAACGTGTGCATAATGGAAAAAGAAGATCATCTGCAAATCTTGTCTCTATCTAGTGCTGCAATACTATAACAAAAACCCAATTAACACAGTGTAACTCGAAAATAAATTGCATTGAGTAACACAAAATTCGTAATTAAAGTGTGGCTGGAGTGAGATAGTGTTGATGATTGTGGTGTATTTCGTGATTTCGTGGAGAGTAGAGATAGAGAGAGAGAGAGAGAGAGAGAGAGAGAGAGTTGAAATTACTTCTGAGCTGTTGTCGTCAGGCAGAGATTAATGGACAACAAAAACATATTCAAAATGCACTCAAATTGTTACTTTTACTTTTACCGTTATACCATGCTCATTTGTTGACTAACAACAACAACAACACTAGAAATTGCCCAGTGACGCGCAATGGAGCTAGAGACACGAGCGTACAGAGAGTGGAATGAATGTCAAAAATTTTGTTGTTGTTCGTTTGTAAATAATATTGCAGCGAAATGAAATGATTTCAAATTACAAAATATGAGAAACTTTACTCTTCAGACAATACACAAATAGACAAGGATTGTGTTTGTGTGCAGGTGTGTGTGTGTGTGTGTATGTGTGTCGTTTTGTTGCTGTAACTAATCACACAACATTTTTTCATATCACACGAGCTTGTTTTTCATAAATGGTTTGAGCTTGTAGACGAAGTCGGGCTCTGTATAATGTTGACAATACCTAATAATAATAATACCTATACGATTACCTCCACCGATAATTCAGTTGTATGTCTGTATGATGAGCTGCTATAGTCGTGGAAGCTTCACTCGTTTTTTGTTTTTAAATATCTGCCAACGCTAGCAGTAACATATAGTATGCACCAAGTAAGACTGTAGCCATTGTAAAAATTGCCATTGCCATCTCATTTGTTTTGATATCTGATATTTGCACCTTTAATTCGAGTAATGTGAAGTATAAATAGTGGCGAATGTTTGCTCGTGTTTGGTATCTTACAAGAAATCGGAACGGTATTCGATTTGATTGTATGAAATGATAAAGAAAGTGAGTTCAGAATAATTACGAAAGTATTACTTATTCTATGACAACTACAGGTAAGTATTTTTAGAGTGGTAAATAAATCGTCAAAGTAAAAACAAAATGGCAAATTCATCAATTAACGAAAATAAAGAACAAAATCCACTCCTGCAAGAACAACACGTAAAAACGAACAGCACTCTCGCTCATTCTCTCTCTCTCGCCCTCTCTATCTCTCTATCTCCCTCTCTTATTTATGTTTTTTCATTCAAGAAATTTCTCGCAAAAACAACACGACTAACAATAACAGTAAATTTCTCTGAAGTCATTCACTTGCTAATATGAAAATTACTCGATTTTTACTGTTCTCAGTCGACCGCGTGTATATGTACTCATGAGAAGACATTGAGAGAGCCGACGTCTCTGGTTGTACTATGCATGGGCCCGATCACCATACCACCAATGTTTCCATATACTTTTAGGCTGTGGTTTTAATCAAAGTTTACTCAGCGAACACCATGCAATTGTTGTTGGCCGAACACGAAACAAGAGCTTTTACTCACTCTCACACCGAACACGATATGCTGGGTGAAATGTACACCGTGCACGCCGAGTATTCCGGGTGTCAATGAGCTATTCTACAAAAAAAGAACAAAAATGTATGTAAAATAGAGGGAAAACATGCAAACCTGTACATCATTTATTTTAAGTTACGAATGTTTTTAGTTTTTAAAAGTGAATATCCATATATATAAAAATGAAGATATGTTATGTGTGTGATGAATGATCTCGGAAACGGTTCGATTGTTGTTGTTCAAGAAATTATTCATAAAACTATTGAAGAAAAATTATATTATTTTCATAATTTTTCAATTATATTATTAATTGCATGATCCATATTAATAAAATCGTTTAAGGTTTTTTTGGTATAAAAAACCGTTACGAATCCTATTTTTTTTTTTTTTTTTTTTTTTTTTTTAATGGCACAACAGCCCATGGAGGGCCTAGGCCGAACTTTTCGCATCCACTCATGTTGTGCGTGTTATATTTGTACATGAATGGAAGGGACCTACAATTTAATGCCAAATCCGAACGGCGAAGTGAAAAGCTTTTCATAGCAATTTTTACTCTTGTAGGTTTGCCATTGCCTGCCAATAGGTGGTGCCGTGTAGAAAAATTATTTTGTCTTTATTTTTTGATTTTGCCTGTGCCGAGATTCGAACCCTGGACACTCTGTGTAGCAGTCCAACGCACTACCACTACACCACAGCGACCACATATAGTATTACAAAAAAAAACCGAATTTCGACAAAAAGCAACTCTGTAACGAACACCAATGTAACCACTACACCCAGCACGAGAGTAAAATTTGATGTGTTCGTTGAACAGCGAACACCAGTATAACTGGTGTTAGCAGCTTAGTGTGTGAAAAAACTTCGATCACAATGCCTGCTCTCACTGTCTGTCATTTATTCTACTATACTCTCACTCATATTTAAAAGGAAATAACGGAATCTCGTATGCTTTGAAATTATTACTAGTTTTCATTTGAGTTGCTTTTGCCAACAATTTGCTTTTACATATTTTCATTGCATTGAGTCAAATAGAGAGAACATCGAAATAAGAGAGCACGAGGTCGTAAAAAACAGATTGATGTGAAGAAGTGAAACAAGTTGGTGATGATAAGCTTCATTTCAGCCGCGAGTTCTTAAAGTCTCACATTTTTCTTTTAATGTATTGAAATACTAGTGTCTGAAAAAGAGTTTGACACATTTGATGTGTAGAAAAAGCAAATATATTTGTGGTAAGTACAATACATATTTAATAATGAGCTTAATACCTGCACTTAGGGTGCCAGACGATCGGAATTCGTCTGGTTTCTTCAAATATTTACTCCCGTTCCTTTATACTCATATTTTAAAAATCTTTGTCGATGCTACTTAAAACTGATATTTATTCACACTTCACATTCAAAGTATTTGTGAAATTTATTTAATATGTTTTATGAAATGCTCATTGAAGTTTTCCATCGTTTTGCACGTTTTCCCAACCCTGACTTCTTGCGTCCCTCACACAATAACTGTGACGCTTAATTTCGCATTCACAAAATAAACAATTTTCATGAAAAATTAATTAAGAAAAATGTCAAAAATAGATTAACACTTAATGAACGAACCGAACCGTGCCGAAAGTGTGTGCGAACACGGCAACAATTGAATTTTCAATTAAGTGGATTTAATGTAGTACATAACGCCGCTGCCTCTCCCTTTCGCTTGCTGCTTTCAACCGAAAATAACCAACAAGCACGTATAGTATTTTCTTTTGTTATTGTTATTGTTTTTTTTTTTTTTTAAATATAAGTATGTATGTAGGTAGTAGGTATAAAATTTTTTCTCAAATTACATTAAAATTCTGTGTATAATTTTCATCATTATTGTTTTTGTTTTCTCGACGTCTTCGTCGTTGTTTGACGGCGCCAAAGAACGTGGCTAAAACAAAATGTTAGCAGTATCGAAAATGTACCTGCTGCTGCTGCTGCTTGCTTGCCTCTGCCTCTGCCTCTGCCTCTTGTTGGTGGCTGTTAGTGTTGTTGTGTTATGTGCTACCAAAAGTAAGTATTATAAAGAAAAGGAAGCGCGCGCGCCATTTATTTTCTAACAAGGCGGAACTGAACTCAACGGAAAACAGTAATGGGAAAAAGAGAAATGTGAAAAAGGTACTAACTACTATAAAAACCAGAACAATATAAAATAAGTAACAATAACAACAATGGCAATGGCAACGGCAACGGCAACGGCAACGGCGGCAGCAACAAACAACACTCATTGTAATTTGTTTGCGATAATGTTCGTTTAATCTAAAGAGCTGCCTGTAAATACACTGCCGAATACAGGGTCCATAGTAAGGTGGGCGTAAGATTTTGAGATTTTACTTTACTTTTAATGGCACCACAGCCCATGGAGGGCCTAGGCCGAGCTTTTCGCTTTTCGCATCCACTCATGCGTGCGTGTTATATTTGTACATGACTGGAAGGGAACGGACCTACAATGCCGAATCCGAACGGCGAATGAGAAAAGCTTTTCATAGGCAATTTTTACTATTGTAGGTTTGCCATTGCCCCTGCCAAGAGTTGGTGCCGATTTTGAGATATATTTTTTAGTTTTCGTTGAAAAATTTTACATTGGAGATTGAGAAGTTTTGTGAGTCTTTATAAAGAAGGTGTGAGTGCAGGGGATATGATATGCGGGAGGAGGAAGGGGGATGGGGGGGGGCGCATGATTTCACTACAAGTTTCATCAAAATTCTCACAGCACACATCTGTAATTCTTACATAACAAAAAAATATGGCTCTACCTTTTGGCTTAGAACCAAATCGAAAGACAGCACAAAATCCCCTTGAACTGCGTACACTTTTCGGCATATTATCTCAGCAACCATACAAGATTGTGAATTCGTTCTATGTATAAGCTCAAATTAACAATATCACGAACAAATAATTAGTTCCTCTATAATCTTTAATCCTTATGTTGGCTTTTTAGAGACCCACCCTTTATAAGTATAGGCAAGTATTTCTTTAAAAATCGGTGTGTCGGTAAAGAGCTGATGCGCTTTCAAAGCAGGATAGGGTGTCTAAAATTACTTGCGTTTCAAACAAGAAAGAAAGGGGAGTGAAGGAGAGAGAGAGAGAGGGAGAGAGAGAGAGCGCTTCTTTCACACACATGCTAAAGTTCTTTCATTTATTGCCTACATTTAGGTGCTTCTTGTAATCACAAATTTCTTATCCGACAAGGTAATTTTTTGTGTGCTTAAGCTTACTTGTTTGTTTGTATTTTATTTTATTTTTTTTTTTTTTTTTTTTTTGAATGTGCTTTACAATATCAACAATCGACACCTTGAATGAATAAACACAGCAAACACACAAAAAACAAAGAAAAAAGCAGTTGAAGGTTTAAGCGTTAAATTTCTCAAAGCTTTCCACTTTCGTACAGTGTACAGTTTTTCGCACGCTTCCTCACAGTAATACAGAGCTATAACAAAAAACTTTCGAAAGAATGTAGGCAGAAAAAAGACATTATGTGGGCAGAAAAGAAAATTACATATATCGCTTGTCTTACACCCCATCTCTGCACTGATATTGAAAAAAAGAAAAATTCAATACTGTGCGCAGCAAATGCACAAGTAAACATTAGTGCCACCTGCCTAAATGTATGCAATGTTAAATTTTATCTTTACTTTAGTAATTTCTTCAACATATTTCAACTGTAAATATGATAGCACATGCTTTAAAAGAACAAACGATACACGTCAATTGAGTCAGCGGCGGGGTAGGGGAGGGGAAAACGGGCCACGCGGGCTTTATGTCTAAAAGTAATTGGCAACAGTTAAAAAATAAAACAAGTACGACTCGTTGAAACGTTGAAATAATTGTAGTAAAAATGTAGTTTCTTTTCCAGTGGAGGAGCTGTGCATGGCATGCAAAAATAGACAAGCTGCATAGTAACAAAGGAAAATGATTCAAAAAAAGGGCAAAACGGAGCAGTAGCATGGAGTGGATGAGTAGGTAAGGGTTAAAATCGAGAAAGGAAAACCTTGTGTATGCCATTAGCACAGCTGGCTAAGGGTAATTTGCTTCATTGTTTTGCCCAAATGTTTGTTTGTACTATTTCTCGTTTGCTGCTCAAGGTAGAATAGATAGAATAGGTAAAATTACATTTTGATGTTATTAACCATGAAAATGGACTCGTTTTTCTTGTCTTTTTCTTTTTGATACATGCATTCTCATTAAACATTTTATTTCGTCGACATTAATTAGCCTCAGTCTCATGCCTAATTAGAGCACGGATGAGCATTTTCCATTGTTTGTTTCTTTTGTTGAAGGTGCACGTTGCGTTTTCGGTTACACGTTTACTTATTTTTTGTGGTAATTGTAAACATACGGCTTCATAGTCTCTGGGGTGAGATCAATGGGAATTTGAAACTTGTTTGAGTAAGATTTATTTACATGAACACATTTTCTTGCGAGATATTTCTAAGAATCTATAAACGAAAACCTGTGCATGCCACTCAAGTTTTGTCGGGCTCAGGTAAATAGGGCACTGGATTAATAAAAATAAAGTAGGATAAACCTTTAGACCCCTTTAGATCTAGACTGAACTACATGAAGGTCTACGATATGTTTTCCGAACAAGAAACGCATATAGTTAAATATTTGAAATCTCCCTTTATTCACAAATAAATATGTTTGTTAAATCTACCAGCCGACGATTTAAAGCTCCAATAGAAATAATTATTAAAAAAAATTATAATTTGTTTAGTCAAACATGAATTTTTAAAGGCAAAAACGCAACCAATTTCTGTGTTATCTAATCGATAATCAATGTCAAACACTTATCTAAGCGAAAAGCTAACTTATATAGAAATGTAACATAAATCCTGAGCTACACTGCAAAAAAAAAAGAACAAAATTCTGTATAGTAACTCCAAAAAAAATAAGTATTTAATGACAAAAAATGATTTTTGAATCAGAAAATTTCCCATTCGAGTTGGTGTTTTGAATACTAAAATTTGATAAACCTGGTAACCTAAAAATATAAAATAATAAAAAACGTGTGCCTAAAAGTATGTCACACTTTTCTACAAGTATTTACTGTTACTTTGTGAAAGAGAATATTCTTAAATCAAATGTTCGAATCTGAGTTCGAGATGTTAAAAAAATTTGCGAGTGTGTGAAGGTAAAAAAAAATGCAGCCCTTTTCTAGTTAATTTTAAATTTTTTTCAAGCAAACACTTTTGTGTTTGAATTTAATTCAAATACGAAAATATTTGAATTGAATGTGAAAGTTGTTAAAATTATTGACAAGTTGTGCCTAAAAGTATACTGTATTTTTTTGGCTAACTTTTGTTCCAGCAAAATGATTCTGAATAAATTTTAAAATCTTGTAGAAATTTATTTTTACCGCAAATAGTGATGGAACTCGGCAAAGGTCAAGGGTCAAAGTAATTTTTCTTTTTACTTTTATTTGCAATATAATTGAGATGAAACCAAGAAACAAAATTGCTAAATTTGTTTTGAATTGTGAATCAAACTCAATGCTGCTGGAAATGACTAACTTGATAATTGTGCTTCTTGTCATTTCTCTCAGTGCATCTATTGACGCCTGATAGCATGCTGTGCACATATAATTTTAATAATTTCAGCTTCTCTTTGCTGTTATATAAATGTGGTGTGCTTGAAATTAAATTTTAAAAATCTTTTTTTTATAATTATTAAAATTAATGCATTCACTGCATTCACAGGTTGCAATACTCCAAAGATACTTATGTATTTTCTTGTTTTTTTTTTTTTTTCTTTTCAAACTAATTGAATTACCGGTCGGCGACGTTGTTTCCACTTCCGCTCTTCGCTTGCTTGAGTTGAATGAAAATGTGTTTGTGTGTGTGAGTAAGTGAATATAAAAATGAAGGGAAAAGAAAATCTTGCAAGATGCTGTTGCAAGATGTTTTCGTCTTCATTGTTTCTGTTGCTGTTGATGTTATTGTTGTTGGCGTTATGGTTCTGGCTGTTTTTGTAGTTATTTTATCTGATAGAAGAATTTTAGTAAAACAGTGAAAAATATTATGCCAAAATGGGGGGGATTGGAAACACGGAAAGAAAATAACGCTGAAACTGACGGTGAAGACATTTCGGTTGGCATTGACTTGTTTTTTTCCAATAGGAACATGCTGCATGAATTTATAGCACACACCCCCTCGAATTACCTCTTGTGCCTAAAGACATTAGCTTCAACTATGCTGAAGAGAGTAAATAGAAATTCCTTACCCTCTATATAAGTTGTAGGGCAAAAACTGAAGAAAGTCGCACTTTACTCGACTCTAGAAGCAAAAACACCCTCTAGAGGTGTTTCCTCGATATTTTATGTAGATATAATAGAAATATAAAAAGTAATCATCGAGATGCGGCATGTTGTTAAGAAATAGCAAGTAATAAAAAGTTTTGTAGTGAAATTGAAGCTTCTTACCTGCGCCCGTATCTGACACATAGATTCACCGTAGTCTATAAATTTATTTACTACTTTTTTACGTTTCGGTTCTTTTAATGCATGCGATAAACAGCACAGCGATAGTACTGCCAGTGGGAAATGTTTTCTCCATACTTGTATAATGTTTTTCTTGTGAAAACTTAAAAATTTGTCTCCTTAAAAAATGTCTCCTGTAGGGCGACCGGTTTTACTGGGCAACTTGGTTTACTGCAAACCTCAACTAGTCCCACATTTGGTGTCTTCTCTCATTGCGAATTTCTTTCTTTAACTAAGTTTTGTCCTATGCACCAGTCATTGTCCAGTCTTGCATATCTTTGCAACTAGTTGAGAGATAGTTATTTTTGGAATAGTTTGTGAACCAATCAAATTTCAACTAGTTGTAACGTACATGTTTTTGGAATATTTTGCAAACCAATCAAGCAAGTTGTAAGATACATGTTTTTGGAATAGTTTGTAAACCAATCAAATTTCAACTAGTTGTAAGATACATGTTTTTGGAATAGTCTGTAAACCAATCAAATTTCAACTAGTTGTAAGGTACATGTTTTCGGAATAGTTTGCCAACCAATGAATTTCAACTAGTTGTAAGGTACATGTTTTTGGAATACTTTGCAAACCATTCAAACTAGTTGAAAGATCCATATTTTTGGAATAGTTTGTAAACCAATCAAATTTCAACTAGTTGTAAGGTACATGTTTTTGGAATACTTTGCAAACCAATCAAACTACTTGCAAGATACTTTACTTACTTACTTTTAATGGCACAACAGCCCATGGAGGGCCTAGGCCGAGCTTTTCTCAACCACTCATGTTGTGCGTGTTATATTTGTACATGAATGGAAGGGACATACAGTTTAATGCCGAATCCGAACGGCGAAGGAAAAGCTTTTCATAGCAATTTTTACTCTTGTAGGTTTGCCATTGCCTGCCAAGAGGTGGTGCCGTGTAGAAAAATTTGTTTTTCTACTTTTTTTTTAATTTTTTATTTTGTGCCGAGATTCGAACCCCGGACACTCTGCGTAGCAGTCCAACGCATTACCACTACGCCACAGCGACCACTTGCAAGATACATGTTTTTGTAATAGTTTGTGAAGCAATCAAATTTCAACTACTTGTAAGATACATGTTTTCGGAATTGTTTGTAAACCAATCAAATTTCAACTAGTTGTAACGTACATGTTTTTGGAATATTTTGCAAACCATTCAAACTACTTGTAAGATACATGTTTTTGAAATAGTTTGTGAAGCAATCAAATTTCAACTAGTTGTAAGATACATGTTTTTGGAATAATTTGTAAACCAATTAAATTTCAACTAGTTGTAAGGTACATGTTTTTGGAATACTTTGCAAACCAATCAAACTACTTGTAAGATACATGTTTTTGAAATAGTTTGTGAAGCAATCAAATTTCAACTAGTTGTAAGATACATGTTTTTGGAATAGTGTGTGAACCAATCAAATTACAACTAGTTGTAAGACACATGTTTTTGGAATAGTTTGTGAACCAATCAAATTACAACTATTCTTTAACTAGTCAATAGACATTGTGGTCGCTGTGGTGTAGTGGTAGTGCGTTGGACTGCTACGCAGAGTGTCCAGGGTTTGAATCTCGGCACAGGCAAAATCAAAAAGTAAAAAAAATAGTTTTTCTACACTGCACCACCTCTTGGCAGGCAATGGCAAAAATACAAGAGTAAAAATTGCCTATGAAAAGCTTTTCACTTCGCCGTTCGGATTCGGCATTAAACTGCAGGTCCCTTCCATTCATGTGCAAATATAATACGCACAACATGAGTGTATGCGAAAAGCGAAAAGCTCGGCCTAGGCCCTCCATGGGCTGTTGTGCCATTAAAAGTAAGTAAGTAAGTCAATAGACATTTGGTTTGGGCATAATTTTTTAACAAATAGAATTTCGAGAAAGAAACATGTTTTAGGACTAGTTTGTAGACCAATCGAATATTTTCAGTTGTCCATAGATTTGAAAATCAAATGTGTTTTTTTATTAAATACATATTATTAATTTAGAAAAAATTAAAATTAATTTCCCCCAAATTAGGCAGTTTATATTCATATTTCATAGTCAACATAATTTATTTTATATTCCCATATGAGTGAAAAATATTGTAAACTAGATGAGAATTGCGAATATAAAAGACGGCCTTTACTGAGACTTTCGGATGAAAAAATCGACTTTGGTACACATTACAGTTATGCTTCTAGTAAAAGACAAAGCGCTTTCCAACTGGGAGCGCACATTAATTCCATGAGAATGTAGTGTTTATATTTTGTGTCTTATTCTTTTTCAGCTTTCAGCTTTCTTTTCTTTGTACATTTCATTGTTGTTGCCCTCTAACATTTTCGAATAAATTTTGATGAACACACACTAACACACACACACACACACACACACACACATTGGAAAACGAACGTATGTAGGTACCTCTCTACCAATATCCTCTGACAATAAGTTTTATGTTTTGGAAAGAATTTATTGCTGATGTTGCCACATTCTTAGTTTCAATTTATGCTTGCAACTAATGTATCGGGCCACAGTGGCAGTGGTGCCTGTTTGGGGGAGATAGGACTCAACTATTCTAAGATGTAACTCTTAGATTCTTCAGGAGGCACAGCAATCAAATTTTGTATCAAGCTGATTTTGTTGCATCTGAATGCTTCTGCCTTTGATTGCTTCCGAATTGTTTTGACTACATTTATTGACTCTGATTTCCTTCCGAACTTTCGCTCAGTTTTCTTTGTCTTCTTTTAACTGTCGCTGACTGCCTCTGATTGTTTTAGGATATCTTTTGATTTCTTCCGAAAATTGTTGTTTCAAATTGTTTCTTATTTATTTTTTCATACTAACTCTGATTATTTAAAAGTGTTTCAATTACTTTAGAATGCTTTAAAATGCTTTGTATTACATATTTCAGAATTCTTTTGATTGACTGCGAATGTTTAAAAATTCGTATTATTCTTTTTTAATGCTTTCGATTGCTTCACAACGCTTTCTATTGCTTCAGAATTGCAATTGATTGCTGCAGAATGCTTTACATTACTCCGATTGCTTCAGAGAATGTTTTTGATTACTTCTGAATGGTTTGGAATTTTTTACTTTAGAATGATTTTGATTACTTTACAATGTTTTTGAATACTTAATAAAGTTTTTGATTATTTTAGAATGTTTTTGATTACTTTAGAATGTTTTTGATTGCTTTTGAATGTTTTTGATTACATTAGAAAGGTTTTGATTAATTTTGAATGTTTTTGATTACTTTAGAATGTCTTTGGATACTTTGGAATGGTTTTGATTACTTTAGAATGTTTTTGATTGCTTTTGAATGTTTTTGATTACTTTAGAATGTTTTTGATTACTTTGGAATGTTTTTGATTACTTTAGAAAGCTTTTGATTAATTTCGAATGTTTTCGATTACTTTAGAATGTTTCTGCTTACTTTAGAAAGCTTTTGATTAATGTCGAATGTTTTTGATTACTTTACAATGTTTTCGATGACTTTTGAATGTTTTTGATTACTTTAGAATGTTTTTGATTACTTTAGAATGATTTTGATTACTCTAGAATGTTTTCGATGACTTTTGAATGTTTTTGATTATTTTAGAATGTTTTTGATTACTTTAAAATGCTTCTGAATACTTTAGAATGCTTTCGATTGCTTCAGAATGCATTTTATTACTTCAGAGTTTCAGCGTTTGGATCAAAATATTTTGATTGCTTCTGAATTGCTCTACATTGCTTTTAATTGCTTCAAAATGCTATTGATTGCTAGTATTTGCTTGTGAATGCTTCAGATAAATTCAGAAGGCTTTCGACTGAATGAATTTGCTGTTGTTTCCTTTATAATGCTTTTGTTGTTTGGTTCAGAATGCTTTGGTTTACTTCAGAAATCTTTTGAATACGTCTGATTTTGATCGTCTCAGATGAATGACTTCGGCCTGTTTCTGTCTTCATATGTCTAATTGCCTTTGACTGCTTTCCAATGCCGCTGACTGCTTCGGAATGCTTCTGATTGTTTCTTCTTGTTTCTGAATGTTTTTAACTGCCTAGAAACTAAGTGTTTCTAACTGATCCCATCTTGCCTCCGACTATCGTGTCTGACGGCTTCTAACTGCCTCTGACTGTATCCGATTGCCACTCACTAGTTTTCTCTGCCCATGCACTGACGACACTGCACAAGTTGTTGCATAATCAGGCACCCTGCCACCACCACTGCCTGTAGTCTTGGCTCTAAAAAAAATAAACTGCATAAATTTCCAATGAAAATTATTGCAAAAATAAAGAACAACAACAACAACAGCAACAGCAACAAGATGAAGGCAAATATTCTACGAAAATATTGTAGGTAGGTATGTGGTTGGTGTAGTGTATGTAGTTTAGTGTAGTAACTCTTCCGCTGCATGAAACAAACAATATGTGCGTCATGATACCAACAGAGCATAAGCATATATCACTCAGTCGATGTTCCAGATGCTCCAGCTGATGATGTTGCTTTCTGTTTCTTGCAGACGCATAAATTCAAGCATGCATGCATGCAACCTCACCCAGAAGTAGTAGGTCCACCCCCAAAATGTATTTTGTAGGTAGTGAAAACCATTTTATGATAGGAAATTTGCACCGTAAACACGTTCTCTGACCTAAAGTGAAACAAAAAAATTTAACACACACACTACAAACTTAGTGACAAATGCTGCTCCTGGTGACATTCGTGATATCATCACAAATATGCCTGCTTTGTGTTTTGCTACGAAAACGAGAAATTCCAATCAAATATCAAGGTTTACATCGAATTTAACATGAACTTGCAGAAACAATCTATTCAATATATTTTAGCTTTTTCATTTCCATGCTACATTTGCAACAGCATTGGCAAACATTGTTGCCATCATTTGTTCCATGTTGTCGCCTCGTCCACTCGGCATCATTTACACGACAATCATTGGCAATCTTTCTGCCATAAATCAATGTCAATCACGTTCCATTTGGCAAATGTTTTCTCATGATCATTGATTTGCTTACTAGTTTTTCGTGTTTTTTCGTTTTCTTTTCTTTTTTTTGTCCAAATTTGTTTAATAAATTTCACTTTACACAGTGCAGCTCACAAAGTTATGTCACGTCATGAAATTGTCATAGTCAGCAGTTTTATTACTAAGCGGGGTAGGCGTGATCATGGTCGTATTAGGTACAATTTTTTAATGTAATATCTGTCTTACTTATATAAAACAAAAGTTATGGCAGTTTAACAATGTTATTACTATGGAAGGTAGGCGTGGCCATGATCGGATAACGTCAATTTTTACACCATGCTAGTAAATTATACTTAATCGTCTATGAGTCAAGTTGCTTTAGGACAATTTTTTCTCTTTTCGTCAGCAGCCACGATACTGTTCAACATTTTTCCTGTTTTCCGAGGAAAATCGACACGAAAAGAAAACGGGAAAAATACATTTTTCTTCATACAAGTATATCTAAATCATTACACTATAATAACAACCGATATATATATATATATATATATATATTTTTTTTTTTTAAAGTTCCGTAAAAACTTTTTTTTTTCTCTTTATTAGATATTTAAAGTTACTCCGTAGGCTTTTCCTAGGAAAAGATGTAGAGATTTATTGGCCCGATTTCCAGGAGAAATTATATCGCCATAACTGCCGTAAAAATTTTATTTATTGAAAAAATAAATTATCTGGCAACCTCAATCAAGTCATTGTAATCGTTATTCGTAATCGGTTTACATCACTGACGCCATTACGACACATTATGCTTTGTTAAAAATGCCAAAAAATTTGAGAGCTGGCGTGAGGGTACGTGGCGTCAGGGCCACTAGGGGCCACTCCTGAAGGATTACAATGCAAGACCAACCCCTTATTAATTTTCAATTACCAACATATTTTCTTTCTTTTAAATAGGCTCTCCGTGATTTCAGAGTGATCCTTCTTCTTCTTTTGCCCTGGGACTCCTAGGGGGGGGGGGGGGAGGGGGAAGAAAGGAGTATAAGGCCATAATGAATCGTCTCCATCGAATGCGATCTTTGGTGATGACTTTTATTTCTTTGCAAGACTTTCCTGAATCACGAATTTCCTTCTCTAATGTCCTTTTCCATGTGAGTTTTGATCTGCCTTGCTGTCGGCTGCCTTGTGGAATCCACAAGGCAGCCGAATTAGACAGCTTGCCACCAAGCTTCCCGCCAAGCCCTCGAATGGTGATCCTATAGGATCAAAATGGAAGTCCCCCATTAATTTCCACTCTGCAATATTTTTCTACAATATACCTACTACTATAATTAGTGGTCGCTGTGACGTAGTGGTAGTACGATGGACTGTTGCGCAGAGTGTCCGAGGTTCGAATCTCGGCACAGGCAAAATCAAGAAGGGCCATTACAGGTAATGGCAAACCTACAAAAGTAAAAATTGCCTATGAAAAAGTTTTTCACTTCGCCGTTCGGAATCGACATGAAACTGTAGGTCCCTTCCAAATATAAAACGCACAACATGAGTGAATGCGAAAAGCTCGGACTATGCCCTCCATGGGTTGTAGTGCCTTAAAAGCAAAAAAAAAAAGAAAATACCTACGTGGCACGTACCATTTGCAACCCTTAATGGGGGCATCTTTGACATTTTTATGAAAATCGACCAGTCACCCGACAGTTGGTCACTGCTGGAGACGCTGCTACAAGTTCAAAATGTACCATAAGATTAGCATTTATTTTTCACTCTCCAACAATTTTCCCGAACATACTTACCTCTTATCTTCAAACCTTCAATCCCATTTTTATATCTTTTCATTTTCATCATTCCTATCCCTTTCGTGAGCGCTACATGCGGTCAGAGTTGACACTGATAAACTGAAGTTCATTGTGGTAAAGGCATAACACTTGCCACAATGGCTGTCTATCTCTTTACCGATGTCCTGTGTGATTGCATTCCCTCTTTCAGTCTACCTCCTTCTTACTCCCACCTATCAATCTTCCTTCCAATCAACACAATGCTCTGTATTTATAGGGGTACATCCTGTTTGTTGACTCCTTAAAAAAAAAAAAAAAAATTAAATTAAAAATTGGGCAAAATTATTTTAGAAAAATAAAATTTAGAATTTGGAATGAAATTTCTTCCTTTCGTACCCAGTGTCGGCCAGAAAAAAGGTCCGACACTGGACACATCAGTCCATGGTGAGCCTAGGTCGAGCATTCGCATACATTCATGTTGGCTGGTTCACATTTGTACCACAGTTTTGCCGAATGCAAACAGCAAAGTGCGATGCTTTGCTTTTCTACTCTTGAACGTTTGGCCATTGCTACCCAAGAGATGATGATGATGCCTACCCAGCCGAGCGAACCTATTTCAATGCAGTGTAGTGTTTTTACTAGGCTTTACTGTTATCATTTTTTTGTGAATGATATTTTTGTTGATTTAACTTACTTTAATGTTCAGGAATATTGTTTGATATTTGTTGCATATGTTTTTTTGTTGTTGTTGTTGTTGTTGTTGTTGTGGTTTGTAACGATTGCAATGCAGTTATGTAAGCACGTGCCAACTGAACTTCGAAAGTAATCGGACTATTTTGTTTTACAACTTTTGTCTGCAGATTTTTACTTTGTTTTTCGGATTATTTGTACTGACCGAAAGTAATAGAGATTATATGTAAGAAAAAAAAACAAATCGAGTTTGCTCATAGAAATTATTTGGGAGTCCAGGCAGTTTTTGATCTCTCATATTTTAATTAAATTTTTTTTATTGAAATTTGCTTTGTTTGCATTCCGATAATAATATTGATGATTTGTAAAAGCATTGATAAGAAATAAGTTTCATAAAATTTTAACAAAATCATATCAAAAAAGACGATAGTAATAAAATTGAATTTTTTATGTGCTCAGGTGGTAGGCAGTAGAATTCGTTTATAACGATTTTGTAATCATAAACGAATAATTTTGTATTAGTAAGCATAATTTCATAGCTCCATCAATAACTCAGAAATGTAATTTATATTTACATAATTAATTAATTCATGCCATATTCATGTATTAGACAATATCTAAAGAATATTTATGGCAGAAAGAAGAAAAAAAAAGAGAAAGAATTATGACCTTAATCGAATTTATAGTGATTCTCCCCAAAGATCAATTTGCGCGAAAACTTTTAGTTTTATGCCACATAGTTTTGTTTCGCACTCTCGCTCGCATTCGCAAACTGCGTTGAAATCTAATAAATTTTGTTGTGGTTCGTAACCCCCTCCACTCCGCTCCCCACCCCCCTCCCCCCCCCCCCCCCCTCGCCCGCCACCCTTCATGCTTGTTTGGTTGGGGTTAGTTGCAACAATGAAAATGATTTGTGGCATAATGTGTTTCGTGCATGCATGTGTGTGTGTGTGTGTGTTGTACATGTGTGTGTGTGTGTGTGTTTGTGTGTCTGTGTGCAAATGACATAAAATTTATGGTTTTTGTGTGTTGAGTTGACTGACAATACGCGATTCAATAGTATTATTATTATTATTATTTTTTTTTGGTTTTGGTTTTGGTTTTGTTTTAGTTTTGCCTTTTTTTTTGTAGTAAGTAACTGTGTGAAAACTGTTGTCGTCTCTGTATGCGTGACATACGTGACAATGACAAACATTTTGTATGTAATTATATTTCAAAAATATTAATATTAATTGTTTGGTTAGGAAGAAAAGTTGTTGCGCGAAAATTTGTTTTTTTTTCTGATAAAAAGTGGTGATCATCAATCAAAATATAAAAGTTATATTCGCTTACATACTTGCATCACTCCTATGTATGTGAAGAGAGTGACTGTGTGTGTGTGTATGTGTGCCTAAGAATGCAGCCAACCTTAAGCCAGTGTTGCCAACGTATGCATGTTAGTCATAACTAATAACGGAATTTGTCATTGTAATGATATAATGAGAGAAAGCCATTATGGGCAATGTAAACAAACCCCAAAGCATACGAGGTGTGATCAAAAAATAACCGTTATTTTCAAATTTCATGAGTTAAGTATGTTTGATTTTACGTTTGATTTTCGCATTTTTTTTCTGTTATGTTGCTACACATGTCTTTTATATATGTTGGCAATACCAACCATTTTGGATTGTCAGTTTGTTTTTGACAGATAAAAAGGCCGAAAATCGAATGCTTTTGGAAATATTCCCACATAACCTCGTTACATTAAAATCGGGCAAATGAAATGATTTTAGTTGTGGAAGTTCAACTTTGTTCGAATGTTGCCATAGAAAATTCTCGACTGTGCAGAAATTCGCTCTCCAATTGCCTATGATCAATGAAAATCAATTCAATTTTAAATGCTATCGTGAGCAATAAATAAAGTTATCAAAAACTTGTTATTCCGCTCTAAGCAGTAACCAATAATTCTTCAAATACTTATTTCCAAATAAAAACTAAAATAAATGCATTCAAGTGAATATATAAAATGTCATTGTGCATTTCTCGACCCGAAAACGAAGTTGTTATATTCCTTGCGCTGCTTGCACAGTGGAACAAAGCGCAGCATACTCGTGTTTCCTTTTCTCATAGGTACAAAACTGAAAAAGGCAAACCTATCCGACAAGCACGAGGGAGAAGGGAAAGTAGTACGTCCTACTTACTTCTTGCAACAAATTATACGAGTAACGCAGTTGCTACTACATTTTCTACTTCTATGTACGAGTGTCTACGTATTTGTGAAACATTGCCAGGAACCATCACCATTTGCAGTACTCGTAATATTATGTCAGAGAGCAACCATGCGAAGATGATATTTTATCGAATAGTTTCTATAGAAACTAAGGGGCAAAAAATGGAAAATACTATTACAAAGAATATACGAGTACAGAAATATGTATAACATGACAGTTACATAGAAAAGAAAAGAAAAAGAAATCAATTCTCGGAATGAGAAAATGTTATACTATGATCATCATTAGATTTTCTACTTTCAATGTGTAATATCGAGTGAAGAAATTCACTGCGAGAAAATATTTACACATTGCCGATGTCTTCTTTTTCTGTGCATAGAGATGCAAGTCCAATTGAGGCCTCAATGGTGGGGGTTCGGGTTGGACATATCCGCATAGTTCCTGTGAGAGGGGAGAGAGTAAAGCTGGTAATAAACCAAGTCCGGAGAATCTTAAAACCAACGCAAAAATCCAATCCCTTATTCAATTACAATCGCTATTCTGAGATTAACCCAGATATGCCCATAGACCTGTATGTTCTTAGTACAACTTCAAACATACTTTATGTTGACTATATGGGCGAGCCAGAGCAATGAAAGGCAATGAAGTCGTGAGATAGTTGTGCAGAATATGGTCATCTTAAGTCAAGTGGACGAGGAAATGGTTGAGACAATGTGACTAGGAAGCAAAGAAGGAAGCTAGAATTTATGTGCGAAAGTACTGGCTAGAAACTGGCCATTTTTGACTAAGTGCTCAGCAGCTGCCTCACGCACACGTGAAATCTTTTTGTGTAGTAAAAAAATCTGCTAAAGTTTGATGTGTTAAGGTTAACCAATGGTTGCCAGAATGTGGACTCTTATTTGCCAAGTACAGGAAATATCTTGAGAATACCATATAGTTATGTACACAGTGGTCGCTGTGGCGCTGTGGAACCATCTTGCGGCGCATTTTGAAGGATGATATGCATTTGTCTCCGTATAAAGTGCAATTGACGCAAAGAACATTGCCGACACACCGTTCACGTCGCTTGGAATACGGTCACACAGTCGCTTGAATGGTTGACATTGAAACTGATTTTTGGTGGGAAATTTGTATGACCGACAAGGCCCATCTCACACTCTTTGGCGCCGTTAACAAGCTGCAACTAGGAAACGGAGAATCCACACGAAATCCATGAAACAGCATTGCATGACCAAAAGGTGACTGCTTGGGCCATCATTGGGTGATTTGTCTTCAGAGAAGGCGAAACTGTCGAGGGAAATCGATATAGGTGGATGTTAGGCTCATTATGTCTGCCCACAAATGTGTGAAAAAGGTCTGGACGGATACTGGTACCTGACTACACTGCAAAATAAAACAATGCAGTTTCTGCTACGAAAATTCCCTTGACGTGTAGTGTCGAAAAATGGCCACCCAGATCTCCAGATTTGGCCCTTACGGACTTCTTTTCGTTGGGTTGTTTGAAAAGCAAAGTGAACGCCAGCAAGCCTCAGAACATTGACGAGCTTAAGGCAAACATTCGTGCCGAAATCATGGCTATACCGCCCGAGATGCTCGAAAAAGTGATGGAAAGCTCAGCACATTTTGCTTTGGTCGGTCAATAACGGCGGTCACTTGATTGAAGTTGTATTCAAAAACTAGTCCAGATAAATTGTAAAGGATCAAATTAAGCGAAAATATTCCAAATAAGGAAATCGGTTGTTGTTGTTTTTAAGTTATTCAATATTCACATACCGACATAAAAGATGGCACACCCTGTAGTAGACTCCGATTCAATCTATAATTTTTGCTAATATGCAGCTATTTTTAATGTTATTAGTTGAAGCCAAATTACATAGGATTCAAATACTAAAGTGATAGCATTTCATGGCTGAGCGACTGAATAGAGATTGATTTTTTAGTATAGCCAAAGATAAATCGACAAACTACAATAATGTTATAATAAAATCAAATATATTAGCCATAATAGTTATAGATACGTACTTACTACATATAGGGACATGCATGCATGTGTGTGTGTATTCGTGTACTTACATATATGTAGCCATCGATGTAATCAATAATTCATATGTGAATGCGCAGCGTATGCGTATGCAAGCGTGTACGAGTCTGTGTGTGTGTGTGTGTGTGTGAGTGAGTGTGTGTTTATCTGCGCAGAATAAACTTGAATACGAAATTAGTTGGGGAAAGTGATATTTATAGCGTGTAGGGATATTTGTATAAATATAACTAACCTCACATAGCAAATGTAAAGGGTGATTTTTTAAGAGCTTCATAAAAAAAAACACAGAAAAATTTATTTGGATCGATAAACCAATTCCTGCCATTTACTTTTAAAAGATAATTTCACTTAAATGTAGCCCGTGGCTACGCTTCAAGTGGACCATTCGAAGGTCCAATTTTGGCACATTTTTACACACATTTCGGCCGGAATCTCGGAAACTCGGAATCTCACCAATGACGCGTTCAATGTTGGCTTACAAAGTAGTAATCGTGTTCGGCTTGTCCCTAGAGACAAAAGAATTAACATAGCCCCACAAAAATTAGTCTAACAGGGTCAAATCACACGATCTTGGTGGCCAATTGACTACACCAAAACGTGAAATTAACTGCTCACCAAATTCGCTTCTTAATTGATGCATGGTTTCGCGTGAAGTGTGGCATGTGACAGTGTGGCACCATCCTGTTGGAACCACATGTCGGCCAAGTCCAATTCTTGCATTTTCGGCAAAAAGAAAGTCGAACGGTACCTTTATCCATTGACCGCAACGTTGCGGCCTTCATCGTCTTTGAAGAAGTACGGCCCAATGATGCCACCTGCCCCATAAACCGCACTAAACAGTGCATTTTGCGGGATGCATTTGTAGCTGCTGAATTGCTTCTGGCTGGTCTTCACTCCAAATACGAAATTCGGCAATTCTGCTTATTCACGTATCCATTCAGTCAAAAATGAGCCTCGTCGCTGAAAACAATTTGGCGATAAAACACATTTTTAACAGATTCATGATGAAATGGCAAACCAAACGGAGCTTTTTTTACTTTGACACATGTCAAGAATCACGCATGAACTGTCAGAAATATGAACGTCAAAAACCAACTAGCAAAAAAATCACCCTTTATATATTTATATAGTACCTATGTAGATATATTGCATATCCACAGGCATAAGATTCTATAAATTATGGAGAATACTAGTATTATACAAATAACCTTATGTTAAAATTGTAGTCATGTGTGTGTGTGTGTGTGTTTGTGTGTGTGTGTGTGTTTGTATATAAAACTAATTTCAAGAATTGATTAAATATAACCACAAATATACCATAAACACACACATACACACTCAAATACTAGCAAAGACACTTACATACTTACTTAAATGGAAAATTATATAAAGCCAGGAAAAGAGAGAAAATTTTTGAAAAAGAAAATTTCCAATTTCGCACTTATTCCCAGAAGTAATAAAACTATACATATACACACACACATACAAATATCGGCCTATACTCTTACAAAAAAAAAACTAAGAGAAACCGATTGGTCGTCGCTCTTTGCAGTAGTGTTGATGTGCGTGTGTGTGTGTGTGAATGTTTGCATATGGAGAGTGTAATACCTTTACTTATGTATGTTATGTGTTTCCGTTTGAGTGAGTGTTGGTGTGTGTGTGTGTTTGTAAGCTTTTCTATGAGGCATACACAAAATGTGATAACTTGAAATTGAGTTAAAGTAAATTTCTGAAATTATTTTTGCAATAAACTCAATTTGTATGAATTTTAAGCACATGTAGTGTGCATACACTGCAAATACACACACACACACACACACATTAAAAGTGACTCAGGAGCAAACACATACATACATAACTATAAACTTTAAGTTGGAGAAATGTTGGTATGTGTGTGTGTGAGTGTGTGCGTGTTTTGTATTATCCAAAAGAATTCATAAGTTTGCAACGTGCTCTACGATTATCTGCATTCTCAGGCACTCAAACACATCGATAGAAGAGCATTGGGAACCACACCGACAACGCACAATTGACGACAGGCGACGGCATCGTCATCGGCAACGGCAACGGAAACGGAAAACATGTATTCGAACGGAAAGGTGAAATACGGCAAGCAAACTTATGAGACTATCGAAAAATATGCTGACTCTTCTGCAATATGAGATTGACTGCGATAAGCAAATCTCTGAGGCACAGCAATAACAGCAACAACAACAATAGCGCAAATGAAACCAAGGTGCATAAACTAGCATTGGAACTTAACAAAACAAAAAAACAAGAAAAAAATGTAGTAAAATCGTTCGATTTTATTCTGAAATTCTGAAGTTATGGAAAAGAAAATATGTAACAGAAGAAAAGTACAAACGACATGAACTGTTGGCAAAAAGACTACGGAAGTCGGCGAAGTAGTGACTAGCCGCAGCAGCAGCATTAGAAGAACAGCAACAAAAACATGAGCGCAACACAGAAAGGAGTAGCGCTGAAAGTGTTGCCCATGTTCACTACCCAAGGGGAAAACATTGCAGCGCTTGCTGAAAAAAAAGCGTTAGGCTAATCAGTTGTACTTCCTGAATAGCAAATGGCGGCAGGTGAGTTTATAGCTTCTACATCATCACGTTTATTATTTTATCTCGATGAATGTCCCATTTTAAATTCAAAATAATTAAAATCACTACTTTTGGTTGATTTTCAGAACAACCTTCACACATTAAAGCGTGCCTGTTTGTTAAAAAATTGTTTACCTTCCAATAAAGCATGCCTGTTTGTCTGACCTTTTTTTTAGTAGGGTGAGGTCTAATAATTTTAAATTATGTAAATGCAATTTTAAAGTCGATACAGGTAGAAATATTAAACAGCGATTATTATTTGGTTAAAGTTTATGAATGCAGTTTAGACTAATTTTCAAAATTGCTGCATAAAAAATCGTTAATCATATGTTAAAAAAAAGGTTAATAATATTTTTATGGCTATAAGCTTAGCTTCGATGTGTTCATGTAAGCTATTTGAGAGACACCTAAGACTAGTTGAAAGCCATGTAGATGACTTGCCCTCGAAGCTCTTATTCACCCACTGGGAAACAAACTTTCACATCCACAGTGGAAGCAACTATAAGTGTTAATTCGCTTGCAACAAAATGTCGATGCCTACTTGTCGCAATTTTACTTAGTACGCACATATGTACATACCCTGTAGGGTCCAACATCATCTAGTCCACCAAAATTACTAGTTTTTCAAATAGTTTACGCAAAATCTAGTTTTTAAAGTGGTGTCAAACAGATGCAGTGACTTACAAAACTGTTCCAAAAACATCTATCTACTAACTAGTTGAAGTTTGATTGGTTTACAAACTATTCCAAAAACATGTATCTTACAACTAGTTGAAGTTTGATTGGTTTTCAAACTATTCCGAAAACATGTATCTTTTAACTAGATGACGTTTGATTGGTTTACAAACTATTCCAAAAACATGTATTTTTCAACTAGTTGAAGTTTGATTGATTTTCAAACTATTCCAAAAACATGTATCTTTCAACTAGTTGAAGTTTGCTTGGTTTACAAACTACTCCGAAAACATGTATTTTTCAACTAGTTGAAGTTTGAAATGTTCAAAAACTATTCCAAAAACATGTACCTTTCAACTAGTTGAAGTTTGATTGGTATACAAACTATTCCAAATACATCTATCTACCAACTAGTTGAAATGATATGCAAATCTGGGCAATTGACTTGCGCCTAGAACAAGGACGATGAGGAAAGACACCAAATGTGCGTGTTCAGTAAAATAGTTTATCGGCTAACTTTAAACCAGTTGATTTCCCTACAGGGTATGTACGTACGTATGCTGTACGTGCACAAGTTGTGATAGTGTACTTTAAATGTTGCTTAAAAATGCTTACGTGCTGAATTGTTGTGCTACATCATTATTGCTACAGCTGCTGCTGCTGCTTCTGCTGCTGCTGCTGCTTCTGCTTAAGTGTGTAAAAGAAAATTTCTTCTCTCGATAAGGTACAATTTCAGTTTAACAATTCTGTTCTGTTGTCATTTTCTACAAAAAGTTTTAAGTAGTTATTGCAAAACAACAAAAGAAACCACCACAACAACAAAATTGAATACGAAGGCAGCAATAAGAAATTGCATTTCATTTAAATTGACTTAAAACGAAGAGCAGAAAATGTAAAATTGCTTGCATAAGAAATATTACAATTGTGGTTAATTAAAAATTTCTTCAATTACCCAATCATAAGTTTTTATAAGTATGCTACATATTGGTTACTTTGATTGGATAAAGTACCCACTACCAAGGATGTCTAAAAGGTGAGGAGGGTATTACTTACCACCTCCATTGTACAGCCTGGCAGTGAAAGAACTCCGTACAATGCTGTGAGACAGAGGTATAGCTTGTCACGGTTATGCTGATGAGATTGTCATTGTGGCAATAGGAAAACATGAAGAAACTCTCAGCGACATTATTCAAAGGGAATTATTAAACCTCACACAGAAGTGACTAGTGGGCAGATAATTTAAACATCATCAATTTAATGTCGAAACACTGACTCAGATCGGCCTGTCTATAAATTTCCTCTTTCAGGGGGCACAAATGACGTAGCTGGTCGAAGTACACTTAACGCATTAACCTCTACAAACAGCCTATAAAGTCACTTTTCGATTAATATGCTTCTTTCTGGGTTGAGACCAGACCTCCTCTACCTCCTCTTCCACTCATTGAATGCGATATTGTTTTTGATGTACATTTCTAGATATTTTCCGACGTCCCGATGCGATAATTCTAGAGAGTTGAGGTCAACGCAATACGACTATCTAAAGCCATCATCTTCAAAGTCGCAAACTAAAACTATGTATTTACTTACTTTATTTTTAATGGCACAACAGCCATGGGCTAGGGCCTAGGCCGAGCTTTTTCGCTTTTCGCATCCACTCATGTTGTGCATGTTATATCTGTACATGAATTGAAGGGACCTACAGTTTAATGCCGAATCCGAACGGCTAAGTGAAAAGCTTTTTATAGCAATTTTTACTCTTGTAAGTTTGCCATTGCCTGCCAAGAGGTGGTGTCGTGTAGAAAAATTATGTTTTCTACTTTTTGATTTTGCCTGTGCCGAGATTCGAACCCCGGAGACGCACTACCACTACGCCACAGCGACCACTATGTATGCTATGTATTTTTGATTGAAAACCAAAGGCTTTGATACCTAGGGTCGTCATATATCAAGCATTTTCTCTATGACTTTTCCAGTGATTCCCAAATATGTATAACTATGTCGATATATGTAGTGCCAAACGTATTGAATTCTTAAGTTGGCTTGTGCCTATTTTTATTGAAAGAAACTGTCATTTTAAATAAAAATCAACTCCCTGAAATCTCAAAACCCCATAAACATTGCTACGATTTGTATTTTCTTACACAAAATTGCGCTAAGTGTATCCTGCAGCTGTTATTTGGCAGCGAATTTGAGTAAACATTTTCACTCTAACTATTTTGCTGCCAGCTTAAAAATGAATTTAAATCTTAATTAATGAGAAAATGAAGAAAAAAGGTGGCAAATTGCGCTTTTGCAAAGTGTGGTAGCACTGCCACATGCGGGTTAAGCTGGAGCGAGGTGAAAGAGAGCGAGAGGGTGAGAGGGAGCACAAGATGGAATCGGGTAAGAAAACGAAAGAGCGTAACACATACACATACATTTCAAAACACACACACATACACACACACACACACACACATACACACACACACACACACACAAACACAGACACACACACTCCCTTACAAATTGCCATTAGCAGAGCTCAGTTGACTGTTGTTGTTGCCGAATTGGCAACTTTGCCAATTCTTTGCTTTGCATCAGCCAAAGCAGTTAAATTGCAGTTAATTGAAATAACTATGAAGCGTAAGAGTTAAATGTGCGGGTAAAGAAAAACAATCAAACAAACAAATAAAAATAGAAAAACAATTTTCATATACTTTATTGCTTGGAAAAGAGAAAAGAGAAAAATAAAAATAGTAAATACACGCTCTTGAGAAATTGTTGCAAAAAAGGAGAAAACTTTTTGTGCCTCCCCTGTTGGTTTGTACTCTTGCCAAGTTGAAATGAAGGCAAGCGTGAAAATGACAAATGCATGCAATTAACAACAATCTGGCAGCCATCATCACGAGATTGTGCAGGATCTGATTGTATCCTGCAATTTGATATGACAAATTTCAATTGCCTTTAATCTAATCGTGAAAATGTAGATTTTCAATTCTTTAACCAATTTTTGCCTTTTACTTTTCCGCTTTTACTTTTTCTTTTTGTTTTTACTTTCACTTTTTTACTTTTCGTTTTATGAATTTTTATTTGTGCGTTTTGTTCACATAATCGCTATTGCAATTTTTTTTCAACCATGGAAAGAAAAAACAAGAAGAAAAAGTTTGATCCATAAATAAACAATGAAAACAAAAGAAAGAGCTTGACTTTTTGACCTGCTCTCACTGAAAAAGCGGAAAAACACCAAACCAAAAGAGAAGAGAACAAAAAAAATTGTGCCAAACCACTAAATGCTAAAAATAAACACAAAACGCTCTCTCGCATACAGACACACACACACGCACACACACACACACACACACACACACACACATGCACACACACACACACACACACTTTTGGCGCCTTCCGCTTGGTGTTTTAGCTATTGTGTGCTCTGCAATGCTGGGAATCTTAGAACGGTCGCACACACACACACACACATATACACACACACACACACACACACACACACATACGAACACATCCTCTACACACATATAAACAATAAGTCTAGAACATATTTTGAACAAAAGACAAATACATTTCCTTTTCATTCATTTTGTCCTTGTACTTTTTTCGCTCTGTATTCTTTTAAATGTACCTACCTGAATTATGGGTGTTGTGGGAGAGGCAGCAATATTAAGCGCCTTAAATTTTTAATGTGTAAATATCTCAGCTCTCCGGCAGGAGACTTATGTAAATGTGCAGTTGTGCGTAAAAAAGTATAATTTGTTCTTCTCTCTTTATGCTCTCCTTCCTCTCTTCGCTCTAGTTCTACTGTTCAAATGATTTTTATACAAAAACAAAATATGCATTGAATAAGAAGAGTACGGACTTTTTGATGCTATTTTTTTTTAAAGGCATTCAAGATACAGTGTTGCTTTGATTAGTAAAGTAAAATAGATGACAGATAGAAGTAAATGTTCTTTTGGCGACTGGAAGCCCAATGATTATTGTCTATCTCGCTGCCACTAGATTATAACGATTGTTACAGAGATTTTTGACAATTTCTGAAAACTATGGAAGGATCATTGTTGCTTTGAGAATTTTTTGCGGCAAATAAAAATTGGGTCTGGAAATTTGTTCGACTCTATCGAAAATTGCTTTATTCAATAAATTCTCTTTTGTGAATACGGAAGCACGGAAGAGGTGAAAGGGTTCTGATACATAGGTAATCCTTCTCCCCGGTCTTACACATTCTTTCAGAGAATTTTCCACATTTTGCAATGCACAGACAGGTTAAATTTATTAATGGCTTAACAAGAATTCCTCTAGTGTTCTCCTTGTAGATTTCTTTTTCGGCAAGTCCAATGGCCTTATTTGCAGACAACTCTAATACAGTGTTCAAGATTTATCTATTGTTAAAAATATATTCATAAATTGAAGAAATAAATATATATTGGTTGATTTCGATTTAGTGGAAACACACTGAAGCTTCAGTATTTTAATTGGTAGCATCAACGATTTAATTAGCAGCTTCTCTAATAAAGTCGAGTAGTATTGCTGGTAGTTCGTATTTGCAGTGATTATTGTACTTTTTCTACGATCTGTGCTTATGATCAATTCAAGTCCTCAGTGCTTCTAATCATAAAAAAGTTATAGAAATAGTACCAGAATAGTTGTAAAAACAGTAGCAGAAAAGTAATCGAAAATGGCAGTAGAAATAGTAGTAGAAATACCAGTATAAACTAGTAGTAGAAATGTAACAGATAATAGTAATAGAAACTAGTCGAAGAAAATAGTAATGGAAAATGTTGTAGGAATGGCAGCAGAAAATAATAGTTGAAATAGTTGCACAAAAGTAGTAGAAAATAGTAGTAGAAAAATTAGTGGGAAACGTAGTGGGAAAAGTAGTGGAAAAAGTGGTAGAAAAAGTAGTAGAAAAAGTAATAGAAAAAGTAGTAGAAAAAGTAGTAGAAAAAGTAGAAGAAAAAGTAGTAGAAAAAGTAGTAGAAAAAGTAGTCGAAAAAGTAGTAGAAAAAGTAGTAGAAAAAGCACTGGCAAAAATAGTGGCAAAAATAGTTGCAAATAGTACTAGAAATAGTTGCATAAAAGTAGTAGTGGAAAATAGTAGTAGAAAATGTAGAAGTAGTAGCAGATAATTATTTAGAAACGTAGGTAGTAAAGGGTGTTTTTTTTTAGAAGTGTTGTTTTCAATCTGGCAATGCTTTTTTCGGTGTTGGTCTTTTTGACAGCTGTCACTTGATTTATGCTCAGTTTGGTTTGCCATTTCAAGAATTGAAGCCGAACGACCAACAAGCGCGTCGCACGTTCAGTGAATGGGCCCAAAACGAGATGGCCACCGATCTCGATTTTCACAAGAAAATTTTGTTCAGCGATGAAGCTCACTTTTGGTTGAATGCGGACGTTAATAAGCAAAATTGTCGCATTTGGAGTGATCATAATTCACAAGCCATTGTTGAGACGCCGTTACATCGTTACATCCTCAAAAAGTCACTGTTTGGTGTGACTGCTCTATGGGCAGAGGGAATCATTGATTCATATTTCTTCAAAGATGAAGCCGGTCATAATGTTACAGTCAATGGGAGAACGCTATAGAGCCATGATAAATGACTTTTTCGTGCCTGAATTGTGAATTGGAGGATGTTGATGTTGATGTGGACGACCTTTGGTTCCAACAAGACGGGGCTACATGCCATACAGCCAACGAAACAGTCAATTTATTGTAGGAAACTTTTGGTGAGCGTATTATCTCGCGTCGTGGGCCTGTAGCGTGGCCTCCAAAATCGTACGATTTAACACCGCTGGACTATTTTTTGTTTTTTGTGGGGTTATGTGAAGTCGCTTGTCTACGCAGATAAGCCCGAGACGATTGACGCCTTGGAAGAGAATATTCGGTGCGTTATTACTGACATAAGGCCCCAATTGCTGCAAAAAGTGTTCGAAAATTGGACCTCTTGGCTGGAATTTATTCGAACCAGCCGCGGTGGTCACTTGCCCGAAATCGTTTTTAAAACATAATGGCAAATCCTTATCTTTATAATAAAGCTAAATTCTTGGCCATAACATTAAATTATATGCGTTTTATTTCTTCTTGAAAACCACACTTCTAAAAAAACACCCTGTAGAAAGGTAGGTAGTAGTAAATAACAAAAAAAATTAAAAAAATGCTGGTAGAAAATAGTGGTAGAAAATAGTAGTAGAAAATAGTGGTAGAAAATGGTAGTAGAAAGTAGTAATAGAAATACCAGAGCATGGGATGAAACTGGGAGACGTCGAATCTTTGCTTGATTGCATGTAGCCAATTTCAATATGGCTCATTGGCTGCAAGACAGTCATAAATAAAAAATTTTAAATCGAGTTAAGTATACATAGTAAATAACAGTTATTTAGTGCTTTATCTTGTGTAAAAATCATATCTGTATCTTAAGAACTATTTGCGTGAAACGAGTATTGGTCCTAAGCAATTGTATGGAGTGATAAGTAAATTGAAAAGTTTATGTAAAATCGTTTTCCTTCAAATTTTTCTTTATTTGAGTTATGACAGACTTGCAACAATTGGGCGATATATTCTCTTTCGCTAAACACAAATCAACTGCATAACATCATTTTCTATTATTCTTTTCATTTGAATGATTTCTGTTTCACAATTTTCAATTCACAGTCTCACAAAAGAAGTTTCATTTACACAAAACCGCTAAATTTTAATGAGTTACATTTTAGCTCAATTAAGAGGTTAAATCAGTTAAACGAAATCGATTTAAGTGATCTCTAAGAACCTAGTAACTCTTCGCAATTGTCCATTCCAGCGATGATCACGCACCAGCCTCATCCTCGTACACTGCGTAATGTATTACGTTAAGCAGGTCACAGCTCCACATGAATACCACAATAACCGAAGTTCTATTGACGCAGCATGTTTACTTTATGCAATTGTGTCTGTTTGCTGGCACTTTCTTTCTCTACCTGAAACAAACAAACAACTTTACAAAAGTATTCACCAAAAAATGTGCACCTAACAAATAAGCATATAAATTTTATGTTGGCGCCTAAATGTATGCTTAGAATTTAGCTTAAGGATGAAAGAAGAAGCACAACCACGAAATAACTGTAACATATTCTTAGAGAGAAAACGGGAAAACTTTTGCGTTCATGTTGTTGGTCATTAATTTTAATTTGTGTGTTTGCATGTGTGTGTATGTGTGTATGTGTGTGTGTGTGTGTGTGTGTGTGTGTGTGTGTGTGTGTGTGTGTGTGTGTGTGTGTGTGTGTGTGTGTGTGTACTATATATGTAGTAGCAACAACAACACCTTCTTTTCTTACTCTTTAAGACAAAATAGTTTGCCAATGTTTTTTTTTGTTTTGATTTCCATATTTTGAAATTTGTTTTGCTTGTTTTCTTCTTCGGTTGTACTTGTGTTGTTTTTGTTTTGTTTCTTGCTTCTGTTATGCTCTTAAACTAAAATATATGACTGCAATTAAGTAATGTTGTTGTGACGGCACAATTACAACAACCAACCAAAACAAAAACAACACAAAAAATTAATTGCTTTTACTTGTAAGGAAAAGAGAAACTCTCGTCTGCTTTTTCCCCTTTTTCCCCAGATTATTTTCTAGCATTTTAATGACGTTCGCTTACAAAAACAAACTTAAGTTGTAGCCTAATAAAAAGGAAACGACGCTGCAAATAAAAGAGGCTAGCTTCAATTCACTTTTACAATAACAAATAGCAAGCAAAACAACAACTTAAAGAGGAATAAAAAAACTTCAATACCATCAAATGCTTAGCCTAAATAGCAGAGTCATAACTTCTTATTTAACGCGGTGCTGCCGCTACTGCTGCCTGCTACTGCTGCCTACTACTGCTCTTCACCTCTCCTCTGAGCTGGGTATATATGTGAATGGATGTACTGCAATTGAGCTAAATCTGCCTTTCAATAACGCTTTTTATGCATGTATTATTATTATTTTTATTATTATTATTATTACAACTCAGCATAATAAGTTGAGTTCGTGTTATAGCTGCCAGCATAGCCGCAATCTCCGCCACCTTACCATCCTCATCACCTTACCTTGGCTCATTGTTGTGCTGAATCAACAGGTTTGCTTTTTACTTTACACTCACTATTACACTTCATAGTCCTACTCCAACTCCTCCTTGTTTTCTTGTCGTGCTAGAAATGCCACTAGCAGTAGCAGCAGTAGAGGTTAGTGTGGTGCTGGCCTAGTCTAGGCAGTTTGTATAGCAGTTTAATTTTTTATGCTTTTTTCATCGCACTTAGAGCCTTTCTATTTTTTTTTTTTTTTTTTTTTTTGTAGGTATTTATTTATTTAACATTATACTCATTCTTTTCTTATTTTCCAGTTGTTTGTTTGTTTATTTGTTTTTTCTCTTTTTTTTCTTTTTCTATTTCATTGCTACATTTTTACAACTTTAATCCTCTATGATTGCTACTAAGCCAAACATCAAAAATGTTTTGGTTCCAGTAGTAGAAATCTTTCATTTCCCGCTCAGCTTTCACATTCACTTCCTTTTAGCCTTTAACAGAAAAAGGAAAATTTTCGTATTCTTCTGCTGGTGGTTGTAAATTATTAAGCAACTTCTTTCATTTTTCCTTTCCGTTTCCACTATGAGGACACTAACAAAATAAGTTAAATACTTTGAATTGACTAAACAATCCCAACAACATTTTTATTTTTAGGTTTTAGAACTTGCAGCAGTTTAAAAAGAAAAATAAATAAATAAAAAGGATTGTGCTTTTGGTTTTGTGTTGCACATTTTTCAAGACCATATATGATTTTTCTTATAATTAAGAATTATTTAAATGTACGTAATTTCGATGCTTGAAACAAAGTTAAATGGAAATTCATTTGAAATGAAGGATGAAAAGGTGTATAGATTTGCCAACAAGGTAGGCACTTAGGTTCTTCATAGGTTCCGAACCTTTTCTGGTGTGTCATGGAATCACACCACAAACAACAAGAAGGTATTGGGAAATGAAATCGCTCAAAGGCTATTCGACTAGACTTAAAAGTCTCCCACAGACTCAAAGAGTTAGTAAGCCAATCCAGCTATAATCATTAGACCGAACGGGTTAATCTATTTTTCGATTAATCACTGATTGACCAAATGACCAAATTTGAATCTCGAATATCTTGAAAACGTTATTTGCTGGGCAAAAACTGAATACACCATTGGATTCTAAAGCCGTAAAATTAGGTTTATGTGTCCCGGTTTTCCGCTGTGTTTTTTTTTTTTTTTTTTTGACTTCCTTACAATGTATTTCTTACAATTAAGTTGTCTTAATTTAGAATGACTAAGCTGCGAAAAAACTAATCATGGTCGCAGTGAACTGTAGCCTGTCTAATAATAATGTTGTTTCTAGCTGTATCTGAAAATGTATTCCAAGCGTATACGTTATAAGCGAAAACTACTGTATTTAGAATGAGTGAAGGTCAATTTCTTGCAGCTTTTCTACCCACACACTTTAAACAGTTTCAATGTTATTTAATATTTTTTTTAATATTTTTTTTTTGAGATTTATTTTGCATGCCAGTTGTCAGTTTATTTCACTCTTTTCTGAATTTCAATTTAAGCTTCATCACACTTAAATTTTAGGCAATGCTGTCAATAGCATTTCTAGGGCAACATCAACAACAACAACAACATCAGCAAGCAAAACAAGAACAAATAGAAACATTTTCAATCAAAGCAACGTTAACGGTTGCCTTGTTGTTGTTGTTGTTGTTGTTGTTGCTGTCGTTGTTGCTGAACGTGTATGTAAATAAAATATGGAGAGGAAAATTTGCATTCATCTAAATTCCACTGTGTGGAATGTTGCCTGCTGTTTTTCACATTGTTGTTGTTGTTGTAGCAATAATAGTTTTGCTGTTTTAGTTGTTATTGCACTGCAATTGTATTTGTTGCTGTTGTTGTAATACTGTTGATATTACATAGTGCTGTGCTGATGATGCTTTTGTTCTTTTTATTATGGTGTGCTCAAAAACATTGTAAAAAATATTTTTATTTTTATATTTTTGGTGCTTTCGTTTATTATTTTCTGTTTTTATTGGTGCATAGAAAAATTTACATTGAATAACCTGCACACTCCACTGCCACGACTCTCTTTTGTTTTTACTACACATACTCGCGCTCATTCACTCAATCGCGCTCACTCTCACTCACTACCACATACATAAGTATACACTTTTATGCAAATATAATTCTTTTGCTAAACTAAATTCTTGTTCATATTTTTGTTGTTGTTTTTTGGTTTTATTCTCTTGTTTCAATAAACAAAAAATTTAGGTCAGTTTTGTAGAAAATAAAAACAAAACAAAAAAAAGAAGAGAAACTCAAATTTGCAACAATTTCCATGGGGAGGCAGCAATGACAGCATCCACCAGAGAATGCAATACATGAGAGAGAGTGCGAGTGAGGTGGGAAATAGATAGTAACTGTAAACAGGGAGATAGCAAGAGTGCAGTAGAGAGCAAGCGAATGATTTCATTCTTTTGTCAACGTTTTAATGCAACTTTTACATTGAAGTTCATCGTTTGTGAAACAAACAAAACAAAAAAAAAACATGAAATTGTTCAATATTTTGCAGTGTTGGCGTAAAGTTTATTCCTTTTTTTTGTTGTTTTGTTTTTGTGTATTGGTTCTGTTTTTGGTTGTTGTTTTGTGTGCGTATGACAAAATTGTTTTTCTTGGTGAAATATTAAATTTAAGTTTGTGAAAGCTTTGTCAAGGAGCAAGTGAACAGTTGCAGTGACAGGTGAGCTACAGCCAATAGTCTATTTACTATTTATATTCATTTACTAGGATTATTTGTTATACAAGCGGATTGCAAAAGCATTGGTCTTTCTGTCACTGCAAAAGTATCTCCAGGGAGAGGAAGGGAGTCTGTAAGAAGCTTTATATATTACCATTTACTGTTTCCTTACCATTTTTTGTTATAATAATAGTGACAATCAATAATTCCGGCATTGAAAGGTTTCAACAGCGAGTGAAATATCACAAAGTTAGCAACAGATACCGTTACTTGAGTTGTAAAGTTTCTAAGTACTAAGCAATTGTTGGGTAAGTTGATTCGTGCTGATGTAAATAACGTAAATACCGGTTTTGAGCAGTATACATGTATCAAATATATATTTTGAAAGGGTGCAGCTCTTTCGCTCTTCGCTCATCTGGGCACTAAGCGAACAGTGAGTTTGCTCTCTCATTTTGCTACACACCATTATGGGGCAGTTCTTTACCGCGGTGTCACAGGCGAAAAAAATCGGGTTTCAAATCTTGACACAGGGAAACATAGGAAATAGTAAAAAATAATAACATATTATATCGAGTCAAGGCTACAAGAGTGTAAATTGCTTAAGAAAGGCTTTTCATTTCGCCTTTCGGATTCTCTCACAGTACGTCCTTTCCTTTCATGCACACATATACCATACACATCACGAATGGTTTTAAAAAAGGTCAGCCAAGGTATGTTGTGCCGTTGAAGAAGAAAGAGTATCTAATTTCTGAATAATATAGGGGACTGTGGAAGGAGTTGGCACACGGACTAAGTTGGTATTCGGCTTTTACACTGGGTTACTGTGGCGGCAAACAAGTTTCAAAGTTACCATTAATGAGGCCCTCTATTTCATGCATTAGTGATTACAGGTTGTTAGAAGAGTTCGAGAGGAAGATACTCCGTAAGATCCAATATGCGTGGACGACGTGTATCGAATAAGATGGAATCATGAGGTGTAGGAGCTATGTGCCAACACTGACATAGTCGAGCGAATAGAAATCCAGCGGCTTCGCTGGCTGGGCCTGGTTGAGCGAATGGAGGTAGGCGCTCCGGCTAGATGAGTGTTTTATTCGAGCCACAATGGAAGAACACTCAGAAGAGGACATCCTAATCTCTGTGGGAAAGACCAGGTACAGGGGAACCTGTCTGCAACCGATTGGCTTTATGAACTGGCGCCAGCGCTTTATCAAGGCGCCCAAGACCGATCATCGGTTGTAGTGCTAGCTAAGTAAGTAACTAACCACATTCATATTTCTTATAGCTGTGGATGTGAGGGTGGTCTTTGACTCTACATTTGAGTTTCATTATAATCTCTTGCTGCTCGCTCTTTTCTGTCACATATGATATAATTTATTTTCCTGATAATAAAAATAAAACTCATACATAACTAAATACTTTTTGTGGTCTCTTCTTTTTTGTTATTTTTTTGTTTTTTAATTTTCAATTTTTGCAATTAATTTTTGTGTAATTTAATATTTATTGCTTTAATGCATGCATAATAAATGCATGCATACAAAATCAAATTCATTACTTTAAATGTAAACTCAAAAATTGTATACAAATAATAACTTTTTTCTTTCTTTTATCATTTAATCATTTGAAGTTTTTATTTTTCCCAATGAAATTAAATTACTGAATATCAGCAACAACAACATCAACATAATTAATAGCAACATGCCACATTATTATTCTACACCAATTAATTTCATACTCTTTCAAATTTAGTGATTCCTGCTTTTCTGCTTTCGCTCCGTACGTAAATGTTGCGCAATTTCTTTTCAAATGCTAATTTTATTGCGCGCATATGCAATTTATGTTGTAGAAAAATTGTGGAATTTGCATTAAAATTTAATGATAAAAAACTGAAAAAATAAGTCCCTGACTGCAAATGAATTTTAATCATTGGTTTTTCATTGCATGGGAAGTGATATTATATAAATCTCTTTAACTGCATTCATTGATTACCAGTTATTTTATGTAGTAACTTTTAGTGGGCAATTGGTCCAAGATCGCTTACTTACTCAACGCATTTCAGTTTAATATTTCCCATTTCCCAGGGACTCATGAAAATGTTACTGAAATTCTCAAAATTCACATTTATGGACTCATTATACTTTACTTTAATTTTAATGGCACAACAGCCCATGGAGGAACTATGACGAGCTTTTCGCATCCACTCATGTTGTGCGTGTTATGTTTGTGCATGAATGGAAGGGACCTACGGTTTAATGCGGAATCCGAACGGCGAAGTGAAAAGCTTTTCATAGGCAATTTTACTCTTGTAGGTTTGCCATTGCCTGCCAAGAGGTGAAGTGGGTGCCGTGTAGAAAAATTATTTTTTTTTAACCTTTTTTGATTTTGCCTGTGCCGAGATTTGAACCCCAGACACTCTGCGTAGCACTATCACTACGCCACATCGATCACTCATTATAATTGTACCAAAATTCTTAGAACTTAGAAGAGACCGAAGAAAATTAAAATCTGGGTTGCATACCTTATAAAGATATTCTTCAGAAAATGTAAGATAAAATGACAATATATTTTTTTTCTATTTCTGATTCCAGTATTTGCCGTTCGGATTCGGCATTAAACTGTAGGTCCCTTCCAGTCATGTACAAATATAACACGCACAACATGAGTGGATGCGAAAAGCTTGGCCAAGGCCCTCCATGGGTTGTTGTGCCATTAAAAGTAAAGTAAGTAAGATTCCAGTATTAGTTCCTAGTTTTTGGAATCCATTTCCGTTGATACACCTCTCCGTAAATCCTTCCCCTGGAAAATAAATTTTATTTTTTTCTTGACTCGAAATAAGTTAAAGGTTACAGTTTACAAATAAGTTGAGCTAGAGCGACATAAGCAATTTTCTTCACATTTTCTTTCAACATCTAATCACTATTTACTTCACACATTTGTAAACTTTCTTTACGGCTGCTTCTCTTTCTCTAGTATGTTCCAGAAAAAGAGTATGGTCGGTTGTGTTGCTAGCAGACACTTACCAATTTTTTTCTTTTTCTTTTTTTTTATATTCTCTGAAGTTTCAGTGTACACGTAAAATAAATAAACTTTAAAAACACGTAGCTTAAATAGAAAATACTAAGTGAGAAGCAGTTTTCAATAAGAACTATAATAATGGAAAAGCGTTAAGCATTACACTTTGCGAACTACAACGTGTAAAAAAGTATGAATATAAAAAAAGGAGTGAAGTACAAATTTTTAGGCACAAATGTGTGAATTCACATTTAATGCACGAGTATATGGAAAAAGGAGATTCATACTACAATAAAATAAGTTATTTTTCATATACAGGGTTAGGCGATTGAAGTGTTACCAACTTCACACCGCTATATATCTGGCAGCGCGATATTGCCAACTACACTAGTTGCAACAAGAAAGCAAGGCACTGAAAAAATTAAGGTTTTTTTAAAAAAAAGTCCACAGCATCTTGAAATGATTAATTATTCATTGCGCAAAATATATCAATAGGGCGTCCAGTCGCCACTATTCTTTTTAATTTCATTACAACGGAAATGTATGCTACCGACTAATTTTTCAGCATATGACCGTGTTAAACTTCGCCATATTACCCTAAGAAACCTTTTTCAAATGATTTGTTGAACGTATCTTTTTTCCTTGTAGCTTTAACTTCATAAGAACCCAAACATTTTCGATCGGATTCGCATCTGGCGACCAATGAGTGAGGGCCAATGCAATGAAGTTATGCCAGTTTCCTCTTTCCAACTGCTATACAAGCGACTGCGATGTTTTGGGTCGTTGTCCTCTTGAAGAGCACAATCTCGGCTTCCTGCCCCAAACCATATATCCGTTGATGGCAGAAGTCCACGACGGTATATCGTGGTCATGAAGTTGGCATCCAAATTCCTCGTGAACATGATTAATTTGCCAAATCCTTGTTTTGTGAAGCATCTCCTTTCCTGGATGTTTCACTGATCGCTGGAGCATCTTACCGTCTTTAGTGGACCAAGCACGCTTAATAGTGTTTGTCATCCAAAAGGAGGATTCGTCCGTGAATACCATATGGCTCCAATCGTCATCCACATGTTCAGTTGCCCACTCTTGGCATTTTTTTATTTGCTTTCCAGTTAGTAAAGGTTTTACCGTCGTTGCTCGAAAATGGATCTGAAACTCCCTCAAACGGTTTCTTATTGTATTCAGAGAGACATTTAAACCCTTTCGAGCCAATTTTTGTTTAGCTGCTTTCAAGGATATGGCTGGATTAGCTTCGAAAATCCTCTTTATAACCAAGTCCTCCTTGGTCCTCCTTGGTTATAGTAACATTATTGGCTCGTTTCTGAGTAAACCCTTTTAGTATGCAATGATTCCGTTCCACGAAAGAAGGGTTTCTGACCTTCTTTACATTTGAGGAGTTTTGCCCAAAATTATTGAGAATCAAGCCTTTATTTTTCCAAATTGTAGCAATTGTTGACTTGCTGAGGTCCATTTCTTGGCATAATTGCTTTTGTTGAACACCTTCTTTTAAGTGTTTTATTATTGCATATTTCTCTTTTAATGAAAAACACTTTCTTTGTTTTCCAACTGCTACTACGTCCGTTTTATAACTTTGTAATTTTTCAGCTGCACCCTTCACACGCACAAATAATAAACTTAGGGAAATTCCCTAATTCAAAACTAATTTTTGGTCATGGCGCCACTTTTTTGGTTCGTTTTAACCGAAAAATAAACAGCTTTAACATCCAAAAAAAGTTCGTTATAAACGAAAGTTCGGTTTAAATAAGCGAATAAAATTTCATGGTTTATTAGAAATAAAGCGGGTACTATTGAAATTAGTTCGTTTTAGGCGGAAGTTCGTTTTAAACGGGTTCGTTTTAAGCGAAAAGTACTGTAGTTTCAAATTAAAAAAAAAAAAAATAGTGTTAATTAATTTACATTTTAAATTGGAAAATCATCTAAGTATATAAAAACTGAATGCAGAAATTATAACCTTACAGGTTCCAAAATATTTCTCAGATACAACAGTTGATCAACATTTTAGCATATAGTATATAAAAAATTTATGGCAAATTTTAGTGCAAGCATTTCACATTTCACAGATTTTTAATTTTAACAACTTCAAAAATATTGTCTTCTTCTTCTTCTTCTTTTAATGGTGTTGTGTGTGTTATATTTCTGAATGATTTGAAGGGACCTACAGTTTTTCGAATCCGAACGAACGGTGAAGTGAACAGCTTTTCATAGGCAAATTTTACTCTTGTAGGTTTGACATTGCCTGCCAAGAGGTGGTGGATGCTGTGTAGAAAACTTGTTTTTTATACTTCAAGATTTTGCCTGTTCCGATATTTGAACGCCGAACACTCTGCCTAGCAGGCAGACATAGGGAGTGAGATCGAAAAAATCTTAACATATATAAAACTCAATAATTTTTAAACGGTTGATCTTAGAATTTCGATTTTTTTTTTATTTAATTGATAATATTTTACAAATTACAGAAAAATATAACTTTTATAGTTCTAGCCACTATTTATGAACTCGTGGACCTTTTTTTGGTAAGCTTTCCATTAGAGATTTGATAGTTGTTTCAGACACCTTTTAGGAGCAGTTTGCCCATCTCCTTTTAAAATTTTCCATATTTTGGGACACCTTTTCTGTGCTCTTTAAGTTTCTTTTCACAAGAGCCCAATATCTCTCCACTGGTCTTAGCTGCGGACAATTTGGAGGATTGGCCTCTCTTGGTACAAAAACTATGTTATTACTTAAGTACCACTCCAGAGCTTTCTTGCCGTAGTGACATGATGCCAAATCGGGCCAAAAATATGTGGATACATTGTGCTCTCTTATGAAAGGAAGAAGCCTTTTTTTCAAACATTCTTTGATGTATATTTCGGTATTTATAGAGCCCACTGTAACAAATGACCTGCTTTCTTTGCATATAGCTAGCCATACCAGGAATTGTTTAGAAAATTTTGCCTGCTTTTGGATTCTAAATAGTTCTTCGACATTTCCTCGAGCATCAGCAACATAAAAATTTTTACCCGGAAGCTGCGTAAAATCTGTCAGTACATACTTTTCGTCGTCCATTATGCAACATGAATATGTTTGCATGAAATTCGCTTTTAACATCCCAGCCTTACATTTGGCTTCTAAATTTCTTGCATCATTCCTGTCTGGAACTTTTTGTACTTTGTATGATTTCAAACCTGCATGGGCTTTAACTTTTCACACCAAATAGTCAGAGCACTGGGCTAACCGGGCGCATTTTCTAGCAGATGCGTTTGGAGATCTTTTCAATATGCTTTCTATTTTCTTGGCTTTCCCAATATCATGTGGTCCTTGTTTTCTTCCCGCACCAGGTTTCCTATCTATGGTCAAATTCTCCTGAAACTGTTTAATAACATTAGAAACAGTTTGACGGCAGACCTTCAATTCTTTGGCCAATTTTTTGTAGGACCAATTTGGATTTTTTTGAAATTTTTTAATAATTTTAAGACGTACTTCATTTTCTTCACTCATTTTGATCAAACTCACAATAAATCAACATGTTTGTCATTAAAACTAATAACTGACATATTTTTCAAAGATAACTAGATTAAAGAAATTTATAAATTTTACACCCAAAAAAAATTATTAGGTAAAACGTGTGTTAACATTTTTTCAATCTCACTCCTTACAGCTCCTTACAGGGCCACAGCGACCATGTCTTAGTGTGAGTATTATTTGATACCAGAGCTCACTCATTCATAATACATATGGTAATGGTTCGTATGAGTATTTATGCCTTTCTAAGTATGCACCATGGTCACCTCATCTTTTCTTTGGCGTTCCTCCGGAGTAGGCCAAAAACTATTGTACCTTTTAAAATTTACAAAAAAAAATGTTTAGAACTCTCTTGAGTGGTGAAACGTCAACTTGAAAACATATGATAATTTTTTTCTTGTTGTTAAATTTTCAAAATCGAATCACGACTTCTGGTAACCGCTAAATTTTGGCCACATGAAATGTGTTACATAATTCGCATATATTTTACACCTTACTATGGAGTCAAACACACGGGAATTTGACATTTTTGAGTATATTTTTAACGCATCATTTGTGAAGTTTCTTTCCTTATTCCTTGTCTTTCGTGTCAATTCCTTTACTCATACTTCTAACAAACAAACCAAATGTGTTCTCTTCTATACAATGTACGACCTACATATTGCCAAATAGTACATTCTCGTATTTAACTACTCTACTCTAAAGTAAAATACACAAACCAAACGCCAGGGCACCAGCACGCTTCTCTGCGCCATATGGCGTTTGGTTTATGCACACAACATACAAAATTACTTAAACTTCATGAATGTTATTTACTTCATAATTTCCATTAACAAAAAAAGGTAAAAATGAAAACGGATACTTTCTACCTACTAAAAGCTCAAATGATTAAAAACTGTACGCATCATAAAAAAGTACTTAACTCAAAAGCGTGCGCATGAATGGCAGCTGGAAATTGTACGTTTGCAATATAAAATAATTTACAGAAAGAAAAAGAAGAAAAATAAATAGATATTCTAGACAGCAGACTGTGGAACAGTAATAGGAGCAGTTGAGTGCAGTAGCGTTTCAATCTACCTGCTTAATTTAGTCGGCAAAAAAATGCCCAATTTTTGGCTTATTTAATTTGCAATTCATACATGTAAAGAGCACAATTTTGAGCTGCAAATAAACGGGTGACATAGGATCAACTAACCGGGGATTTGATTGATAAAATCCGCTTAGAAAATGTAGGTCCCTAACAAGGTTCTAGATCGAAGACCATCTTATAGTACGAGGTATGATCAAAAACTAACCGTTATTTATTTTTTCAAAAAGTATTTATTTATTCATCAGCAACTATCTTGTCCCCTTCAAAGTAATCCCCCTCAGATATAATACACTTATGCCAGTGTTTTTTCCAATCCTCGAAACACTTCTGAAACGCGCTTTTTGGTATCGCCAACAAGCGATCGCCTGTTTCGATTTTTCTTTTATCTCCTCAATCGTAGCAAAACGCTTTCCTTTCACCGGTGTCTTCAGTTTTGGTAAGAGGAAAAAGTCAGCGGGGGCCAAGTCCGGTGAATACGGTGATTGAGGCATGATAACGGTTTTGTTTTTGGCCAAAAACTTACGCACAAGCGACGTTGTTTTTGCTCAAAATTTAGCAATTTTGGAACAATCTTCGCTGCCGCACGTTTCATGCCTAAAACATCCGTAAAAATTGCTTGGCATGAGCCGAACGATATGCCAACATCATCAGCAACCTCTCTGATCTCTGATAGTGATTCGACGATTATCCAAAATCATTTTCTTCACTGCGTCAATGTCGATGTTTTCATCGGTTGTTGACGTGCTCGGGCGACCAGGACGAGCATCGTCATTGACATCTTCTCGGCCTTCCTTAAACCGGTTATACCACAATTGAACTTGTGTTCTACTCATAGTAGACTCGCCAAAGGTCAACTCGTCACAGTCAACATTTCAAATGTCCTGCGCATTTAATTTCATTTTTTACACATAACTGAATACAGTTTCTTTGATCCATTTTTTCGAACACAGAAATTTTACAAAAGTAAATGAAATTTTTATTTGGCTCGATAAATCAATTCTTGCCATTTACTTTTTAAAGATAATTTCACTTAAATGTTTCCCGCGGCTACGCTTCAAGTGGTCCATTCTGAAGGTAAAATTTTAGCACAACTTTTTACACATTTCGGCGGAAATCTTGGAATCTCACCAATGAAGTCACGTTCAATGTTGGCTTCCAAAGCAGCAATCGTGTACGGCTTGCCGTTACAGACAAGAGACTTAACATAGCCGCACAAAAAATAGTCTAACGGGGTCAAATCATAGGATCTCAGTGGCCAATTGACTGCACCAAAATGTGAGATTAACTGCTCATCAAATTCGGCTCTCAATTGATTCATGGTTTCGCGTGCAGTGTGGCATGTGGCAGTGTGGCACCGTCCTGTTGGAGCCACATGTCGGTCGAGTTCAATTCATGCATTTTCGGCAAAAAGAAAGTCTGTCATCATCGAACGGCACCGGTACCTTTCTCCATTGACCGTAACGTTGTGGCCTTCATCGTCTTTGAAGAAGTACGGCCCAATGATGCCGTCTGCCGCCTGCCCATAAACCGCACCAAACAGTGCTTTGCATTTTTCGGGATGCATTGGTAGCTGCTGAATTGCCTCTAGCTGGTCTTCACTCCAAATACGAAATACGGCAATTCTGCTAATTCACGTATCCATTGAGCCAAAAATGAGCCTCGTCGCTAGAGACAATTTAGCTTGCAAAACACATTGTTCACAGAGCACGAATTTTGAAAAAAAAATTTCTATAATTTGCAAACATTGTTCCGGCGCAAATCTATCCATGATAAAATGGCAAACCAAACTGAGCATTTTTTACTACGACACATGTCAAGAATCACGCGTGTTGCTCTAGCTACACCAGAAGCTCTAGCTTACGAATCTCAATTAAAAGGCCTGGTTGCAAAATACCAAAAGCAAGTAAATATTTCCAATTTGTAAACGATTGAGAAATATTGATTTGCTTGGTCAATAAATACGGAAATGCAAAGCAATGCTAAAGTGCCGGTTACCCGATATTTAGGTCACACTAAATGCCGAGTCATCAGTATTGGGCAATTCATTGCTATGCATTTTCGATAGGTTAAGCGTTTTTTGTAATTCTTTTTATTAATTAAAAATAATTGTAAAATTGTAAATAAATGAAGACCATATTCAACCAGTTCGGTCATAATAAATAACCTATTACACTTTGAAGTTCAATTTTCTTTTAACACACAAAAGAATTAACTCGCGTGAACTGTCAGAAATATAAACGTCAAGAACCAAGTAGCAAAAAGACACCCTTTATTAGAAATACTTACCTATATATTAAAATTTTATATCTACCATACTTTTAGGCGCCCATGTACCATAAAATCTCCATACACTCCACTCCAGGGTTGCTCAACAAAGCACTTTAGTTTGCTTTTGCTATCGCTGCATTTTCTAATTAATGAAAAGAACAAAAAACGGAAAAGTTTCGCAAACAAAAAAAAAAAAAATAATAATAATTCGCATATATGAAACCCATTCGTTAATAGTTTGTTATGAGGGTGCATGTAAAATACAACAACAACAACAACAACAAATATTAGTATGTAATAAGCATACTACTTATTTAGTAAGTATCTCCTACTATTTGAGTTAAATTCTCAACTTTGTTTTTAACGAGAAAACTTTACGTTACGTTTTTTACCATTACATAATATTACGTTTTAAGTTGGTTGTTGTTGTTGTTGTTATCGTTATCGTTGTCGCTGTCGTTGTCGTTTGTCGCTGTCGCTATCGTTGTCATCATCGTCGCTCTTGTCGTCGTTGTCATCGTAGTTGAAGTGCCATCAATTTCAATTAAACTTTTTACTGAAAGTCATAATTTTGTATACTCTTACACATACAAAAAAAAACTCACACACACACACACACACACACATTTAAATATTTAAAAATTATAAATAAATTGAAAAGGTAGTAACTTTTATATGTACGAGTATTTGTATATTTTTCCCGGCTGTTATTCATTGAAATCAAAATTCTATTCCAGAGTAAAACCAGTGTACGATTTCGAGCAGTTTGTTGGGAGGGCTACTTACGTACACGAATATCTAAACATTTACAGTACTTTTCGTTTAACGCGAACTTCTAAAACCAACGGCAAAATTCAATCTTAAACTCACCTAGAATATAATTGAATATCACTTTAGTGACATCATAGCATCAAATACCCATTGCTGTAACCTTAGAAAGTGGTCGCTGTGGTGTAGTGTGGTAGTGTGTTGGACTGCTACGCAGAGTGTCCGGGGTTCGAATCTTGGCACAGGAAGAATCAAAAAATAGAAAAAATATTTTTTCTACACGGCACCACCTCTTGGCAGGCAATGGCAAACCTACAAGAGTAAAAATTGCCTATGAAAATCTTTTCACTTCGCCGTTCGGATTCGGCATTAAACTGTAGGCCCCTTCCATTCATGTACAAATATAACACGCACAACATGAGTGGATGCGAAAAAAGCTCGGCCTAGGTCCTCCATGGGCTGTTGTGCCATTAAAAGTAAGTAAGTAAGTACATATTTCGCTTAAATCAGAGAATTGAAAAAATGTTGCCTATGATAAGAGGCGAAATGTGTTTATGGTAATGTGATATGTGTTTTTATGGCAGTCGCCAGTAGTTGTGATATCACTAACGACCCCACAGATTGCATGAAGAGATTAGAAGGCTTTGAGGGTTGTTTCATTCTTTGAATTATATTTTTTTGTTTAAATTAACAACGATTAAAGTTCTTAAAGTTAAAGTTATTCATAGCAAAAGAGAGAGGGGCTTCAACCAAGAAATCCATTTGGATCCGCTAGCCTGTAAGATTTACCATGTACCATGATTTATCATTAGAGGGGGATTTCCTTGTGAAACTGTGGCCTGAGTACTTAAACTTGAAAAACAATCGAATTTTCCCGTATAGATTTCAGTACTAAAGTTCCAATGTTACTACCTCAGGTAGTTTTCTACTTTTTGTTTCCTCAGGGATGATAAATAATTTATAAAAACTCAAGGAAATGAAAATAATTGCAATTAAAATACATATTTACAAAATATTCTCATTTTTCACATCTAATTTATATTTAATTTCAATTTGCTTTCAATAGAAATCTCAAGTGTTTCTTCATCAATATCGAAGAATATGAAAGCATCTTTTGCGAAACTTTCCTATTCATTGAAAAATTTCTCGTAATATTTTCCTTTTACTTTTCTTCTATTTATGGTATCGTATGCTTCCGAATGAGCTTTTTCTTTTCTAAGTTTCTCTCTTTCTTTCTTTTTTATTTTTGTATTTTCTTTTTTTTTTTGTTTTTAGTTTGTCTGTTTTATCTACACTCAACCCACATCTCATTAAGGCGAATTGCATCGTGTAATGCAACAAACCATATCGGCATCGATATAAACAGCGCTGTGGCACATCAACACCGCATTTCTTATCAATCATTTTAAAGTTTGTTTATGCTACCTCAAACTCTTGCTGAATGCATTTCGACATGATATCCATCCTCCAGCAGCTGTCGAGGTGCCGAAATCAATTTCCATTAAAATTGTGTTTTTTTGTTCGTTTTTTCTTCCTTTCAATGTTTGCTTTACTTTACAACATATTCTACTTTTATACTTTCGCACAACATAGCTTTTGTACCTTTTGTGCTTCTAGTTATGTACTTGATGTACTATACGTGGATATTTGCATATGAAGAAGAGTGTAATGAAAAAGTTTTTCTTTTTTTCGCTTACTTTTACTAGAAGTAGTTGCGGTGGTGTGAAAAGGGTTAAGTACTATATACTTTTCAATGCAAAAGTATACGTAACTACAATAGAGAATGAATGAGAGTGCCAAAGAGAGAGAGGAGTGAGAGAGAGGGGAGAAACTTAAAGAGAGGGGCATGAGTGAGTGCTCTGCTTTTTTAAAACCAATTAAGTTGGTGAAGAGTATGCTGAAACAACAACAACAACCACAAGTATGCTAAATTAATGCAAATTCCAACTATCCAAGGTTGAATTTTTTTTGCACGAGCTAGAAAAAGTACTACAGCCAAGTAAGTACTTACTTTTACCGATTTATTCAGGCACTGAACATCTCATAGAATTTTATTGATTGTTTTTTGTTTTTTGAATATGCAGCAATCAATCAATTGAATTGAATTTAAGGTAATATGTAAGTAGTATTGTGGTCGCTGAGGCGTAGTGGTAGTGCGTTGGACTGCTGCGCAGAGTGTCCGGGGTTCGAATCTCGGCACAGGCAAAATCAAAAAAAAAAAAAAAAGTAGAAAAAATAATTTTTCTACACGGCACCACCTCTTGGCAGGCAATGGCAAACCTACAAGATTAAAAATTGCTATGAACAGCTTTTCACTTCGCCGTTCGGATCCGGCATTAAACTGTAGGTCCCTTCCATTCATGTACAAATATAAGACGCACAACATGAGTGGATGCGAAAAAAGCTCGGCCTAGGCCCTCCATGGGCTGTTGTGCCATTAAAAGTAAGCAAAGTAAAGTAAAGTAAATGTAAGTAGTATTATTTTATTTCTCCTTTAAGTTTGCTTTTACAATATATATACTTAAGTAAAATCCTGCAGATTTTTGGGAAATGAATTAGAGCCAATTATTGTAACTGTAAAAGAAGAAGACAAAATATCACTGTTGACAACTACACTTTTGAAGTCGTCAAGGAATTCGTATATCTAGGATCCAGCATAAACACCAACAATAATGTCAGCCTTGAGATCAAGCGGAGACTAACTCTTGCCAACAGGTGTTACTACGGGCTCAGTAGGCAATTGAGAAGTAGAGCCTTCTCTCGACCGGCGAAAATAACGCTCTATAAGTCCCTCATCCTTCCCGTCCTAATGTATGGCGCAGAGACGTGGACATTGACCATCAATGGTGTTAGGAGCGTTCGAGAGGAAGATACTCCACTCCGTAAGATCTACGGTCCAGTATGCGTGGACGACGTGTATCGAATAAGATGGAACGATGAGCTGTATGAGCTGTACGCCGACACTGACATAGTCAAGCGTATAAAACTCCAGCGGCTTCGCTGGCTGGGTCATGTTGAGCGAATGGAAGAAAGCGCTCCGCTCCGTCTAGAAGGGTGTTTTATTCGAACCACGGTGGAGGAACACGCAGAAGGGGACGTCCTAATCTCGGTTGGAAAGACCAGGTGCAGGGCAACCTGACTGCACTTGGCCTTATCAACTGGCGCCAGCGCGCGCATAGCAGAAGTGACTGGCGGAGCTTTGTGGAGGCGGCCAAGACCGATCATCGGTTGTAGTGCAAGCTAAGTAAGTAAGTAAGTAAAAGAAGAAAACCAATCGGATCAATGTGATTTTTCAGAGATATGTACGAGGTGTGATCACCGTTATTTTCAAATTTCGTGAGTTACGTATATTCGATTTTCTGTTCTGTTTTTCTGTGATGTTTTTCTGTTATGTTGGTACACATGTCTGTTATATATGTTGGCAATACCAACCATTTTGGATTGTCAGTTTGTTTTTGACAGATGAAAAAGTTAGTCGTGTTTTGGTGTGCTCTTCGATTTTTTACTATTCGAAAAAATAGATCAAAGAAAAATGGACACTGTATTCAGTTTTGTGTAAAAAATGAAAATAAATGCGCAAGGACATTTGAAATGTTGACTGTGGCCGTTGGCGAGTCTACTATGAGCAGAACACAAGTTCAATTGTGGTATAACCTATAACCGGTTTAAGGAAGGCCGAGAAGATGTCAATGACGATGCTCGTCCTGGTCACTCGAGCACGTCAACAACCGATGAAAACATTGACATTGACGCAGTGAAGAAAATGATTTTGGATAATCGTCGAATCACTATCAGAGATCAGAGAGGTTGCTGATGATGTTGGCATATCGTTCGGCTCATGCCAAGCAACTTTTACGGATGTTTTAGGCATGAAATGTGCGGCAGCGAAGATTGTTCCAAAATTGCTCAATTTTGAGCAAAAAAAAAACCTCGCTTGTGCGTAAGTTTTTGGCCAAAAACAAAACCGTTATCATGCCTCAACCACCGTATTCACCGGACTTGGCCCCCGCTGACTTTTTCCTCTTTCCAACACTGAAGACACCGATGAAAGGAAAGCGTTTTGCTACAATTGAGGAGATAAAAGAAAACTCAAAACAGGAGCTGTGTTGGCGATACCAGAAAGCGCGTTTCAGAAGTGTTTCGAGGATTGGAAAAAACGCTGGCATAAGTGTATTATATCTGAGGGGGATTACTTTGAAGGGGACAAGATAGTTGTTGATGAATAAATAAATACTTTTTGAAAAAATTGAAAATAACGGGGTTTTTTTTGATCATACCTCGTATGTGCGAAAAGAGACTATCTTTAGTATTTGAACTATTAGACCCTAGAACATATTTTTTTTATTTTTATTTTTATTTTTTTTTTTGATTTTTCTATCAGAATGTTTCTACCAATGTTTTTTGTTGGGAATTTTTAACTCTTAACAATTTTTTTCTGAAAATATTAGCTTTGTATTGTGGCCACCCTGTAATGTTTTCTGCAACAGCTGATGAATCTATCATTTTTAAATATAAAAGTAACGTTTGAGAAAATTCTAGCTTCAGAGATTCAACGCGTTTTTGTGACAACGACCACAGTATTAGAAGCAAAATTCCATCTATTGGAATTTTTCAGAATTTTATGGAAGCAGAAATTTGCGACGGAATTTGTCGCGGACAGATTTGAATCTTCGGGGGAATTTGTTAACATTGAACATTGAGCGATTTTCAGAGGCTTTTACAAAATGAAACGTTCTTGGAAAGGGCCCCTGAGGTCCATAAGCAGATGTGTCCCGTTGTCTTGGAACTTTTTTCGTTCTGAAAATTCAAATTCATAATAGCGACTTTGATGCGGCATTATTTCGATTTTTGGAAAATTTGCAAAGGTACTTGGTTTGAAAATTGTTTTCCGGATATTTTCGGTTGTGGTTGTTGCATCTTTTGAAATTTTTTGACGAATATTACAATTTCTTATTAAGAAATTAAGTAATCTATGGGAAATAAATATTTATTATTTATATGGGAAGCTCCTCTTAATTAAGAGATCAATGAAAAAAGAAATAGACTGCAGGACAATTTTGGGAGACGGTAGAATGCTCAAGAGGATGGAAGCGTGGAATTTTCAAAATCAAAATCCTACCTTGACCTCAAGAATTTGGTTGGAATAGCTGCTGATAAGCAAATATTTTTGCAAATCTAGCTCAGGGGTAAGCGTGTTCGATGAGACTTTAGAATTCTTTGGAATTAGAGTAATTTGAAGTTCCTGATCATATGATATTTTGAAATCAGTCCACAAAGAAAATTCTCGGCATCAAAGGGTCTAGCAATTTTTATTGAAAATTTCAAACTCTATAAGAGTTTTTTGTTAGTTTTTTTTAGGGGTCTACGATAAATGGGGGATCACCTTGACAATGCTGCATATTTATTAATTGATTTTACAATTTTCAATATTTGCGAATCGATCCTGATTCCACTAGAATTCCAAACTAACACTCATTTACTAGATCACCAAGATGCCCAAATCGTTGAACATTGATTTTATGTTATAAAATATAAAAAATGGTTTTGTGCTACTCCAAAGACCATCCACCACATAGTGGCGGAAGCTCTTACGCCAACCAAGTTTCTCTCACGTAAATGTTTATCGGTGTTCGCTCACTTAGTTCAAACATTAAAAATGTCACAAAACATGAATAAACAATTTTAAGTGCTTTATGCAATAAACAACAATGAACAAACAACAATAAAGTGAGTTTACGTGTATTTAAGCAAAAGAGGGTGGATTGAAAAGTTAGAGACAAAAATGCGTTGATGCGCGAACCTCAGTCTAGGATCTCAAAATGCTGTTGTGACATAAAACATAGCACTAGATTAAGATCATTGTAGGGAAGGGACTGCAAGCAAACATAACGGTATTTGAGTATCCCATATGCAATATATTGAAAGAGTACAACTCTCTACTCTCATTGCTCAACTCTGATTTCTTCTTCTTCTGTTCATAGCACAGCAGCCCATGGAGCTCAACCTAGGCTGAGCTTTTCGCATCCACTCATATTGTAGGGGATATTTTTTTGTACATGAATGGCAGGGGCGTACAGTTTTGTACCGAATCCGAACGAACATCGAAGTGAAAAGCAATTTTTACTGTTGTAGGTTTGCCATTGCCTGCCCAGAGGTGGTTCTGTGTAAGGAAATTGCCTGTTCAACAACAATAATAATTTTACCTGAGCCGAGATTCGAACCCCGGACAGTCTGCTTAGCAGGCCAGCCCTCTACCAACTACGCCACGGCAACCATCTAACCATCTCTGATTTACACCATTCAACAACAAATTCAGGACAATAAATAAATAATAACGTGGCCTAAGTCACCTCTAAGAGGAGTAGAGAAGTGGGAGTCATCGACCATCGATCACCACCGCTCAAACAATCATTGAAAAGGTTTACTTTCACACGCTGCGCTTAGACCGCCCAAACGAAAAAATCATCATTCGTTAGGTCGGTGTAAACAGGCGGTGTGTACGCTATAATAAGTATGTTCAGGAACACCAAGTAAGAGTATTCAATCAACTGCGTAAGTTTACTTCGACGTACAAAAATAGTTTGCGTTGCTGATGAGCATAAACGCACTTTCAAAAAACTACAAGTATATGCATGTGGTTAACGTAATCTACAAAAAAAAAAGTCAAAACAGAAAGAGCTGATCTTGTTGGTACGAAAAAGCAAAACGTTAAGGTGCCTAAACTAAGTGAAAAATGAAAAATAATCAAATCTCTTGAGCAAGATCAGAATATCATAATTTCTTACTTCACATGTTTCCGATTCGCTTTTAATATCAGCAATAGCTGCTTCCAGAAGGGCGTGTGCTTGTTTTTCTCTCCAACTGTGTGTGGACGTCGTTCAAAGGACGTCGTTTTGCTTCAATTAGCTGGACGAAAAAATCACTCAAATATTAAATTAAATAAAAATTATTCATTGATATTCCCTTACCGCAGTCATGGCCTTTCGATTTGTTCATTTTTGTGATCAGCTGATAACATACTTAGCTGCCAACTTTGTGGGGAAAGTCGATTTATGAAAATTATGTACTTTGAAAAATTTTTGATATTTCTTTACTGTAACTATTTCCTATAATTCTAGGGCGCATGAGAGATTTTTAAACTTTCAAAAAAAAAATCAATAATTGTATGAAAACATTATGGCAACTATGACTGGTACAGAGCTGCACAGAGTTGCATTTAAATGGGATTTAAATTATTTAAACATCAAAATTTTAGAGTAAAAGGCGTAACAAATTTTGGATGTAAATTTTTTTTTGGCATTTTACGTCAGAGTCGCTGTGGCGTAGTGGTAGTGCGTTGGACTGCTACGCAGTGTCCGGGGTTATTTTTTCTACCCGACACCACCTCTTGGCAGGCAATGGCAAACCTACAAGAGTAAAAATTGCTATGAAAAGCTTTTCACTTCGCCGTTCGGATTCGGCATTAAACTGTAGGTCCCTTCCATTCATGTACAAATATAACACGCACAACATGAGTGGATGCGAAAAGCTCGGCCTAGGCCCTCCATGGGCTGTTGTGCCATTAAAAGTAAGTAAAGTAAGTAAAGTAAATTTACATCATATACGTCATATACGGCGCATTTACATCTTTGATTGAATACCCATAATGTTCGGACTATATACTCCGAACGAATGAAAAAATCTTCGTTCGACATGATCGGGCTGAATTTGATGTTTTTTTTTTTTTTTTTTTGACGGATTCAATGTTTGATGTTTTTGGGTAATTGCGAAAATGAAGTAAAAAAGGGGGGAAAACAACTGGAAAAGAAGTAAAAACGTAGTTGACGTATAGTGCAATGCAATACTGGCAACATATGCTTTTTTTCTGTGCATTTTACTAGAACATTTAAAGTGATATTCATATAAGGTTGGCTAAAGAGAAAGTTCAGAAAAGTTCAGAAAAGTTGGTAAAGTTTAATAAAACTCTTTTTCATATATCAAAATAACATTATTGAGTCAAATATTTTCCATTGCTATTGACCACGTCCCGCCATCTTTCGAGCAAAACCATAATACCGTCCTTAAAGAATTTCTGGGGTTTGTGCTCGAAAAACTCGGACAAGGCCTTTTTGCAGCCGCCTTGGAAATTCAACTTTACGCCATTAAGATAATTCAGCAACGAGTGAAACAAATGGTAATCCGAACGTGCAAGGTCTGGGCTATATGGTGGATGCTTTAAAAGTTCACAGCCAAGCTCCCTCAGTTTTTGGCGGAATTATGTGATCAAGCGTGGTCGTGATGAAATACGACGACGCCCTTTCTGTTGACTAATTCTGGACGTTTTTCCGTGAGCGCTTCGCTTTTTTTTTTTTTTTTTTTTTTTATTTATTTATTTTTTCGAAAACCGGCACAACAAAGTTTAAAACCTTATTAGCAGTACCGGCAGCATGTAGCATAAACGCTCAATCTTGTTAATTGTTAATAGTACAGTGCCATGCGTAAACGGTTCCTAGTACACAAGACCCTTGCAATCCCACCAAATACTAAGCAAAACCTTCCTTGGCGTCATTTCCGTCTTTGTGACGGTTTGGGCAGGCTCACCTCATTTTGACCATGATCTTTTTCGCACATTGTTAACATACGTTATCCATTTTTCGTCACCAGTGACCAATCTGTGCAAAAATGGTTCGAGATCATTGTGTTTCAAAAGAGATTCACATACTGAAATTGCGGTCAGTAAGATTTTTTCACACAGATTATGTGGCACACAAATATACAGTTATTTGGAATAGCCAACATTTTTTAAATTGTTCAAAACCATTTGATGAGCAATGCCAAGATCTGTAACGATGTCGAGACTACCTATGTATCGGTCTTCCTCTACCTTTTCACGAATTTCGTCCACTTTTTCGGTGCATGGTCAACCAGATTTAGGTGCGTCTTTTACATCAAAATTTCCAGACCGGAATCGATCATACCATTTTCCAACTGTTCTTTCCGATAAAGAATCTTCTCCATAATGTGCACAAATTTGTCTGTGAATCAGTTTGTACTTTTCGAAGAAGTAAAGTAAAATGTAACGAACTTTTTCCGATTCTGCACTCATTTTAATTAGATTAAAAAAGTTGAATAATGAAGAAATGTGAATGGTTAAAAATTGTTTATGATTCTCAGAGATGTCAACTGCCTTTAGCAACAAAGAGTTGCCAGATCGTATCAGTACTTACAGAGTTATCGTACTTTAAACTCACTTTCCTGAACTTTCTTTTTAGCCAACCTTATAAGTATACCGGACGACCGAACCAGATGTCTTCACATTTTTGTTCGGAGCATGTGTTTGGCCGGTGTATAAAAATGTGCGAATGAAAATTTATTAGCTACAATTTCTACGCGAAAGAATCTTCATTCGTTAGGGCGGTCTCAAGGCAGCGACACAAGGGTTAAGCGAGATCACCACTGCTAAAAACAACGGACTCTATTTAATAACGTTTTATATGAACTGTCAACATTTCAATCCACCCTCATACAACAGACAAGTTCATTCTATCCAGAGCAGACGTTGCGCGCTAATGTCGATGTTTCTCTAACGCTGCACGTTGCACGTTGCATAAAATTGCAATAGATGATAGTGGCAAGAGGTGTGTCATGGAATGGCAACCACACTTTTTACTTGACAGCTAAACAGAAAAAGAAAAAATCAATAGAACATTTTATTCGGGCAATGAGGAGTTAGTGGGAGATAAGTAATATTCTTTACAATTTCATTTCACTACTAGAAGTTGAAGCTGACTGACGTCTAGCATACAAATCAGAATTAAATTTATTTGATGGTACATTGAAATTCGTAAATTCGGATATTCTCTCTGCTTTAGAAAGTGCCATTTCAACAAAAACACAAAAAAATGCGGAAGATGCCAATAAACCGCAACAGATTCCCAACCAATGTTTGCAATATCAAAACACAAAATGTCATCGGGGAAATGAGACAGTCAGATAGATACCATAGATTGAGATACTTTTAAAAGATAGACGGGTCGGACAGACAAAGAGATAGACAGACACAGAGCCAGAGGCAGAGCCAGTCAGCAGCCCGGAAAGATTAAAGAGAAAATCTTAGATAAACATGTTGCAACACATACAAAATTACCAAATTTGATGTTGTCAATTGCAAATTGACAACAAAATACATATAAATATAACCATGGTGGCACGACAGCCCATGGAGGGCCTAGGTCGAGCTTTTCACATCCACTCATGGTGTGCGTGTTAAGGATTGAGATAGAAAAAATCGGTTAACTTTGAAAGACCACTGCTTTGAAACTCTTCATCAGAACGAAAAAATTCAAACATCAAGTTTTGCGTTGGAGAAATTCTGATGAAATACAATCACATGTTTTTTAACTAGTGAACTTTCACTTGAGTCATGGCATCGGTGGTGGAAAGACGCGATTTAGTTGTTGAATTATTTCGAGAAAATCCGCAGTCGTTCCAGAAAACCTTTGCAAATAAGGCGAAAGTTGCACAAAGATGCACACTGTCTCGATGATTCTTAAAAAATTTAATACAGACTTAACAGTTGCTAGAAAATATGATTCTGGAAGGAAATGCGGTTTCGTGTCTCCACAAAAGCCGAAGAAAGTCGTTGCTCTCTTAGAGAAGAATCCAGCGTTGTCTAATCGAAAATTGGCGGAAAAAGCGAGTTGCAGTGAGTTTTTAGTTCGTAAAATTAAAAAAGATGCGGGCCTTAAAACATACAAAGTGCAGTCAGCACCCGACAGGAACGCTTCTCAGAACTTGGTAGTCCAGAACCGAGCTAAAAAGTTGAAGACAGATTTTTTCCAAAAATTCGATTGCTGTGTTATGGACGATGAAATGGACGATATGTGTTGTCTAAATTTTCTCAATTGCCTGGTCAAGAATTTTACACCGCAAAGGAACGAGGATGAGTTGAGGAAAGAATTAGGACAAAACAAAAGTCCAAGTTTGCGAAGAAGTAAGTTTCTGGTATGGCCAGCGATTTGTAGTTGTGGGCTAAGGAGTAAAAGTTTCATAACAAGTGGCACTGTTAACGCCGAAATTTATGTGAAGGAGTGCCTCCAGAATAGATTGCTGCCCTTCATTAGAAAGCACAATGTATCTACTTTCTTTTGGCCTGATCTAGCCTCCTGTCACTACAGTAAGGTAACCCTTAAATGGTTCGAAGACCAAAACATCAAATTGGCATTTAAGCATTTTGCTTGAGGTAGTTCAGTGCTTGCAAAAGAAGAAATTTAAGGGTTATCGCTTATGATCGAATGAAAAAGTTTTTAAGATTGCTCTTGAATCATTTAGTGGGGGGAAAAATGCTTGAAGATCTTTAATACATATATAGGTATGATTGATGAATGTGCTCGCTACTGAAAGCTGTTTTATTCTCGCTGGGGGAAGCTTTTTGAAGCAATGATATATGGATTTGCTCAATGCATATGCCTAAAATCACCGCTCCAAATCAGTAATGCCGACTAAAGCTTTAAAGCTTAATGCTTTTATCACTAGCAAGCATTTCTGATCAAAAGCAGTGATGCCGACTGAAGCTTTAAAGCTTAATGCTTTTATCACTAGCAAGCATTTCTGATCAAACGCAGTGATGCCGACTAAAGCTTTAAAGCTTAATGCTTTTATCACTAGCAAGCGTTTCTGATCAAAAGCAGTGATGCCGACTAAACCTTAAAAGTTCGTATGCTTTTATCCCTAGCAAGCATTTCTAATCAAAAGCAGTGATGCCGACTAAAGCTTTAAAGCTTAATGCTTTTATCACTAGCAAGCGTTTCTGATCAAAAGCAGTGATGCCGACTAAACCTTAAAAGTTCGTATACTTTTATCACTAGCAAGCATTTCTAATCAAAAGCAGTGATGCCGACTAAAGCTTTAAAGCTTAATGCTTTTATCACTAGCAAGCGTTTCTGATCAAAAGCAGTGATGCCGACTAAACCTTAAAAGTTCGTATACTTTTATCACTAGCAAGCATTTCTAATCAAAAGCAGTGATGCCGACTAAAGCTTTAAAGCTTAATGCTTTTATCACTAGCAAGCATTTCTGATCAAAAGCAGTGATGCCGACTGAAGCTTTAAAGCTTAATGCTTTTATCACTAGCAAGCATTTCTGATCAAAAGCAGTGATGCCGACTGAAGCTTTAAAGCTTAATGCTTTTATCACTAGCAAGCATTTCTGATCAAACGCAGTGATGCCGACTAAAGCTTTAAAGCTTAATGCTTTTATCACTAGCAAGCGTTTCTGATCAAAAGCAGTGATGCCGACTAAACCTTAAAAGTTCGTATGCTTTTATCCCTAGCAAGCATTTCTAATCAAAAGCAGTGATGCCGACTAAAGCTTTTAAGCTTAATGCTTTTATCACTAGCAATCATTTCTGATCAAAAGCAGTTATGCCGACTAAAGCTTTAAAGTTCAATTTTTTTTTCACCAATTAAATGTGAGTGATGTGATGGTAATTATAAATATTATGAAAGAAAGAACGCTTGAAACATAAAAACTACAATATTTTCTATAAATTGTCAGAATTTATGTATGTTACCTTCTTCCATTCACTCTTCTCTTTTCTTCTATCGACGCACCAGCTTTAAAAGGCCACTCCATTGACATGTTATTATGTTGAAGTGTCCTTTTGCGAGAATTAACTCTATGTCTTTATCGGTGTCCTGTGTGATTGCATTCCCTCTCTCAATCTTCCCTCCCACCTTTCAATCTTCCTTTTCTATTCAACACAATGCTCTGCATTCATAGGGGTACACCCTGTGTGTTGAATGAATCAATAAAAACAATAAAAAAGAATGTCAGAAAAGGCATGTATAGTATGTATACAATCCAAAGCAAATGTAGAATTTAATGTTCTATTTCCTTTTCTTTCTCCTCTCTCGGTGTCTCTGTTTTTGATTTAACATAACTACCAACATATGGTAAATACTGAATACCTATTTGATTGACATTCTTGGTAAGAATTTTGTTTTCCAATTTCTTTTTAAATGTTTAATGAAATTTCTATATAATTTACCAGCTAAAGGTTTTAATTTTCAGATTTTTTTAAGGAAACAAAAATATTTTTGTAAAACATAATACATAAAATATTAAGAAAACAACTCTAGAGGATATTTTGGGTTCTATAGTCGAATCAAGTGCGCCTTTTTCGGTTTTTGGCCTGTAACTTATAAAGGGTAACGAATTTTTCTTTACTGTCTTCAGCAAAGTTGTAGCGAATATCTTTACGTTCAACTTTATAGCTTTACGCACTACTTCATATTACATAAAATATCGATAAATCACCTCTAGAGGGTATTTTCGTTTCTAGAGATGAATCAAGTGAGCCTTTTTCGGTTTTTCGCCTATAACTTAAAAAGGAAAAGGAATTTCTCTTGACCGTCTTTAGCGTAGTTATGCCTAAAGACATTAACTACAATTATGCTGAAGACAGCAAATATAAATTCTTTACATTTTATAAGTTATAAGCCAGAATTCGTCTCTAGAAACAAAAATACCCTCTAGAGGTGATTTCAAGGTATTTTATGTATTATTAAGTTGTGCTTAAAGAAACTAGCGTCGTTATAGCTAGTGCTTGCGCCAGTGTAAATAGCCACTAGTAAATTTGTATCTGAAAATGTTTGAAATTAATTTTTTTAGTATTCACAATAACGGCTGCAGCCGCAAAAGCAACAACTACCAAGAAAAAAATAATAAAACCAAATTTTTATGGTAGAGAACCAAAAGTGGTAATGCGTCAACATCAACAACAGTCATATATAAAGTTGTTGGCAATGAATTTTCCATAGTCCATGAATGTGTGAAATAAACATAAATATTTAAAAATATCATGGCACTCAAGCGTCAACCAGTCATAAATTTAAATCGCGCAACAGCAAGGGGCAGAAAATCATGAATCCTTTAATGATTAGTTATGGTTCTTTCGGGGAACCCTTTCGTCCATAGTACTGATGAAGTTTCTGTTATCGTGATTAGAATCCAATACAGCTCAAAAAAAACAACACAAAATAAAATGAATTGAAAACAACAACAACAACAACAACAAGAAAACTTCTACACGCCACCACCTCTTGGCAGGCAATGGCAAACCTACAAGTGTAAAACTAGCCTATGAAAAGCTTTTCACTTCGCCGTTCGGATTCGGCATAAAATTGTAGGTCCGTGCCATTCATGTACAACATGAGTGGATGTGGAAGGCTCGGCCTTTGGCGTTACATGCGGTCATAGTCGACATTGATACAACTGAAGTTCATTGTGGTGAAGGCACAACACTTGCCACAATAGCTAACTATCTCTTTACCGATGTCCTGTGTGATTGCATTCTCTCTCTCATTCTTCCTTCAATAAATTGATTGTTTCGTTGGCTCTATGGCTGTATGGCATGTAGCGCCGTTTTGTTGGAACCAAAGGTCGTCCACATCAACATCCTCCAATTCACAATTCAGGCATGAAAAAGTTATTAATCATGGCTCTATAGCGTTCTCCCATTGACTGTAACATTATGACCGGTTTCATCTTTGAAGAAATATGAATCAATGATTCCCTCTGTCCATAGAGCAGTCACAACAAACAGTGACTTTTTGAGGATGTAACGATGTAACGGCATCTCAACAATGGCTTGTCGATTATGATCACTCCAAGTGCGACAATTTTGCTTATTAACGTCCGCATTCAAATAAAAGTGAGCTTCATCGCTGAACACAATTTTCTTGTGAAAATCGGGATTGGTAGCCATCTCGATTTGGGTCCATTCACTGAACATGAGACGCGATTGATTGTTGTTCGGCTTCAATTCTTGAAATGGCAAACCAAACTGAGCATAAATCAAGTGACAGCTGTCAAAAAGACCAACTCCGAAAAAAGTATTGCCAGATTGAAAACCACACTTCTAAAAAAAAAAAACACCCTTTATATCCTAACCCATGCTGAAATGTGCTTGTATATTTTGTTGTGGTCATCAAAGTGAACTGCGTGGCTGCTTAGCTGCTTGGCAGCTTGGCCATGGCGCACAATATCATTTCAGTGAATATTCAGTGGTTGGCCAGGCAGTGCCAACCATTTCACAACCAGCATGTGGCCAAACATACCATACTATATTTTCCATTCAAATTTTAAAGCTCAAGTTTCGCTCTGCGTTCGCTCTTGTATGGTATGTTGATATTTTCGCCAGGTATCGTCGTTGCCGTGATGCCTCATTAAAATATGTTCAAGCATGTATATGGTAGAATGGAAATGGAGAATGGGCAAAGGAGCAAGCAGCAGAAGTTGAGATGCATCGATGGAACAGCGGTGCTGAGTCTGTGTGTGTGTGTGTGTGTGTGTGTGTGTGTGTTGGGTTCATTTGTATAGAATTTATACTTTGTAGTTGATGGCAATTGTGCCAAGGTTATAACGGCATTTCATGATGTTATTTTGTATACCCTCGTAACTAACTGCAGACCTTCATACCTTCATACCTTCATACCTTGTATTTTATTATTTAATGAAAAATTGTTTTATTATTTATGAGTTTATCTAGCAATAATAATAAACTAGCAATATTTTTGAAAATTTTTTTTTTTTTTTTTTGCTTTTATAAATTTTTAAATGCTTGGGTTTTTACTAAGATATATAGTAAATTTGATTCTTTTTTTGTTTTTGTTTTTTTGTTTTAATAAATAATTTATATTAGTGACAACATTTGAAGTTGAAATATTTTCGTTTTCAACTGCATTGAAAATTTCAATTTATGATTTATGTTAAGTGAAATTTTCTGAATACGGAGGCAGACGAACCGAACCCTCCCCTCAACTCATATTCTGGTATCAATTGGTAATACAGTAGCAGACTCACACATACAGTGCTTTCAAGAAGAAAGGAATCGGCTTTTTCGCATAAAATAATTTTAATATCAAGTAGGCCTTGATTTTCAAAAAACTTGATTTCATTGTAAATTTTGCAATGTAATTGTAGAAACAGTCCATTAAAAGCTTTCGTCTCAAGAGCATATTAAAGAAATGAGTTCCGTGTACGCCAAACGTTTTGAAGCAGTCTTTCTTTGTCCCCATCCAAAAGGTCCTAATATGCCCCACTTGAGTGCTTCGAAGTACTTAAAAAAGTCGAAGGCATTTGTCCAGCATTGGAGTCAACATTTTTTGGTGCACAAAAATGCGACGGGCGACTTGCCAAATCGCGGCATTTGCAGAGCTACCTCGAAACAGGAGGACTTGGTTATAAAGAAGATTTTCGAAGCTAATCCAGCCATATCCTTGAAAGCAGCTAAACAAAATATTGGCTCGAAAGGGCATAAATGTCTCTCTGAATACAATAAGAGACCGTTTGAGGGAGTTTCAGATCCAATTTCGAGCAAGGACGGTAAAACCCTTACTAACTGGAAAGCAAACAAAAAAACGCCAAGAGTGAGCAACTGAACATGTGGATGACGATTGGAGCGCCAAGTGGTGTTCACAGACGAATCCTCCTTTTGGATGACAAACACTATTAAGCGTGCACTATTTGCGCAATGAATAATTAATCATTTCAAGATGCTGTGTACTTTTTTTTTAAGATACCTTAATTTTTTCAGTGACTTAAACCGATTGCTTTCTTGTCGAAACTACTGTACGCATACAATTACCTTCTTATCTGTATATGTGGGTATGTGTGTGCAAAAGTGCTCATCTGCCGTTTTCATTCATGGTTGTCCTTGAGCCATATTGTCGTTATCCTGCTGCTCGTCATAATTGTGAATTATGTCAATTTTAATGTGAAATACACTTGAAAAATGAATAAAGCATAATTATGCAAGCAGAGAATATTTGCCCGTATTTGTATTTTTATGGCTTGCCTGCGCCTGGCTGGGCTGCAAAATTTAATTCTTCATCTTTCTTTATTCTCTTATGTAATGGCACAAGAACAGGTCATGGAGGGCCTAGGCTGAGCTTTTCGCGTCCACTCATGTTGTGCGGGTTATATTTATGCACATGAATGGCAGGGACCTACAATTTTATGCCGAATCCGAACGAACGGCGAAGTGAAAAGCTTTCCATATGCAAATTTTTCCCTTGTAGGTTTGCCATTGCCTGTCAAGAGGTGGTGCTGTATAGAAAAAATTATTTTTTCTACATTTCGATTTTGCCTGTGTCAAGGTTCGAACCCCGAACACTCTTCGCATTGGCAATGAGCAGATGTATGCTAAACGCAACAATTGTACAGGGTGGGACAAAAGTTCTTTGACATTTTTTTATTTTTTTTATTGATACATTCAACACACAGGGTGTATCCCTATGAATGCAGAGCATTGTGTTGAATGGAAGGAAGATTGATAGTTGAAAAGAAGAAGGAGGGAGAATGAGAGAGGAAATGCAATTACACAGGACACCGAGAAAGACATAGACAGCCATTGTGGCAAGTGTTATGCCTTTACCACAATGAACTTCATTTTATCAGAGTCGAATATGACCGCATGTTGAGCCAAAGGTCAAGCTTTTCGCATCCACTCATGTTCTGCGTGTTATATTTGTACTGGAATGGAAGGGAATATTGGAATATTCCAGACAGATAGAGAATTATTTTACAACAAGCAATGGAGCGATACACACACACCTCGGACAACAGTGGAGATTTTGAAATGCCAATTTCTAGGCGGTGTGATCTCGTCTCCGGTCGCTGTGGCGTAGTGGTAGTGCGTTGGGCTGCTGCGCAGAGTGTCCGGGGTTGGAATCTCGGCACAGGCAAAATCAAAACAAAAAGTAGAAAAAATAATTTTTCTACACGGCACCACCTCTTGACAGGCAATGGCAAACCTACAAGTGTAAAAATTACTATGAAAAGCTTTTCATTTCGCCGTTCGGATTCGGCATTAAACTGTAGGTCTCTTCCATTCATGTGCAAATATAACACGCACAATATGAGTGGATGCGAAAAGCTCGGCCTAGGCCCTCCATGGGCTGTTATGCCCATTAAAAGTAAAGTAAAGTAAGAGAGGTGGAGAGGTGGGCAAAAGTAATGTCGTAATGTGAATGTGCTCCACTTTTTGCAAACCGCATTCAATGTCTTTCTACTGTGACTATTATGTTGTAGACAGACCGAGAATCATTTAGACAATACACAATGGAGCGATACACACCACTAAATCATCAATTTGGAGTAAAAATGCCGTGAAACTAGTACAAATGTGCTTCAACTCTGGAGTTGGTCATTTGAACGTCATTTGAACGGGTTCATTTTTTCCAGCTTAATTCCAGCTCATTTGAACGGGTTCATTTTTTCCAGCTTAATGCCATCAATTTTACACCTTTAACGAAAGTTTCTGTGAAAAAGGACACCAGTTTTTTTTTTGTTAATTACTTTCTTAATAGTAACATTATGACATTACTTTTGCCCCACCTTGTACATACAATAATTGCATATACAAACTAATGCAAATAATGTAGGTATTTGCAAGCCTGTATTAGTGTGTGCAAAATTAATTATTGCAACTACTAATCAGTAGAGATGAGCACGGACTAGAACAAATACTTCAATCAATGTGGTACAACATAAACAACTACAAAACACACGCATACATCAAGGCAAGTATTCATCTAAGTAATAATCTATACTGAGATGCGAATAAAGTAATATGTAACCTAAATAACCACAGCAGCAACAGCAGCAGCAGCAGCAGCAATTGCTGCTAACTAACCTACGAGTAGCTAACCTTCTAGTTACATCTCGCATGGTTTCATCAGTTGTGACGACTTTGCCTCACTATTCGAATGAATGAAAGTAATGTCTTGCCTTTATGTTGCTTACTTCTGCCATTCACTCATTGCTACTACTCATTCTTCCTGGCACAATGTTGGTGTAATTAGATGTGAGCAGTAGGCGACACAACTCATCTTCGGTTTGTGTAAATTAATCCCTCAAGGCATATGCGAATCACTTGGCGCAATTTGTAAGTAAGTATGTAGAAGCAAAAGGACGCCGGGGAGCAGGGAGCAACAGAAACGAAAAAACAACAATAACAATAAGTAGCAGGAGCAGATGAAAGAGCAGAAGCAACAACAAAAGCAGTTGACCACAACGTCTACTGTAATATGCTCTCGTTTATTGTATGTTGCTACTTGCTACATACCGTTAGCAGCAATTTCTATGATGTACGTACGTATATAGGCAATTTTAATTGTTGCTGACGTAACATTCAACACTAACAGTGCCTCACAATATATACACACACACACAAACACACACACAAACAGACACATATTCATTTGCATATTGCAATATTGTGTTTAGACCACCCTAACACATCAATGGCAACACAACAGTTAAGAACCTACAACAACAACAACGGCAACAACTGCAGCATAACATCAGCAAACAGCAACATCCGGTTGAGATGTTGCTAACCCACACACAAACACACACACACACACACACACATACACACACACACACACATACACACACACATACACACACACACATACACACATGTATGTACATTAAGTACTAGTACGCTCTAAGCTCTGTCTGTTGTGTGTTTGTTTCTGGATGCTGTTGAAGGTGTAAGATTTTGTTGTTGCAATAATATTGTTTGCTTGTATGTCAATTTGACCATTGGCAATTCACGTGCTTCATGTTCTCTTACTAATACATATGCAAATGTGCATACTTGCATGCATTTACGCTTATTTGCATTGCATGTTTGCATTGCATGTTTGTTTGTTTGTTTGTTTACTGGTATGCGTGCGTCTGTGTCTGTTTTTGCATGAATGCTTTTTATAAACAAGTACGTACTTACACACTCGACGTGTATACACCACATGTTTCCGCTTCCGCTGTGTTTATTCCATTATTTTCTTTAGATATAAAGTAATTTTCTATGTCATTGTTATTAATATGTTTTAATATTATATAATTGTTTTTGAGTCATGTTGAATGGTTTTTTTTTTTTTGTTTTTTGTTTGTTTAACATTTTTGTATTTAGCATTTCTCTAAGATCATGCTCAGTTCTTTAAAAATGTTGAACTTTTATTATTGTTACTACATCTTTTATATGCTTCCATGGCAAATGTCAGTAGGATATTTACAAAGTATTACAATGGCATGACAATGGAAGCTTGAAGCTTTACTTAATTTTCTTCTGCCATATTAAGTGAGTACGTAAAATTCTACCTCTTCCATTGGTCTCACATCACACTACAACAGTAATTATGATGTACAAAACCATAAGGAATAGTTTTATCTATCTACCTTAGACTCCATTATGTAGATTTTATGGTGAATGACAGATCCATGAACTTTCCTTTCGTTGGACATTTTTTCTATGCCCAGATGAAGAGAATTAATGGAAACACTTTATAAGGAGAAAGAGAAGCTACAAATAAGCACTTATGGTACGACACTGGTGGTTCTAGATTAAGGTTTGGAGAAGGAGCTCATTAAGATAATCACAAGATAGTCATCGGCCCAATGTTGCAACTTGGACTGCTGCGCAGAGTGTCCGGGGTTCGAATCTCGGCACATGCAAAATCAAAAAGTAGAAAAAATAATTTCTCTACACGGCACCACCTCTTGGCAGGCAATGGCAAACCTACAAGAGTAAAAATTGCCTATGAAAAGCTTTTCACTTCGCCGTTCGGATTCGGCATTAAACTGTAGGTCCCTTCCATTCATGTACAAATATAAGACGCACAACATGAGTGGATGCGAGTGGAAGCGAAAAGCTCGGCCTAGGCCCTCCATGGGCTGTTGTGCCATTAAAAAGTAAAAAAGTAAAAGTTTTTTTTAGTGTATTTTAATTTTTATTTTGTTATTAAATTATAGTGTTTCTGAAAATCAACATCATATTCAAAATGGTCGCCTATCGCTTAAATGCACGCCTGGGCTATAGCGGCACGTATGGTTTCGATGGGTATTGATGACGCTCCGGAAATAAGAGCTTTCTTAAGACTCTCCAAATTTCGGTGGCAAACTTTGCAGGCCACACCCTCTAGCTCTGACCACAATTTGTAATCAAGGGGATTCAAATCTGGGCTTCCCGAGGGCCAATCTTTAGCACTAATAAAGGCTGGAATATTCTGACGTAGCCACTCTTGAGTTGTTTTGGCTTTGTGTGCCGGTGCAAAGTTTTGTTGAAAGACCCAGTGCTCTCCATTAAAGAGGGTTATTGTCAAGTCTTTCACCATGCCTTCCAAGACATCTTGTTGGTACACTTTACGCCCTTTTCGCAAAAATGCAAGGAACTGACGCCTTTATGGGATACTCCCCATCAGACCATAACGGATGTTGGATGATGACATCTCTGAACCCTTGGCGCAATAAATTTAGGTTCTTCAGATGTTCTCGCATAGATTTTGTCGTTTTGCTTATTAAAAACTTCCTTCATCTTAAAAAGGATATTTTCATGACCGTTTCTTGCGTGTCACTGCAAAAGTTTCTTACATCGTATTTGTTTTAGCCGTGAAGTTAAAAGATGACCTGTGCACCTGCGAAAGGCCTTCATGTGGAGGTCATCACGGATTAGTCGTGACATAGATCTGGAAGACATATCCATTTCTCTAGCATTGATCTTCTGCTTTCTTAAGGGATTTCAGCGAATCCGCTCCCGCACAGCTTTTATGGCTCCACTCGTATGAACGACGCGAGGCCGGCCACTTCTCAGCCTGTCTTTCACTTGAGACGATTCCAAGAAACGATCGATGGTACGATAAACAAACATTTTCGATATTTCGAGTTTTTTTTAGCAACGTGAATATTTGACTTGCGCTATTTCCGCATTTGTGCAATGCAATCAACGCAATGCGATTTTCGTTATTGCCCCACTCCATATTAAATAAAATCCATATACGCAAAATTTGAAACCAAACTGATTTGAATTTGTTTTGCAATAGAACATTGTACCGAAAAATGCGAATAACGGGGTCATACAATTTAAAATTTCAAAGCCTTCTACTTTGGAAAGCTTGTAACAGAACTTATGGCAAGACTAGGTATATTTAACCCTGGTTTAATTTTAAATGTTATCGAAAATACCCGATACCCGAAAGATTCTAACCATAACCTAATTCCATGGTAAATGTTTTCGTATGCAATCTACTTTTTGTGTAATTTTATTGTTTTTTAGTACAAAGTTCATTGAAGAGCTTCTGACTCGATGAATTTTGGAAAGAAAATTTCGAGGAGAAATGTTCCAGAACTGAAGGAGGCGTGTGGATTTTTTTCTATACCACTACACTACATACCATACATATTTCTTGACAATTTCTGTGGCGAACATAAGTACAACACGACGATTGGCTGGATTACTTAGCTGCAGGATACCTAATAAGGCTTAGGGAAATCATAGGGCTCCAAGCGACCACTCTTTGGCAAGTTGGAAGATAAGCGACCCTTATCAAGTCAATATATAAAAATCAACATGCAACGCAGTTATCTAAAATGAACTTAAAAACTTAAAATAATAATGTTTTCTGATCTTGGTCTGGATTAGTAATATTAAAGAAGAGGATTCTAATAAAGTCAACCCTCTAGAATCCAAAGCTAGGGTGGAAATCGTCAGGGGCATGAGCAGCATTTAGATCAACTTGCTCCAACATACCTATCTATTTTTGCCAAAACTGTCTGTTTCCTTTTATACCTTCTCTTTTTTTTTTGTTTCGCAGGCACATGAATTTTATGTCGTAATGTGTGGAATTGTGCAGTATATAAGATCACCCCATGCCTCCCCAACTAGCTAACAAGCAAACCAGCACTTGCAACCGTCCCCTTCGCGCATTCGAACATGGTTTTCTGGTTTGAGGAGTACAAGCTTTCGAAAGATGATAACTCTCCCCTATAACTTTCACCTTTATACACAGAGAAGCTCATTGCAAGGTGACCAAAACCTGGACCAAAGCTAAGGCAAGAAGACTGACCAAAACTCAATCCAAAAGAGACTACACTCCGCTTAGAAGTCGAACTAGCAATCAGACTAAAAATAGACCAAAAATCAAACTAAAATTTAAACCATGACTTATGTTAAAAGGAGATGAAAGCCAGATAGAAATTCTAACCAAATCTCAAGCCAAAATGAAACAGCATTCTAAGTACAAAGAGGAACACACCCAGTTCAAATGTCAAACCAGACAATCATATCAAAATCTAGACCAAAAACCAAAATCAGGTCAAAAGGAGATCAAATCTCAGACTAAAAACAGACAAAATTTCGGTGAAAAGTAGAACAAAAATCAAATCAAAACTTATATCAAAACTAAGAAACTCAAAACGGCACCGAAATTCAGGCCATAACTCAGTTCAAAATTCACACCAAAGTTATCCTAAAGTCGAGGAAAAGTTGGAATCAAAAATTAGACTTAAAAAAACCATTAATAAAATCGAATAATAATAACCAATATCCAACCAGTTCCTAAAAAGCGCAAGACTACAGACAGGTCCTCACTGAGCACTTCTACTTGGTGAAATATCTTGAGTAAAATGAATTGCCAATACGGTTTTCGTCGAAATCGCTCTACGGGCGATCTCATGGCGATCCTCACTGAGCACTGGTACCATAGTGTCCATGGCTTCGGTGAGAACAGTTGCATAGAGCGGCTGCTGTGGATATTTCAAAGGCGTTTGACAGAGTGTGGCATAAAGCACTAGTGTCAAAACTAATTGCGCATGGGATTGGGAGTAACTTCACACGATGGATCACGAACTTTCTAAGCGGCCGCTCTATCCGTGTTGTGATAGATGGTATCGTTTCGGAAGATCACAGGGTTCGATCCTCTCCCCTACACTTTTCCTTTTCTTCATTAATGACCTTCTGTCATTAACGACGAATCCCATTTACTCGCTTGCAGATGACAGCACCAATTCTCATTCATATGCCTGTTGAAAACGCCCTAACTCTTTGGAGATTGAGAGGGAAAGGCACGTTATGAATGACTCACTCGATAAAGATCTCCAGTCAATCTCCGAGTGGGGTCTTACGAATAGAGTTGAGTTCAATGCGCGTAAGACCCAATGTTGTCTGTTATCTCACAAACGAGTCTCCCAACCCCCCGTTGGGATATAAAGATATCAGTGGGGTAGGTATTGCGGACACAGCGACTCTTGATGTTCTGGGCATGCACATCCAATGCGACATTTTTGGCGTGTCGAAAAAGCAGCCAAGTGTCTCGGCTTTCTTAGGCGGTGTAAAAAATATTTTACTTCGACTGATCTCCGCATGATCTACACCACCTTTATTCGTCCTAAATTGGAGTTTAATTCGCACCTATGGGCTGCAGCTTCACGAACACAGCTGGAGCTCCTGGACCGTATACAACATCGAGCGATAAAGCTAATAGGAGACAGTAGATAGTAGAGTTTCCAGCTCTATTGACTCCTGCGAACATCGTCGAAATGTGGCTTGCGTCTCACTGTTAAACAGTTACTTTAACGGTAGATGTTCTTCTGAGATGCGGAAGCTGATGCCGCCAGTTCGTGTGCTCAACAGAACTACACGGTCAGCAAGCGGAACTCACGCCTTCCACGCAGACACGGTGTTCCAGCGCACTACGCATTTCAGAGAAAGTTCGTTCATCTGTCGTACCGCGCGTATTTGGAATAAGCTCCCTGCAACCAATTTTCCCAATTATTATGAACCTTGCAAGTTTAAAGCAAACGTTCACAAACACTTCTCCCTCCACTTTTTCCTCCCACCTTACAACCTTCCTTCCAATCAACACAATGTACCCCCTGTGTGTGATTATATACATATATATATATATAAAAAAAAGGAACTAAAAGCCAGACTAAAATTTAAACACAAATTCAGACTAGAAAACTAATCAATAGCAGGCTCAAGTCATACTAAAAGCCAAACCGAAAACCAGACCTAAAGTAACTAAAAACCATAATTTCAACTTATGTTCAACATCTTTGATGCACTCATTCGACCATATTGTGTGTATAAGCTCGTTTCGAAAGCTCCTTGTCTTCGGCCTAACTGCACTCCAGTCTTCTTTACAGCTTGAAAGCATTCAGGAAAGCATAAATTTATATAAATAACTTTCGTACATATGCACTTAATTGAATTCTCGTTATTCTCTGCAGCATATTATTGAACCAATTTCCGCTAGTTGCTGTACATTTTCGGTAACACAAACACACACACACACACTCACACCCAAGCACGTAAGCACATTATATAAATATTCGAGTTTATATGCATCTGAGAAGATGTGGAGAATTTTAGTTCAATAATAACCAAAATTCACATAACAAAATTTCATTTCATTTGAGATTGCACCGCAAAAACAGCAAATGTTGCCACTAAATATTGTTGTTGTTCTTGTTTTTACCCATAGTTGGGATGCTGGTGCTGCTGCCGATACTGTTGCTGTTGCCAATTGCTATGTAGTTGCCAGCCATTGCTAGGGATTTTCCCCATATTATTGCCAAAAAAAAAAACAAAAAACCAGCTAACCAGCCAACCAACCAATAACAACAAATTTCAATATTAAGCGGTCACATTTGGTTATATGCCGCGGCACACACACACACACACACACACACACACACACACATCCACATACATGTTTGCATTTGCAATATGCATGTAGTCATTTTTGAGAAAAGCCAGCTACCAAAAAAAAAAAAATTTAAAATTGGAAAAAAATGAATTTTCTAGTTGGCTCCATTTATTGCCAGTTGGCACCTACTTTGTCTACCGCTATTCTATAGAATTGTTTTTTAGAACATCAAAAAATATTTAGAATTTTTCTCTTTGTGATTTGATATGTCAAACGTTGTTTCGTTATTATTTTTTTTGTAAAGCAAAGCGTCAAAAGTTGACTTATTCTTCCTTCATAATTTCCGCTTCGATTTTATTCATCAACATCAACATTCTGCGGAAGTTTTCTTTTGCATTACAAGAGAAACTGCTTACTCATACTTATTCAGATTAAATGTCCTTGATCATATTTAATTAATGCTCGTTTGACTTGAAATACTACTCGTAAATTTTAAGTTTCTTATTTACAACAACAACGAAAAAGTCAATATTAAAATGAAAATGAGTTTTATCTTGCAAGAATATGCAGAGAGCGGGAGAGAGAGAGAGAGAGAGAGAGAGAATCACCAGTTAAAATCCCAGCAAGGAAATATGGTAACAATGAATATAATAATGTAATCGTGAGTAAATTTTGTATTGCCAGAGTGTGGAACGAAATGAGAAAAGAACAAAGCCACCTGTTCCTTCGAAACGTTTTTTATTTATGAAGATTTCATTAAGTTTAGCATCGAAGGCTACTAGTTTCGGTTTTCATTCTGTTCCTGCAAAATCGTCCATATCAAAATGAATGCAACAAGTATGTAAAGGGTGTTTTTGTTTTTGGGAGTGTGGTTTTCAATCTGACAATACTTTTTTCGGAGTTGGTCTTTTTGACAGCTGCCACTTGATTAATGCTCAGTTTGGTTTGCCATTTCATAATGAATGGACTTACTCCTGAACAACGTTTGCAAATCGTGCAAATTTATTACCAAAATAATGGTTCGGTTCGAGCGACGCATCGCGCGCTGCGTTCAATATTCGGTCGACATAATCGCCCAGCAGAGTCGGTAATTCGAGCAACCATGGATCGGATGGATTTATTTCATTTAGTTTTGTAGTTCCGAATAACTTAATTTGCCCTACTGGGTTATGTTAAATAAGTACATTCTTATATCTATAAATATGAGAGATATATACATATTCACTCACACGTGCACGTATGCCTGCCTGCACATGCCTGTCCACGCACTGCTGTACAGAGTGTAGCTATTACACACATACATACTTACGTAAACGACTCTCTACAGACAAGGATTAATGTCAAAAAGTCACCGGGCGCCGCGAATAAAAACCCAACAACAACCGTGAAAAGTTAAGAGAAAAAGCACAAGAGAAATGTGTAAACAAATTATTTGTGGCATAAAATGAGCGCCATCCTATCGTCATACAAACACGCACGGACACACACATTCGCATATTCGGTGTGGTATCGCAGGCAGCTCAGTTGGAGCGGAGCTGGAGCAGAGTCATCCACCAAACTAACCGAAAAGAACAGAAATGTTGAAATGAAAATTTATTACTTGTCAGATTCCCGTTGAATATTTGCATAAGCGCAATTCAAAAACCAGAAATGCATGCGACGGGCTCACAGTTTTTCGCGTATGCAGAATACACAGTTCACTTGAAATTGAAATGAAAAGGAAAACAAAACAAACAAAAAAATATTATACATATTTATATTCCTGCTGCCGACTTCAAAAAAGCAACAACAACAACAACAACAACAACAACAACAACAGCGAAAGCGAAAATAATCAAACCAGCGAAGAAGAAAATAATCAAAGAGCAAAAATCCCAAATGCCGCTGTGGTAGTGAAAAATTCCCGATGCGGAAGATGCAAGCATAAATTTTGGTATCTCTACTTTAAATGCTGCAGCAATCGCTTGAGGAACAGCAACAGTACACACTTGTATGCTTTTGGTCATCCGGACTTGCTTGCTACTACATACTTACATATCTACATACATAAGTACATACATACATATGCAGCTCGAAATCGTTGATGCTGTGGATTGTTGTTGCTGCAGTTGTTGGGAAGTTCAGCGTAGTAATAGTTATCCCAGCCTGGAGTAACTGTTCTTGTAATTGTGAGTGACTAGCAGAAGCAGAAAGAGTGGTAGAGAGAGAGAGAGAGAGAGAGAGAGAGAGAGAGAGAAGGGAAAAATACTGTATGGAATTTTAAGCTAAATGATTTGAAATGAAATGAAGTAAACGGAAACTACTTTCTCTTTTTTTTTCTCTCTCTCTCTGTCTCTCTGGGTCGCTCTTTGTATTTCTGTGTGTGTGGAGTTTTTAAATATCATTTCTGTTGTTGTTGCTTTAACGTTGACATTGACTACAAAATCAACACTGTCACTGCTGGTTATGTGCATATCTCTTGCGTTTTCGTTTTTGTTTTTGTTGTTGGTTCCTCTTCATGGTTGTTAACCCAGTTGACAAATGCACAAGTACATAAGTAAACAAACAGAAGCACCCATTTGATGCATACAGCTATAAACTTCTGTGCGGTTTATTATCTTTTTTATGAATTCTTTATTTGTACTACACACATTTTCAACGTTCACTCAGAAACTCTGAGTTGAGTGCGGAAGGAAGTTGCCTCACAAAACATGTCAACTTTTTTTTTTTTTTTTTTTTTTTTTTTTTTTTTTGAAACTGTGCTACTCATATCACTGGAATTTAGAAACGATTTCCTACATGCTTTTTTACAGTTTTCTGATTTTTCCTCGGCTGTTCAAAGCAAAGTTAAGAGTCGGTTAATGGAAAAAGTTTTTAATTAAATTTTTTTCACTGAAACAGAAAGGAAATAAAGACCAAACGGATCACAGACAGTCCATGGAAAAACATAAATAAAGAGGAAATCACCTCAAGTCTAATGAGGTGGTTTAGATACAAATTTGCTTTCATAGAAATCGTTTCGTATCGAGGCTAGTGCATATATTTTGTCAATTGGATTACTTCAAATTATGAGTGCTTTAGTTGGAGACACCTTGTTACAGTGAAAGTCAATTCGGTTTTGAAGTCATATGTAGTCATTTTAAGTCACTTGAATAGGCTCTCGAAGTCAATGGGCGTTTGTAATCAATTAAAGTGTCGCTAAATGGCGCGTCAATTTGGACATGAAGCCATTTGAAGTCAGTTGTAGTCGCTTGGAGTTAATCGTAATTTGAAGATTTGGACTCAATTTGAAGCGTTTATACCACAAAGGGTCGCCGTGCCGTAGTTACTAGAATAGGCTGAGTAGCCTGGTTCAAATATCGACTTACTTTACTTTACTTTTAATGGCACAACAGCCCATAGAGGGCCTAGGCCGAGCTTTTCGCTTTTCGCATCCACTCATGTTGTGCGTGTTATCTTTGTACATGAATGGAAGGGACCTACATTTTAATGCCGAATCCGACGGCGAAGTGAAAAGCTTTTCACAGTAATTTTTACTCTTGTAGGTTTGCCATCGCCTGCCAAGAGGTGGTGCCGTGTGGAAAAATTATTTTTTCTACTTTTTGATTTTGCCTGTGCCGAGATTCGAACCCCGGACACTGTGCGTAGCAGTCCAATGCACTACCACTACGCCACAGTGACCAAATATCGACACAGTCAAAATAATCAAAAAAAATAATCATTTGAATTACAAATGTTTGTACAAGGACCTACCTCGTGGCAGGCAATGGCAATCCTCCAAGAGTAAACATTTCCTAAGAAGAGCTTTTAAATTTTCCATGGCAAACCTCCAAGAGTAAACATTGCCTAAGCATTTCCTAAGAAGAGCTTTTCAATTTTCCATGGCAAACCTTCAAGAGTAAACATTTCCTAAGAAGAGCTTTTCAATTTTCCATGGCAAACCTCCAAGAGTAAACATTTCCTAAACATTTCCTAAGAAAAGCTTTTCAATTTTCCATGGCAAACCTGCAAGAGACAACAGTTCCTAAGAAGAGATTTTCAATTTTCCATGGCAACAAGAGTAAACATTTCCTAAGAAGAGCTTTTCAATTTTCCATGGCAACAAGAGTAAACATTTCCTAAGAAGAGCTTTTCAATTTTCCATGGCAAACCTCCAAGAGTAAACATTTCCTAAACATTTCCTAAGAAAAGCTTTTCAATTTTCCATGGCAAACCTGCAAGAGACAACAGTTCCTAAGAAGAGCTTTTCAATTTTCCATGGCAAACCTCCAAGAGTAAACATTTCCTAAACATTTCCTAAACATTTCCTAAGAAGAGCTTTTCAATTTTCCATGGCAAACCTCAAAGAGTTGACATTTCCAAACATTTCCTAAGAAGAGCTTTTCAATTTTCCATGGCAAACCTCCAAGAGTTAACATTTCGGTTGATTGTGTATGTGAAAAGTTGTGCCTAGGCTCTTCATGGGCTGTTGTGCTATTAAAACAACAACAAAGCTCAATGTCATGTGTTTGAAGATTTGCAGCTTTTTTTCTTCTGACTCTAAAAGAGAATTTACTAAATGAATATTCAATCGGCGACTCCAAAAATGAGTTCTGACTTCATTTTATACTCTGGCGTCAAAATTGTTGTTCATTAACTATGACTTCATTATATTGCAATCAAATTGAATGCATTCTTTGACAGTGTATTAGTAATGGGTGAATTAAAAATTTCAAATTTCAAGTTAAAGTCAATTCGGATTTGAAGTCATATGAAGTCATTTTAACTCACTTGAATAGGCTCGAAGTCAAGTTTAATTTTGCTCTTCACTGTTTCAGCAGGTTCATGACTACTTTGATGGCAGCTGCAATAACTCAACATTATCTATCATCTTTCAGTTAGTAATATTATTACTACTCGAATCAAGTGACAAGCTGCAATGAAATGTAGCAATAAATATGGTACTTACATATCTGGAGATGCCATATTCAGTCACTTTGCTGATACACATTCATCACTACCTATTTATGTACAAATAGTATATGAATGTGCCAGGTACATAGATGATGAAGTTCAACAGTAATGATCAGCGGATTAAATAAAATGCTGAATTATTACTCGTACTGTGTACTTGCACATAAATATTTCCTTTCAAATTAAAGTATCTGCATTTAAGTCCTTGACAAAAGTTAAAACTCATGCATGATGACGACATTGTAAAATATTGCAATGCCATTGGCTGAGCGGCCGTGCTGCTGTATGCAGCACGTGGAGAGTTTCACTATAACTCAAATGACCTGAAAACTATGGCAAAAGAGCGAACGGATAAAGAAGTATGGTGCATTCAACAAAAAACTGTGTTAATTTATGCATAATTTTTTGTATTTTTAACACACTGATACACACTTCGGTATGCACGATGCACGAAAGTACAATAATTATAAAAAAAAAATAAAATGCATAAATTAAAGGTGTAAAAAAATGATGGAAAAAAATGTAATAAAATCAAGTTGCATAATTGTTAATTAATTGTTGTATTGTTAATTGTATAAGAGTATGTAAAGAAAAAGTGTAATGCATGTAATTGCAGCGAACAAAAGAAGTGAATTTATGTATGCACGATGTGTATGTATGTATGCATAATTTTCAATCAACCTACACAATATATTATGCTTAATAATTCAGTTAACATGCACGCACTCATATAATGAAGCTACCACAGCGACATTCAGTCACACACATATGTACATACATGCATAAACACCTGAATATGTGTGTGTACGAGCACATGCATACACTTGTGCAATGCACTGCGCACACATAAGTATGCACACATGCTCGTGCATACTATATACTTCAATTGGATATTGTTGTTAAGTGCAACAATTGCTATTTGCAAACAATGGAATGCATTGCTGCAATGTAAACAATTGCTATAGTGCTCTGTAGCTGGTGCTGGTGTTCTTCGACTGCTGCTGCTATTGCTCTTATTTTTTCCGGACACCATGACGTATGCGTTACATTTAATTCAATATGAAATGCACGTGCATTTTTGTTGCTATTTAAAATGTTACACATACGCATCAGTGAACATCAGAATCATAGCACCCGGGCTGCCAATCAGGCAGGCAGGCAGGCAAGCAGGCAGTCATCCACCAGCCACAACAACAACGGCAGCGGCGTCATCAGTGGCACTGGCAGCAACAATTGCAGCATAATATCAACATGGCAGTAATTGAAATGAACGAATGGAAAGGATGAAATTGCAAAATATTGTTGTGTGTATTTGTTTTGCTATTTTTGGCACAAAATAAATATAGATTTTTAATTAAAAAAAAAAGAAAAAAAAAAACATATACAAAAAGATAAAATCATTTTAAAAGCATTTGCTTTTCTGGAAATTGCATGCAGAATGAAAAACAAAAAATAATTGTTAAAGTTTAGTATTCCTGTGAAAATTATGCGGAAAGAAAACAAAAATATGCAATATGAAATTAAATATGATTTTGTTATGAAAAAAAAAGACGTACACAAAAATTTGCTAAACTCGCTTTGCAGCTTCAATAGGCGAATATGAAAGCAAGAACAATACCAAAAAAAAAAAGTGCCCACATCAATGTCAGCGCAAATCTGCACAGAATATCAGCATTCACATTTTTTTCCTCCATTCTAAATTTATTGATTGAGTTTTCTCTTTTTTTTTTTCGTTTGGCTAAAATAAATCTCTGCTTTGTGTATCCCGAAAAAAAGGTTAAAGTTTATATAGTAAAGTATTGTGCAGAGTAAGCTGAAAATGAATTACTGTGAATTTTGTTGAAAAAAGAAAAAAAAAAAAAAAGGTTATATTTATTAGTTAGAAATAAATAAAGGGTTTGGTGAATCTTTCCACACCAGTTTGTTTTTTTATTGAAAGTAAATTACTTAGAAGCTTTTAAATATTTGGATTGAGTTGGAAAAGTCATCAGGTTAAGTGTGTATGTATGTACTTTAATAACTTCTCAATGTTATTAATTGAACTCCGAACTAATTTCTTAACCCTAAATAATTTCTTCGCGTATAAAAATTATACATACTATATATAAATATTTTGGTATGCATGTCTCTCCAAATTGATATGTGACCGTATTAAAGTACTTAAGCCAAGCTGTTGTTGTTGTTTCTTTCCGAAACATCTTTCACAATTGATTCAGAGAATCGATAAGCCGTTATTTTACACAAAACTTGCTGTTACTTTACAAGTATAGTAGAATAGTATATAGAATATTTTGTACTTCTCAGCGAGTGAAAAAAAAAACTAAATTCATATGAAAAAACGTGAAGAGCTTGCGAGAATTGGGTTGAATTCGCCTTGAGTTATTAACTCACACTTCGAAAAGAGAAACCATTAACAAACTTTGAAAGATGAGAAGCAGCTTTGCTGGAATGTAACAACAACAACAACGAATAACACATACAAAAGCGACGAGCAAATATGTGAGAGCCGAAAATATTACTTATATATGTAAATAAATTAACTCCGCCCTAACTAACTAAGCTGTTGCTCTCTGTATAATTTGTTGTGGCTTTACAACAGAGATGGGCAAAGAGCGTAGAGGTCTTCTCTTTTGCAATGAATTGCATATAGGGACAACAACAACCACAATAAATACAAAATGGATAAGAAAAAGTGGCCAGGCTTTATTTTTTTTAGTTTTATTTATATACTTTTGTCTTTTTTTTTTTTTTTTTGCTTTACCTTTGTTGTTTTCTTTTATAGTTTATAATTTAACTGAGCTTCTCGGCTAATGTAAGGATTTACTTAAATCACTCCGAAGGGGACGAAAAAGGCCCAACAAGTAACAGTTGTGCGTAATATAGACAGTTATATGAAATACTGACTATCAATATATTCTGGAATTAAAACTTATTTATGTACTAGCACCATACCATAATGCTACTTACATATATACCAGTATGAGTTTTGATAATGAATGTTTGCAATCGTTATATATTACTAACAGCTCTTGTCTTAATAATATTTAAATGCACTCAATAAGCGGTGAAAAAATATGTAGTCGGTTTAAGTAAATTATGCCAGGACTAATAACTTAAGCTGCCACATACTGACAACAAGGCGAACTATAAAATTAAGAAAGATTTCAATTAATTTTCCTTTGTTTCCATTACTCCTTCGGCTTAGCTACTTAAATCTTAAACTCCTGCAACGAATCAACAAATAAATAATTTTAATTCTCTATAATTTCTTGCATTTACGCGCTTTTAATTCACAAAAGCTAATTACAAAACTATAAAATCAACGCAAATTCAAATTGATAGAGAAAAATGAAATCATAAACTTTACAACTTCATGAGAGAGGTTTTCGTGCTTGTACCTGCACACTTTCTCTCTCTCTCTTTTTTTGTTTTTTTTTAGTTTTTTAAGTAATATTTGTACTTTACAATTTTCCTCTTTCTGTATACGCTGCATTAAACATTTCCAATTAGTAGTAAAAGCTTAAGTTCTAAGCCACAAAGAAACTAAAAAGAAGTCGCCGAAATAAAAGTAGGAAAACGAAGGAAGTACTCAGTAAAGTGCAATTCCCATCAAGAAAGAAAGAGAGGAAAAGTGCCGTAAAATAAGAAGAGAAAAAGCCAAAGAGAACGAGAGTGAAAGAGAGTGCGTGGTAGAAAAGTATCAGTAAAGTAAAAAAGAAAAAATATATGGTAAGTAGTTTGTATAAGAAATATAAAGTTTAAAAGTAGTAGCATATTTTTTATCCTCCTTGTTGCTGTTCTTGTAGTTTTCAGAAGATTATGAAAACTTTAAAGTGAAAATTATTATTGCATGTAATTTTGTAGCGTGCGAGAAGAATCGAAACGAGATTAAACTTTAAAAGCGTAGCAAGGAGTAGTCGCAGCAGTATTAGAAAAAGAAGCAGTAATGCAGTAAATGGTAGTACGGAAAAGTACCGAGTCGTACTCGAATGTGTGGTACATAGTACTTACATACATATATAGTATATAAACGAAAAATACACTTACATATGTATAAATTTATTTTTTGTTTGTTTGTTGAAATTTATTTAAAGCTAACATTTTATTGTGGCCAAAAGCAGGAAAAGGAAAAGGATTTGCAGTAAGCTGTTATCTTGTCAAAAGCAGGATTTGCCTTTTTCCTGTTGCATCCAAATACACAGCATATGTGTGAGTACATACATACTTATATACATAGTATGTGTTTTTATGTTTATCAGTTTTTAACTGTGTGTGTGTGTGTGTGTGTGTGTGCGTTTGTGTGGATATTACAAAAGTAAAGAAACAATTTGCAAGAAAATGCCAGAGGCAAACAATTGAGGTATAAATATCAAAAGAGTATAACAGTATAACGTACTACTTTATTGCAGATAGAGAGAAAGAAAGAGAGTGAGAGACCGAGAGTTGTCAAATGCAAGCACTCACACACACTAATTCATAGGCACATACATATACTTTAACTACATCTTTCATCTGGGAATGCCATTTTCTTCGGCAATAGACACAGTAAAAAAAAAAACAACAACAGAAATGGAAATAAAATGCAAATTGTACAATTCCAGAGTATCTAGCCCTGAACTCCAACTAGGTACACTTTCGTCTGTACTTACACTTTGACCATTTGCAACTTTAAACATTTCGTTAATACTCATGCTCCTACTCTCTGCTGCGATACATTTCCTTTTAATGCATTGGGATATTGTTGCATATCCAACTGCACACAACTTGCTATACATAGTATTGTAGTTAGCATAAGCATTTGTGCAACATTTCGCAAAGTTTGCAATAAATTCTCGAAAAAACAATTTCAGCATACTAAATGCAATTTTCAAAGCATGCTGCCATTATAGTTGCAATTCTAAATGCCTGTTGCTGTTGCTGTTGCTGTTGTTGCTACTACTGCAGCATAATACAATCTTTGCATACTTTGTGACTACTACGACTGCAAACGTTTTTGTTATTTTTATTTTTATTGTTTTTGTACGACACACTCACAAATTCAGTTTTATCGTTTATTAAACCAGTTGGAAATTTTCGGTGTCGTTATTTATTTGGTTAATATTTTAGAGTTCTCTGTATGTACTACATATATACGAGGGTAGATCAATAAGTAACCGTGTTAGGAATGAAGAGGCAAGTTTTTCAAACATTTTTTTTCTATTTTCCAATCCTTTTAGTACAATAAAATTTTTCCAACGTTTCTGCCATTTCTTTAACCACTCCAAAAAATACGATTTGTCAAACTCTTCAAAATACGATTCTGTCTCGACGATAACCTTCTCGTTTGAGTTTAATTTTTTCCCCTACGAGCCAACTTTTCATGTTGGGGAACAGAAAGAAGTCGCAGGGACCCCACTCGGGAGAGGACGATGGGTGCGGCAGCAATTCGTAGTTCAATTCATGCAATTTGGCCGCGACAATTCGAGATGAATGTGCTGGTGCGTTATCGTGGTGAAACAGCACTTTTTTCTTAGACAAATAGGGCCGTGTCTCCTTCAATTTTGTATCGAATCGGTCCAATAATTCACTGTAGTACTGCCCCGTGATCGTTTTTCCTTTCTGCAAAAAGTCCATGAGGATTATTCCCTTGGAATCCCAAAAAAAAAATCGTGGCCATGACCTTTCCGGCCGATGGGACCGTCTTTGCCTTCTTCGGAGCAGATTCACCCTGAAAAATCCATTGTTTTGACTGTCGCTTGGTCTCTGGCGTATAATAATAGATCCAGGTTTCATCAACGGTGACGACTCGGCGCAAAAACTCCTGCGAATTTTGAGGTCCTTAAAGAGATCCAAACACTGCTTCGACACTGACAGCCGTATCCGCTTGTTGTCCACCGTAAGCAATCGCGGCACCCATCGGGCCGACACCTTTCTCATGCTTAACCTATCATGTAAAATATTAATCACCGTTCCGTACGTCACTCCTACGACCTCTGCCACTTCGCTCAATTTCGTTCGGCGATCAGCGAGAATCATGTCGTGGTCTTTTCAACGATTTCCTCAGTAACCACGTCTGCCGGGCGGTCTGGTCGCTCCTCATCAAAAACAGATGTACGACTACGTTTAAATTCGTTGAACCAGAGAGAGATGGTAAAGGGTCCCCATAGACAGCATCCAACTTCTCTTTTATTCCTTCACATGTTTTTCCATCCAAAAATAAAAAGCGAATAACGATTCAATATTGTTCTTTTTCCATTTTATCGCGAAACACCAAACACGTGTGATACTAAATTTTAAATTTAGTTGTTGTTGTGTGACAGATGGCAGTACACGACAATAATACCAACTTCCCTCAGCAACACCACCTGTCTCCACACTCGGGTACTTATTGATCTACCCTTGTATTGTATGAGCTTACATGGCAGCATAACGGAATAGTAAAGATTAACCAATCAGACAACGTCTCTCTCTCTCTTTGGAAACTTAGAAGCACGGTTGCATTTTTCCTTACCGTGAAATACATACTTTACTTTTTACTTTTCTTTTAATGGCACAACAGCCCATGGAGGGCCTAGGCCGAGCTTTTCGCATCCACTCATATTGTGCTTGTTATATTTGTACATGAATGGAAGGGACCTAAAGTTGAATTCCGAATCCGAACGGTGAAGTGAAAAGCTTTTCTTGTAGGTTTGCCGTTTAGAAAAATGATTTTTCCTACTTTTTGATTTTGCCTGTGCCGAGATTCGAACCCCGGTCACTCTGCGTAGCAGTTCAACGCACTATCACTACACCACAGCGACAACTAATAATACATACATACTTTACTCTTCTTTTAATGGCGCAACAGCTCCTGAGGGGTCTAGAATGCGCTTTTCGCGAATTCAAAGTAAACCCAAAAAATTTAATTTTTTAAGCTCACGAGTAGTTTTCGCTATAGGAAAACTATTTATGGCGCTAGATTCGCAATCGCGGGGATAAAAAAAACACCTTTTTTTCCATTGAATGCCGAATGACGAAGAAATAGAAACATTCGCTGTGATGAACGTGAAACCCTTTCTACTGGGTTTGTATTTTTCCGACTTAACTCGTACTTCATGTATGTATTTAAATTTTCAATTTCATTTCAAAACTGAAATCGAAAAAAGGTTTTAAGAACTTTTGCTTAATATTTAAAGATCTGAGTAAAGATTCAACGTTTCATTATTGCAAACAATTTACTATAGCTTTGTGTAGTTTTTGTTATTTTAAAAATAGATTTGTTGTTGCACAAATTTATGTGCTAATTCGCTAGAAGCTGCAAGAAATCTAGCAAATCTACATTTTTGGTGAAATTCAAAAATGAACATTGGTATTCAGAGAACATTGGTATCTTAGTTGAATTATGTATCAATTTTTAAAAGATTTTTATTGTATAACAAAAGTATTACTATTAAACCTCTTTCTTTTCATTTACAGGAAGTTCAATTTCGAATTTGGAAACGTTTTGACACTCTTTTCTCATTATGATGTAAAGTATTTCTCAGCAGTCCGCCTTATATGCAAACATAACGGTTTCGGGCATCCAATATACTCAGAATATACTGAAAGAGAGAAGCTCTGTATAAAACTCAACAAGCTCCGCCCAAACTCATGCTCTCAATACGTATCCACTCTCTCAGAGTTAGTTCTGTACACCTGGTATGATAAACTTACCACTGATACATATACACAAAAATGAGATAGATTGACGTCACGCTGTTAGTATGAATTCGAGCCTCAGCAAATATGTTCTCATATATGAATTACCATCCACCTGCTGCTGATTTCTGTTCGCCTGGTATTTAGTGGGTGTGAAAAACTCAATAAATTTTTGAACAATAACGTGGGCACCTGTTGTATTTTTACAAGGGGTGTAAAATTTATTTTTTATATCTAGTCAAAACGAGTAGAGTTAGGTGTTCTTGTTGGGGTCAAGTGCACCTTTTTTTGGTCAAGTTACCCTCTGAGGATATCAGAAACCCTGTGTCGGGGGTTTAAGTGTTTATTTTCTTTCTGTGTAGATCAAGTACTATTTGAGGTGAGTCAGATACTCCTACTATTAGTTTCTCTTATCCAAATATTTTTTGAGAATCTAATAAACTTGTCTTATGCTGCAAACCATATGAAACCAACTCGTAAGTAGACTCTCTAAGCTCCGCCTACGATGAGTACCATACTTTACTCTCCGTATACATACATATATACAGAGTGCATGTGCTCTCATAATGTATACAGTCTCAGAGTCTACATGTCAGCACAGACGTAAACCAATTTAATTTATGTATATTTATTCGTCGACTTACTGAATTCTGTGTACCTGGAATTTGGTGGGAGTGCAAATTGCAAAAATTTATTACATAACTCAGTTAGTTGGACTCGAACCACAGCAAAACTGTTATATTTGGTGAAATCCCATCCACCTACTGCTGTTTTCTGTTCGCCTGTTAATTTGTGGGTTAGAAAATTTGGAAATATTTTGTATAAAAACGTATGCTTTCCAGCACAATTTTCAAAGTTGACAATGGAAGCAAGAGGATCAATTGCCTCATTTTTGGCGGTTAAATACCGGGGTTTTTGTGGGTCAAGTATCCTTTTCTTTGGTAAAGTACCCGTTTTTGGGGTGAAGGTACCCCGTGACTTAAGTTCGAGTACCTCTGTTTTTGGGGTTATGCTCTCCTTTCTGGAAAGAGTCTAAAGCTCTTACTGCTGAGTTATTTTCTATTATGTGGGTGAGTGTGAGAAACTTATGTGTTGGTAGAAAACCATGAGAGGTTGGCACCGTGCAGCTAAACTATTCGGCTGATAGTTTCTGAGAGTGAAACATTTCTGAAAAACAAATTTAAGGACAATTGCTGAGAGAGATAGAGAGCGAAAGAGAGCGGAAGTGAAGAAAGAAACTGCCAAAGAGAGATATGTATATGGTATAACAGATAAAAGGAATTTGAGACAATGGAAGCGAGAGAGTTCAAATATAACACGCGCGACACGAGTGGATGCGAAAAGCTCGGCCTAGGCGCTCCATGGGCTGTTGTGCCATTAAAAGTAAAGTAAAGTAAGCAAGGGAGAGAGAGGGAGAGAGTGGAAGAAGAGGAGAGGAGAGAAATAAATCATATGTACTTATGAAAATGTGATGACAATAACTATAAAACTACTTCTCATTCTATCTATATAATTTATACTCACGTGATCTAAATCGTATTAGAAATAAAAAAAATTCATTAGCCTATAACAATTTCTTTTATTGCATTTTTTGGCATTTCAATTGCTTATTCGAAATATAATATATAAAAATTAAATAACAAGTGCAAATTCAATATTTATTATTGATTATTTTTACATGCAGAATGTGGCATCTCTTTTAAGGGGACTCTTCGTCATGTTATTGCTATACATAAATATTAATCTTTTATTATTATTATTATTTTTGCAATTTTATATTTTAATAGTCGTACACCCAGATTGAAATTTATTGTGTAATTAATTTTATTTTGCTCGTGAAAATAAATGTTTAAATGTTACAAATTAAAATTATACTTACGCCGCAGTTAAATTCATTTTTGACAGGCTTCTTGACTCCTTTCTCCTGCAAAGCGAAATTCTCCATCGTAAAAGCTCAAGTTTCTCGGGCACACCGATGACCTCTCAGTCAGCATATTTGCATTGTAGCAGCAAAAGTGTCGGGCAGTCACTTAACCCGCAGCAGTCACAGGAAAGAAGAATAAATTTCGAGCATCCAACTAATGATGCGGCATGACAACGGCAACAGCAATGCTGGCGATGGCCAGTGACAGAGTTTTGTTGTTCATATCAAGCACAATTTGCATTTATCGATGTCACGTGTACACGGTTCTGCCTTAGATAGTGGCCACAAAACTATTGCAATCGATTAGGCGCACTCTGCCACTCTGGCGCCAAACAAAGTGTTCAAATTGCTTGACACTTTTCTGTTGGTCTTCTGGTGGTGTCTAATGATGATGGTGCCAATGGAAATGCTGTCTTCGCTGAAGGTTGTCGTGGTATCTGCGAAAGTAAAGTATGCTAAATGTTAATGCATTTATTCTGTGGCTTAAACTGTGGCTAAAACTCGTACATGCACTTACTTCAGAGATGACCTCTGGCATTGGATTATGCTTGAATTTCTGTGAACTTGCATTTTGTCCTTTAGCAACAATTTAAAGCACTTTCTTATGGTTCTCATTCACTACACATCAACAAGAATGTAAGAAGGTTATGAATGAGAATTAACATCACCAGCCCAAAATGAGAATCGAACCGGCAACCCCCCCGAATGAGAGTCAAAGGCGCTGCGCCCACTAAACTATCAAGGTCGTCTGACACATACAACAACAATGGCGCATCAACAGCGATAGGATAACACACGAGTATTTATCCATTCATGTACAAATATAACACGCACAACATGAGTGGATGCGAAAAGCGAAAAGCTCGGCCTAGGCCCTCCATGGGCTGTTGTGCCAATAAAAGTAAAGTAAGTGGTTTCTTCATTGAATTTTCACTGTAGCTACTGCCTTGAGACGCCCACAGTCTCTTCCACCCTCGCGATTAAAGTTAGCAGAGCCAAAGTTAGCAGAGCCAGACTACTCATCTGCATGAGTTCAGTGACATCTCCTGGTAGTGTGCGAGAAAATGTTCCGGTGGAGTACAAGCTTTAGCTTTCGGCCAATTGCGATGTCCATCTTCACAGTCTAGAGATTATAGCCTAGTCTGACTTAATCATTTAAAGTAATTGTTTGCTAGTAAGGCTCCACTGATATCTGATGACAGACAGACGTAGCTGGTAGTGTGCAGGACTGCCATGCAGAGTACTCTGGTTCGAGCGTTAGCACAATAAAATATCGAAAATAGATAAAATAAAAATTTTAAGTTTGACTTCTCACTTTACCGTTCGGACTCGGCATTAAACTGTAGACCTATATTCATAAACTGGACCTACATTCGTCTACAAATATAATTCACGCAACATGAATGGAAGTGAAAAGATCGGTGTAAGCCCTCCATTGTCAGCAGTGCTTGTAAGAAAGAAGATAGCAACGGCGAAGCTATGAAATATGAGTACTTAGTCAAGGAATCACGAATAAACCTCATGAGTTGCATTTTCACTAATTTCCAATTACTCAGCGAACTAATTTTATCATTTGCTTCAATGATTAATTACCGCTCTAATAAGATGCTCTTAAACGACATCGCTGAACTAAGCGATGAACCTTTAGATTTCGACTGTTCTGGTCTGTTCTAGCCATAGTGAGAGTTGCCTTTTATGTAAAGGCAACCACTTAAACCACTCTGATAGGCAGGAGCGTATCACCTCAATCCTCTCTTCTCTGAGTATACCGGTGCTCAGGGAGTTAGGTTCCATTCAACGAATGTGCTCCAGTGATTCTATGTTTTTAAATATAAACTCAAGCTTCTTTAGACCATCTAGCCTATAAAAAACGCTTTCCCCCAATATGTAGTCAGTACGTCACGGCGTCTCGGACAAAATGTCACTGTTGACAATTATACTTTTGAAGTCGTCAAGGATTTCGCTTAGCTAGGATCCAGCATAAACACCAATGTCAGCCTTGAGATCAAGCGGAGACTAACTCTTGCCAACAGGTGTTACTACGGGCTCAGTAGGCAATTGAGAAGTAGAGCCCTCTCTCCGCCGATGAAAATAACGCTCTATAAGTCCCTCATCCTTCCCGTCCTAATGTATGGCGCAGAGACGTGGACATTGAGCATCAATGATGAGAGGCTGTTAGGAGCGTTCGAGAGGAAGATACTCCACTCCGTAAGATCTACGGTCCAGTATGCGTGGACGACCTGTATCGAATAAGATGGAATGATGAGCTGTATGAGCTGTACGCCGACACTGACATAGTCAAGTGTATAAAACTCCAGCGGCTTCGCTGGCTGGGTCATGTTGAGCGAATGGAAGAAAGCGCTCCGCTCCGGCTAGAAAGGTGTTTTATTCGAACCACGGTGAAGGAAGACGCAGAAGGGGACGTTCGAATCTCCGTTGAAAAGACCAGGTGCAGGGCAACCTGACTGCATTTGGCCTTATCAACTGGCGCCAGCGCGCACATAGCAGAAGTGACTGGCGGAGCTTTGTGGAGGCGGCCAAGACCGATCATCGGTTGTAGTGCCAGCTAAGTAAGTAAGTAAGGTTCAAGAAGTCGCACGATAGGGAATTCACCTTGTCTGAAACCTCGTTTGGTATCAAATGGCGCGGAGTGGTCTATCGCCATTTTCACCGCGTTGCGCTTGTGGTGTCGGTCAGTGTCATTTTACAAAGACGACTGAGCTTTGCAGGGATACCAAAATCAGACATTGCGGCGTACTTGTCAAACCTTGATTCTTTAATTCTAAACAAATTTCATAACCCAAAAAAAAAAAAAAATAAAAAAAAATTGGTAGAATTCTTCGAGTAGTTACGCACATTTGTACCACTTCTTTATTTATAAAATATTGCAGGCTTACTAAAAAGTAAAATCTGTTTCATGGGTGTACAGCAAATTCATAGGCTGCCATGGTAAAAATATGATAGGCACCAGTGTTGTCAGAGACAACGGAAATTCCAACATTTTTGGGTGAAATCCCTGATTCTGGCAACACTGCTACTGAAAAACTGATACACAACATCTGCCACATAATTTGCTGGAATTTCATTGCTACACATACAATAACAACAATGACTCTTAAACACTCTTTTACATTGCATGCATGATTGCTGCCTCAACTACTCAACTAAGCGAGTGCCTTACTACAACTGTTGTCATTTAAATTTTGAAAAAGGCCACCGAAAACCCAATTTCAATTTTGATACCATCATTTCCACAATTTTCGATAACATTCACTGCTCTTCACAAAAATAAAGCACATAAAACTGGGCAACAGCAAATGCCTTAATGGCATTTCATCATCATTGTTTTGTTTGTTTGGGCCCCCTCCCCCCTCGCCCCCTCCCCCCTCGCCCCCTCGCCCCTCTCCCCCAGGGGAGGGGAGAGGTCGCATTGACAGCGACAACCACAGCAACAGCAACAACGATGACGGCAATTTGCGGGGCATACCAACAACAATGAAGAGAACAACACAGTGTCCTTTTTGTCATGTTTTTTTTTTTTTGCTTCCTTGTGTCGGTGTGTTGGTGTGTCAAGAGTGTACGAGTATGCCTGACATGTTCAAATGAAGCAGTGCACAGTAAAAAGTATCTTAGTATCCAATCAGCCAATCATGGCCAATAGTGATAGCCAGCAGCAACAACATTAATGCCGTACTAACCATGAAACCATGACATATCACAGCCAACATCACATGGGCAAACTGTGTGCCCATGAACATTGAGAAAGAAGGGGCGTGGTGGCCGAAAGAAAAATGTTCCAAAATAAGGCAGAGTATTAATTTTTTATTAAATTTGGCACAATTTTAGATATCGACGGATGTGTGTGTGTGTGTGTGTGTGTGTGTGTGTGTGTGTGGTGTGTAGAGACGTTTGCATGTAATTTATATCGTACACTAAGATGTGTGTGTTTGTGCGTCTGAATGTCCTTTTCATTTATTGCATTTAAATGTGTTCATTTAAAGGGTAAATTGATTTTCAGGCTACTTTCCATTCGGCTGACCATGACACAAAAAACTGAGTAGATTCTCATGCACATACTACACATGGTGTGTAAGTATGTAAATGAGAAATTAGCTATTAACTAAACCCTGAGCTCGACGTTAACGTTGGCCACATTTGCATTTTCATAGCTACCATTTTGTATTTGAATATCTCATTTCACGAAATGATGTTCTAATTTGAAGACTTGCGCTGCTCGCAAATTGGCCTTTATAATTTATCTTTATCTTTATCTGAGAAGTAATTCATATCAAATCGGATAAAGATATTTAATATTCAAAGGCCATCTGTGGACTAAGAAGTACCTAGTAAATGGTGACGCGAAACTCATTGTGATATCGAAGGCTTTGTGATTGTCTCTGATACTGACAGAAATATAATTTCTATGAAAGTAGCAGCTCAGTGGAGGATTTAGAATTTCGTTTGGGAAGGGCTGATTTTATTAAATTGTAGAATAATTACGACGGTGAAAATAATAACTAAAGAAAATTTCAGACCAAAACAGCTTGATCAAAATTCATACCAAATTTAAACCAAAACCAAAAAGTAAATCACATGCAAAGCAAACTTTGTAACGGGAATGAAACGAAAATCCATACCAAATGCGAACTGAAATTGGATAGAAATTCATACGAAATTCGGATTGAAATCAGACCAAAATTCGGATTGAAATCAGATCAAAATTCGGACTGAAATCAGATCAAAATTTGGGCTAAAGTCTGCAAAAAATTCGGGGTGAAATCAAATCAAAATTTGGACTGAAATTACTTCAAAATTCGGACTGAAATCATACCGAAATTCGGACTGAAGTCACACCAAAATTCGGACTGAAATCAGTTCAAAATTCGGAATAAAATCTGAAAAAATTCGGACTGAAATCAGATCAAAATTCGGACTGAAATCAGTTCAAAATTCGGAATAAAATCTGAAAAAAATTCGGGCTGAAATCAGATCAAAATTCGGACTAAAATGTGAAAAAAGTTCGGACTGACATCAGTTCAAAATTCGGACTGAAATCACTTCAAAATTCGGACGGAAATCAGATCAAAATTCGGACTGAAATCAGGTCAAAATGCGGGCTGAAATCAGATAAAAATTCGGACTGAAATCAGATTAAAATTCTAACTGAAATATGACAAAAATTCAGACTGATATCAGATCAAAATTCGAACTAAATGTGAAAAATATTCGGGCTGAAATCAGATCAAAATTCGGACTGAAATCACTTCAAAATTCGGACTAAAATGTGACCAAAATTCGGACTTAAGTCTGAAAAAAATTCGGGCTGAAATCAGATCAAAATTCATACTGAAATCACTTCAAAATTCGGACTAAAATGTGACAAAAATTCAGACTGAAATCAGATAAAAATTAGGACTTAAGTCTGAAAAAAATTCGGACTAAAATCAGATCAAAATTCGGACTGAAATCACTTCAAAATTCGGACTAAAATGTGAAAAAATTCGGACTGAAATCAGATCAAAATTCGGACTGAAATCACTTCAAAATTCGGACTAAAATGTGACAAAACTTCGGACTAAAGTCTGAAAAAAATTCGGGCTGAAATCAGAGATCAAAATTCGTACTGATTCGTTATTCGGCAGTCGAAAAAAAATTCATTTCATTCATCGGAAGAACTAAGGAAGGAGTCAAATGCACCTGTTACGAGCCGTACAATAAGGAATAGGCTGATAGAACGTGGTTTGAAGGCACATTCAATTCAAGGAAAAGGAAAGTACCATTCCTCAGCAAGACGAACATCCACAACCGAATCAATTTCACAAAAAGACATTCAACGCGAACAAATTGGAAAAACGTCTTGTGGTCTGACGAAACAAAGGTGAATTTGTTTGGATCTGACGGAAAACCCCAAGTAAGGCGCCCCAAAAATACTGCACACGATCCAAAACACACAATAAAAACGATTAAGTATGATGGTGGCAACATTATGCTATGGGGATGTTTTTCAGCATTTGGTGTTGGTCCAGTATATTGGGTGAAAGGTAAAATGTGTGCCACCGACTACGTTAACATATAGTACTAAATAGTATAATGCTGCCATATGCAGAGGAAGAAATGCCAATAAAGTGGGAGTTCATGCAAGATTAAGCATGGTGGTGGCAACACCGGTCGCTGTGGCGTAGTGGTAATGCGTTGGACTGCTACGCAGAGTGGCCGGGGTTCGAATCTCGGCACAGGCAAAATAAAAAAAAAACAAAAAGTAGAAATAATAATAACGGCACCACCTCTTGGCAGGCAATGGCAAACCTACAAGAGTAAAAATTGCCTATGAAAAGCTTTTCACTTCGCCGTTCGGATTAGACATTAAACTGTAGGTCCCTTTCATTCGTCTACAAATATAACACGCACAATATGAGTGGATGCGAAAAGCGAAAAGCTCGGCCTAAGCCCTCCATGGGCTGTTGTGCCATTAAAAGTAAAGTAAAGTAAAGTAAGCCATGCAAGATAATGACCCCAAGCACCCATCAAAACTTGCCAAAAAGTGGTTCCGGGACAACCAAATTTCTTTGATGGAATGGCCTTCACAATCACCAGACCTGAATCCAATAGAACGTCTTTGGGGAGTCTTAAAAAAACAAATTACTGGGTTTAAGTCCGAAAATAAGGAGGATTTATGGAGAAAAGTACAGGCTGAATGGTACGCCACTGATCTATCAATTTGTGCCAAACTGGTGGATTCCATGGATCGTCGGTGTGTCCAAGTTATAAAAAATCGTGGAAGAACTACTGAATATTAAAACAAAACAAAAAAAACACATTCTACTAATTTTTATCAAAGACTTTTACTGTTATTTAGTTTCAAGTTTTTTGTTTGAAGTTATTTTTTTTTATATATTGACTTTCAGAAATACCCACTTATTTTTTTATTTTGAAATATAAAGAAATAAGAAATAAATAAACATTGAAAAGAAAATTCATTTTACAAAAGAAAATTTGAACATTAAAAGAAAAATAGGGCGTTTCTATTATTTTTTCCATCACTGTATATACATACATACATATTTATATATCTTTGTGTGGCTGGCTCTATTGTTTTCATTTCATATTTTCCAGTTGCAGAGCAGCATTTTTCTGCTACTTAAATTTTACTTAACGTTTGCGTAGTTGTTGTTCTTGCTGCTGCTTCTGCTGCTACTGTTGTTCTTGTTGTTGTTTCTGTTTTAAGTAGGTATTACGTTTAATCAGCTTAAATGTATTGAATAAAAAATCCTTTATAGTTTTCATATAAGTACAATACAAACAACGGTAATAACATAAAATGCACAGAGAGCAGAGAGCGATGGAGAGAGAGAGAGAGGAGGAGAGACGAAGATAGGAAAAAGAGAAGCTGCTTAAAAAAGCATCCAAAAACTACCAATGAAAAAGAGAAAAACAAAAGAAAAGAAACAAATACATTCTTAAAGTAACATTAAGTATATACTACACACACACACACACACACACACACACACACATATAAAAGCATAGGTATGTATGTACACTTTACTTTACTTTTAATGACACAACAACCCATGGAGGGCATAGGCCGAGCTCTTCGCATCCACTCATGTTGTGCGTGTTATATTTGTACATGAATGGAAGGGACCTACAGTTTAATGCCGAATCCGAACGGCGAAGTGAAAAGCTTTTCATAGCAATTTTTACTCTTGTAGGTTTGCCATTGCCTGCCAAGAGGTGGTGCCGTGTAGAAAAATTATTTTTTCTACTTTTTGATTTTTCCTGTGCCGAGATTCGAATCCTGGACATTCTGCGTAGCAGTCCAACGCACTACCACTACACCACAGCGACCACAAACAACATTATAAACTCGATTGAATCACAATTAATTTAACGATGGAGGCATTTGCATTTGTGTGGTCGCTGTGACGTAGCTGTTAGTGCGTTGGCCTGCTACGCAGAGTGTCCGGGGTTCAAATTTCTCGGCATAGGCAAAATCCAAATGTAGAAAAAATAATTTTTTTACTCCTCGCCAACTCTGGGCAGGCAATGGCAAATCTAAGTGCATGAGTAAAAATTGCTTACGAAAAGCTTTTCTCTTCGCCATTTGGATTCGGCATTAAACTGTAGGTCCTTTCTATTCGTGTAAAAATATAACACGCACAACTTTAGAGGATGCGAAAAGTTCGCCCAAGGCTCTCCATGCGCTTTTATGGGCTGTTGGCTTAAAAAGAAAACGAGAGAGAGACCAAACAGAAGATAAAAACCATAAATATCCTGATAATAATCAAATTTTGATAAAACTCCTGCCTAGAGCAGCATAAAAGAGCTGACAAATTTTTAATGCTTTTTCTGAAACAGAGTAGTTTGCAAAGTTGACTAATTGACTGCTACAAAGAAAGGTAAAGAAAAAATGACCCAATAGAACATGGTGCTGTGAATTTTCATTGCAATCGGATAGTTTCTCGACGGCAATAAATAGCTTATGACTTCAGTTATCCAGTACTGAAGAACTTTGAATAGATCCAGAACAGCGGGCTTTCAAAGTAGTTTCTGTTTGTTTACATACAGTACAATGGATTTCTTCAGCGCATCCATACTGGCATATTTTTTAGTCCTCACCTTGCTCCTAAATGGAATAGTCCATCGGATTTGCACGTGGCGTAGTCGAAAGCCATTGTCTGGTCGAAATGAAGTGTGGAACCTATTTTTTTTAACCATTCTTGTTTCACACGAGCTTTATGAGACGGTGCCGACATCCATGCTGTACGACCGAAATGTTTGCGTGCCCACGGCTTTAAAGAAGCTTCCAATAAATTTCACCGATAATAAGTCGCATTGACTTTGACACGAGGCTCGATGACTCCGATTGGATAGCGTCCATTGGCGGTCACAGCTGCCCATACCATTACTTAAGATGGAAAATTACTTCGGGTGCCCGTTCGTAGGCTCCAATTTTCGTAAGTGCGTTCAGTTAAGTAAACACGATCCTTTTGAGAGTTTATGAACTGCTCAATAGGGAAATTTTTCTTATCAGAGAACACAATGTTTTGAAGATTCGCCACGTTCGTGCAAGCGTAACAACTCCTTTGCGTTTTCGAGTCTAACTTTTTTTTGCTTTGTTCTAAGATCATGTGCCTTTTGGAATTTGTAAGGCTTTACCTTGAGCTCATTTTGGAATATGCGACGGATGCTTCGCTGGGATATTTTCTTATTTTTTGGCCTTTTGATTAGCACGTCGTAGTGGTTCAATTGGATTTCGTTCAAGTCGAGCCTTCACTTTCCGAACTATTTCAGGTGATGTTGCTTTTTTTTCGTCTACCACCATAGCGTTTGGCAATGCTGCCCTTTATCATTATAACGATTGATGGTGCGATACACAAAAAATCACAACCAGTTATTGTTCATGAGCTAAGGCATCTCAAAAAATAAAATTGAGAACTGTGTAAATATTTAGGTAAAGTTTTGAAAATGATTACTAAAAGCAACTTCGACCATCTATAAACTAAGCTATAAAGCTATAAATTTCTCCATAAAGTATTTGTGCCCAGTATTTAGAAAAGGATTAAAGTTTTAACTGAATCGATTAATGATGTCTTTACTTTACTTTTAATGGCACAATTGCTTTCAAGAAGAAAGCAATCGGCTTTTTCGCATAAAATAATTTGAATATCAAGTAGGCCTTGATTTTCAAAAAACTTGTTTTCATTGTAAATTGTGCAATGTAATTGTAGAAACAGTCCATTAAAAACTTTCGTCTCAAGAGCATATTAAAGAAATTAGTTCCGTGTACGCGAAACGTTTTGAAGCAGTCTTTCTTTGTTCCCATCCAAAAGGTCCCAATACGTCCCACTTGAGTGCTTCGAAGTACTTAAAAAAGTCGAAGGCATTTGTCCAGCATTGGAACCAACACTTTTAGGTGCACAAAAATGTGGTCGACTTGCCAAATCGCGGCATTTGCAGAGCTACCTCGAAACAGGAGGACTTGGTTATAAAGAGGATTTTCGAAGCTAATCCAGCCATATTCTTGAAAGCAGCTAAACAAAAATTGGCTCGAAAGAGCATAAATGTCTCTCTGAATGCAATAAGAAACCAATTGAGGGAGTTTCAGATCCAATTTCGAGCAACGACGGTAAAACCCTTACTAACTGCAAAGCAAACAAAAAAACGCAAAGAGTGGGCAACTGAACATGTGGATGACGATTGGAGCCATATGGTGTTCGCAGACGAATCATCCTTTTGGATGACAAACACTATTAAGCATGACTGGTCCACTAAAGACGGTAAGATGCTCCAGCGATCAGTGAAACATCCAGGAAAGGAGATGCTTCACAAAACAAGGATTTGGTAAATTAATCATGTTCACGAGGAATTTGGATGCCACCAACTTCATGACCACGATATACCGTCGTGGACTTCTGCCATTAACGGACATGTGGTTTGGGGCAGGAAGCCGAGATTGGGTTATTCAGCAGGACAACGACCCAAAACAGCGCAGTTGCTTGTGTAGCAGTTGGAAAGTTGGAAAGAGGAAACTGGTATAACTTCATTGGATTGGCCCTCACAGTCGCCAGATGCGAATCCGATCGAAAATGTTTGGACTCTTATGAAGTTAAAACTACGTGGAAATAAGATACGTTCAATAAATCATTTGAAACGGCTTCTTAGGGTAATCTGGCGAAGTTTAACACGGTCATATGGTGAAAAATTAATCGATAGCATGCATTTCCGTTGTAATGAAATTACAAAGAATGATGGCGACTGGACGCCATATTGATATATTTGCCCAATGAATAATTAATCATTTCAAGATGCTGTGGACTTTTTTTTAAAATACCTTAATTTTTTCAGTGACTTAAGCCGATTGCTTTCTTGTTGAAACTACTGTACCTATACCAATTCTTATACCAATTTTTATACCAATTATAAAGTTCTACAATTACTTTCTGAAAATTACTTGAACTAGTCGACTTGGGAAGCAAAGATACTTGATTTGACTTAACTTGACTAGTAATCGCAAAATCAATCAGTAAAATCCAAATTTAATCAATTAAAATTATTGAAAATTTTGAAATGCAAAAGTAAGTTTATAATTATCCACATTTCCTATCACAGCGACTGGTCATATGTGACCAACGAGCTGTTTACATTGAATGCTTAGAGAATGTATCAAGAAATACTAAAGAATATTATTGAGTGTGCTCCACCAGTTCATAAGGCTTAGTGCGATGTAATCGTCTCCGCTTGTTTCTTGTATCCAGTAGCTTTACAGCTTCTTCATTCGAGTGCTGGCGTAGTCTTTCATGATGAGATCTTGCCAATTTGCCTATTTCTGCAGTTATAGTAGGCACATTTAGGTCACGTGGCAGGTCACTGTTTCTTATGTACCACGGGGCGTTCACTACAGAGCGGAGCAATTTGTTTTGAAAACGTTGGATAATGTTTACATTAATTATCTTAGCACAGCTGCTAAGATTTAACCAAATAGGTTTTAGTATTTGTTCGCATATACAAAGTTTACAATGTACAGACAGAGTAGAGTGTCTGCCTAGGAGCCATCGGAGATTTCGCAGCTTTGATTTCAAGCTCAGCTTTTTTTGATTTTAATGTGCTCTTTCCATTTGAGCTTGGCGTCCAAGGTCAAGCATAGGTACTTGGCATTGTTCGAGTATGGTATTTGGCATTGGTATTTGGATACCAGATACTACTGTGGGCCAAAAGTAGTAAGACTTTGTTCATAATTTCAAATTTTTTTATTCATTCTTCCAAATCTATTTCGTCCCCTTCAAAGTAATCCTCCCTCCCCCCCCTGCCACAATACACTTGTGCCAACGTTTTTTCCAATTCTCGAAACAGTTGTTCAAGTCAATTTCCGGAATAGCCTTCAATGCGCTTAGCGATTCATGTTTAATGTCTTCAATTGACTCAAAACGGTCAAACGGTCCACGAAGTGGTTTTTTGAGTTTAGAAAATAGCCAAAAGTCACACGGTGCTAATCACACGGTCAGGCGAATAGGGTGGTTGCGGAACGATATCAGTCGAATTGTCATTTTGGCAAAATGGTCTCGTAAAACCAATGCAGTGATTTTGGAACCAATCGTGCATTCACTCTTCTTAGGCCCAAATGATGTTTTAAAATGGTTTTCACTGATCCTTCCGATATTCCAACGATGCCAGACAGGTCTCTGACTGTTAATCGTCGATTCTCGAGCACCAATTCCTTGATTTTATTAACGTGTGGATCATCAGTTGATGGTTGATGTTGATGGCCGTCCTGGACGTGGTTCGTCGTCAACGCGTTCTCGACCATCTTTGAACAATTTGTACCAATCAAAAACACTTGCTCGCGACATACAATTATCACCGAAGGCCTTTTGCAACATTCTGAACGTTTCGGCACCAGAAATTTGATTCCGCACACAAAATTTAATGGAACTTCTTTGTTGAATAATTTCACTCATTGTGAAAATCGCCGAATGCACTTTTTGTACTTCAGAAAGACAAGCGTTACTAAACACTAATGATTATTTCGATGTGACATTTGGCACAGATGTCACCGACAGTCATAATATTTTGATGAATGGGTTTCCGCGCGAAATTTAAATTAAAAAGTCTTACTACTTTTTGCCCACAGTAGTTTGCTGATAGGTAAGCGTGAAACCGTTTTAGTCGTATAACTTATATGGATAAATTTTGATTGATTTAAAGTAATTTTCCATTTTACTGTCCAATTTGCTAATTTATTAACAGCGTTCTGGAGCTGGAGCTGGAGCTGGAGCTGGAGCTGGAGCTGTTGCATTGACTCAGCTTCCGTATTTGCGAATGTAAGAACAGCAGTATCATCGGCAAATGTGACTACACTTAGTAGCATTTTCTAGAGGTGGCATATCCGATGTATAAAGTAAATACAGAATTGGTTCGAGTATGCTGCCTTGTGGGACACCCGCTTCGATGATGATATTATAAAATTATTGATGATTTCGATTATGGTGTATGCAATGACACGGGCACTGAAGTATTGAAATTAATTTCCCTGCATAATTTATTACAGTGCATTTGCAATATTTATCAAACATTCCAGCAATTCGCATGTACAAAAGTGAAATTCCTGGCAAATGAAGTGCCAATTGACATTGTCATTGAATATTTTCGATTTATTTATTGCCGAACGCTTAAATAATTGCAATATAAATAACCAATGAGTAAATAATACTTGGAATGAATTCAATTGTAGCTACATCGGGAAATCATTAACGCCAACCAACAAATGCTGCAATGCAATGAACAATTATGAAATATGTAAACGACGTAAGTAAATTGTCAATGTGTGTGTGTGTGTGTGTGTGTGCGTGGATGAGACAAGCACTTGTTGCATATGTATTGTTGTCTCTACTGCTTTCGTACTCCGTGTTGACATGTACACAAAATGTTGAGGAAAATTATTTGAAAAATTTATATTTAATTGTTGTCTTCTGTTTTATGTACACGAATGTTTAGAAAATGATTTATTATGTGAAAGTGAAATGAAATTGTGATACATTCCATACATTGAAAGGAATTAATCATTGAAATGATAAAATCATTAAATAATGGGTGATTTTTTCGTGGTGGTCGCTGTGGCGTAGTGGTGATGCATTGGACTGCTACGCACAGTGTCCGGGGTTCGAATCTCGGCAGAGGCAAAATCAAAACAAACAAAGTACAAGAAACAATTTTTCTACACGGCACGACCTCTTGACAGGCAATGGCAAACCTACAAGAGTAACAATTGCCTATGAAATGCTTTTCACTTCGCCGTTCGGATTCGGCATTAAACTGTAGGCCCCTTCCATTCATGTACAAATATAACACGCACAACATGAGTGGATGCGGAAAGCTCGGCCTAGGCCCTTCATGGGCTGTTGTGCCATTAAAAGTAAAAAAAATAATATTTAAATGTTAAGTACATAAATAAAGAGAAAATTATTTGGAAATTTTAAATTTGAATTTGTATGTGAATTCGTGGGCCTTGTTCAAATGAGCAGAAAGTCTTGTCCAAGCCTGAATCTGAAGCTTGAAGCAGTTTCCTCTTCCTCTGTTTTCCAGTCTGAAGAATATTCGTACAATTTATACATAGTTCTTTTAACTATAAAACTTATTAATTTCCGCCATGTCCCATATTGAGTGTGATAGACCCCCTTTCTCCCCTTCGGTACACACATAAATATAAGAATTTCTTATAACATAAATAAGAATTTCTTATGAAAAATTTTAGTTTAACAAAAGTTCCTAAATTCGACAGCACATACTTAGTGTTGAGTGAGGTAATAGTAATAATAATGTCAGTCACGTGATGAAAAGCTTACCATGGTATATAATTTTCATGCCTTATTCTTTTCTTCCATGCTTTTGCCTTATTTCATTCATGTCTCGCTCACGTACAAAATTGAATGCCAAAATTTATGAAAATGACTGTAAGTGTGCGGGCTCTTTGGTGTGTGTGTGTGTGTGTGTGTGTGTGTGTGTGTGTTGGAAACTGTCAAAAAACAAAGAAAGAAGAGAAGAAAAAAATTAAAGGCTAACAAGTAAGTAAATGAAAGGTAAAACAAAAGTTTTTGCACGCTTTGCTGTGCTCTGCTACACTTTGACATTAATTGCAATGACCTTAGAGCCGCCGCCACCCAAATTCCATCGTCAGTACGATGCTTTATCCCCTCTCACTCTCCCTCTCTCCCCTCCCCCTCTCTCTCTCTCTCTCCATCCATCCATCCATCCCGTTTCTCTCAGCTGCAGAACAGCCAATGCGGAAACAACAAAGTGACAGGCAAAGTGACAAACAAAAGCCAATTTGTACCATACATACATACTTGGTATGTATAGTATGTATGTATGTATGTAAGTATGTATGCTTTTGTAATGACTGCGGGACATATGGTGGCACAAGTTATGGTAGAGGTAGCTATTTAATTAGACACACTTGTGCGGCTAGTGGAAGTGTAACCTTAAATGCGTTTCTAATTAAAAGTTTTGCTTTATTTTGGTTATTTGTAAGAGAGAGTGCGAACGAACTTTATGTACTATGTAGAATTATTTGTTTGAAATACGAACAGACAGAGAGCAGGTAATTGGAGAAAGGAAAGATGAAGAGAGAGAGAGAGAATGCGATATATGCATAGAAGCGAAAACACTGCGCATGTTTGTTAGGCTCAACTCACTTGAAAGAAGCTCTATCAGAGTGAAAAGTAACGAATGCGGATGAAAGAGTAAAGAGTTAGGAAAAATTAGTGAGGGTAAGAGAGTGAGTGAAGTAAGGAAGAAGCAGTAAGGAATAGGTGGGAAGAGATAAAGACTAAGGAGCACTTGTGAAGTGAGGAAGTAAGGAGTAAGACTGAAAGATTAAGAAATAAGGAAGAATTGAAGGAGAGTAAGGTGCAAGAATCAAGGACTAAGGAGTAAGGAGTGAAAAGTAAACGTTAAGGAATAACGTGTAAGCCGTTAAGTGAAAGTAGTAAAGAGTAAAAAGTACGGAGTAGGGAGTCGGGAATAAGGAGTAAGAAATAAGGATTAAGGTGTAGGGAGTGAGGAGTAAAGATTAAGAAGAAGTAAAGATGAGGAGTAAAGATGAGGAGTAAAGCTTAAGGAGTTAGCAGTAAGGAGTAAAGGGTAAGGAGTAGGAATTAAAGACTCGAGAATAATGAATAAGGAGTAAAGAGTAAGGACTGAAGAGGAAAGAGTGAGAACTAAAATGTAAGAAATGGGGTTAAAGAAGGAATGAATAAGGATTAGAGAGTAAGGACTGAAGAGCAAAAAATCAGAAGTAAAGTGTAAGAAATAGGGAGTAAAGAAGGAATGGATAAAAAGTAGAGAGTAAGGACTGAAGAGCAAAGAGTCAGAAGTAAAGTGTAAGAAATGGGGAGTAAAGAAGGAATGAATAAGGATTAGAGAGTGAGGACTGAAGAGCAAAGAGTGAGAAGTAAAATATAAGGAATGGCAAGTAAAGAAGCATAAAGGAGAAAGATTAAAGAGGGCAGAAATACAAAGTAAAGAGTAAGTAAAAACAAAGTAAAAATGCAGAGTAGGAAATGGGACATAAGGACTGAAAAGGAAGTACCATAAAAAGGAGTATAAAATGTGCACTGAAGAAGTTGGTTAGTTGGAATAACTGCAAACAAGTACGATTCAAATTTACAGGAGTCTATCAAAATATTATGACATGATGTTACCTAAGTATAAGGTATACAAAAAACAAAAATTTCTACTCCGGAAACCATTAGTTCTGGCTCGTCGTCATCATCTAACTATTCGGACATAATTTGCTTTTTAAAAAAATTTACCTACTAATATCTTATAATTTTATGCCCAACTTTCAATTTAGTCGGTTCCATTTTCCCACTTATTCGTAACGTAATCGTCAGTATTGCTCGATAATTTCCTTTTTGAAGTAGTGAACCGATGGCAAAATTGTGTTTAGACTCCTTTGACTGATTTCAAAATTATGTTACATATTCTTTTTGTTTCTTAATTTTTATTTTCTTAAATTTCTGACATCTGAAAAGATTTTTGATTTTGAATACAATAGTTGCATCTAGATTTGGGACTAAAAATCTAAATATTGTATACGATTTAAACTTAACTGAGAACCTCCGCGAATTGAATGCCAATTTACTTACTTACTTACTTAGCTGGCGCTACAACCGATGATCGGTCTTGGCCGCCTCCACAAAGCTTCGCCAGTCACTTCTGCTATGCGCGCGCTGGCGCCAGTTGATAAGGCCAAGTGCAGTCAGGTTGCCCTGCACCTGGTCTTTCCAACGGAGATTAGGACGTCCCCTTCTGCGTGATCCTCCACCGTGGTTCGAATAAAACACCTTTCTAGCCGGAGCGCTTTCTTCCATTCGCTCAACATGACCCAGCCAGCGAAGCCGCTGGAGTTTTATACGCTTGACTATGTCAGTGTCGGCGTACAGCTCATACAGCTCATTGTTCCATCTTATTCGAAACACGTCATCCACGCATACTGGACCGTAGATCTTACGGAGTATCTTCCTCTCGAACGCTCCTAACAGCCTAACAGCCTCTCATCATTGATGGTCAATGTCCACGTCTCTGCGCCATACATTAGGACGGGAAGGATGAGGGACTTATAGAGCGTTATTTTCGTCGGTCGAGAGAGGGCTCTACTTCTCAATTGCCTACTGAGCCCGTAGTAACACCTGTTGGCAAGAGTTAGTCTCCGCTTGATCTCAAGGCTGACATTATTGTTGGTGTTTATGCTGGATCCTAAATAAACGAAATCCTTGACGACTTCAAAAGTGTAGTTGTCAACAGTGACATTTTGTCCAAGACGCCGTGACTCTTTGTTTGTTGACACAAGGTATTTCGTTTTGTCCTCGTTCACCACTAGACCCACACGACGAGACTCCCTTTCCAGGTTGGAGAATGCTGCACTGACTGCTCGAGCGTTTTTGCCAATGATGTCAATATCATCAGCGTATGCTAGCAGCATGACACTCTTGTAGAAGATAGTGCCAGAGATGTCGATGTTCGCAGCTCGAATTATTTTCTCCAGCATTAGGTTAAAGAAGTCGCACGATAGGGAGTCACCTTGTCTGAAACCTCTTTTGGTATCAAATGGTGCGGAGAGGTCTGTCCCAATTTTCACTGCGCTGGTGGTGTTGGTCAGTGTCATTTTGCAAAGACGAATGAGCTTTGCAGGGATACCAAAATCAGACATTGCGGCGTACAAGTGATCCCTAATCGTGCTGTCGAAGGCGGCTTTATAATCGACAAATAGATGATGGGTGTCGATCTGTTTTTCTCGGGTCTTTTCCAGGATTTGGCGTAGTGTGAATATCTGGTCGATGGTGGATTTACCAGGCCTGAAGCCACACTGATAAGGTCCAATCAGTTTGTTGACGATGGGCTTCAGTCTTTCGCACAGTACGCTCGATAGAACCTTATATGCAATATTAAGAAGGCTGATCCCACGGTAGTTGGCGCAGATCGTGGAATCACCCTTCTTATGGATTGGGCAGAGTACGCTGAGATTCCAATCACTTGGCATGCTTTCATCTGACCATATTCTGCATAGAAGCTCATGCATGCGTTTTTTGAGCTCTTCGCCTCCGGTCTTAAACAACTCAGCAGGCAGGCCATCTGCACCTGCAGCCTTATTGTTTTTCAGCCGAGCAATGGCTGTTAAGACCTCCTCATAGTCAGGCGGCGGTACTTCAACGCCGTCAGTGATTGGGGTTTCCGGAGTGGGTTCCGCAGTGGCGGGATTATTGCCGTCTTCGCCATTAAGCAGCTGCGAAAAGTGCTCCCTCCATAATCTCATTATGCCCTGGATATCTGTCACCAGATTTCCATCTTCATCCTTGCAGGAAGAGGCCCCGGTCTTCAAACCAAGAGTCAGGCGTCTTATTCTTTCAAAGAATTTTCGGACCTCGTTCCTGTCCCGCAACATTTCGATATCATTGAACTCGCGTCTTTCTTCATCTCTTTTCTTGCGCCTGAAAAGACGTTTCTCCTCCCTCCTCAACTTTCTGTATCGCTCCTTAGCAGCTCGCGTTGCAACTGACTGCAGGGTGGCTCTGTATACTGCGTTTTTTGCTTCAGTAGCATCGCGACACTCTTGGTCGTACCACATATTTCTCCGTCGACGGTGGTAGCCTAGCACCTCTTCGGCAGCCGTACGCATAGAGCGGGAAATGTGCGTCCACTGTGCGTATATCATCAAGTTGAGGGGTGTTTTGCGAAAGGAGAAGTGCAAGTTGGTTGGCAAAGACTTTGGCTGTCTGTTGTGATTGCAGCTTTTCGACATCCAGCTTTCTCTTTGTACCTATCCGTACGCGATTTGCTACACATATACGTGTGCAGACCTTGGCTGCAACCAAGTAGTGGTCTGAGTCGATGTTTGCACCACGTATTGTGCGTACGTCTAGTACATTGGAAGCGTGCCTTCCGTCGATCACAACGTGATCAATTTGGTTTCGTGTGTTTTGATCAGGGGACAGCCAAGTGGCCTTATGGATATCCTTATGTTGGAATCTGGTGCTACTAACTGTCATGTTTCGTGCCGCGGCGAAGTCGATCAGTCTCATACCGTTATCGGTGGCTTCGTCGTGGAGACTGAATTTTCCGATCGTCGGACCAAAGAGACTCTCCTTGCCCACCTTGGCATTAAAGTCGCCTAACACGATTTTAACATCGTGGCGGGGGCAATGCTCATAAGCTTTGTCGAGGAGCTCGTAGAAGTCATCTTTGGTCGTTTCATCCTTCTCATCCGTCGGGGCATGGACACAAATTAGGCTGATGTTGAAGAATTTTGCCTTGATGCGGATAGTGGCTAGGCGCTCGTTCACCGCTGTGAACCTCGAGACTAGATGACGCAGTCTCTTCCCAACCACAAATCCAACACCAAATTCGTGTCTCGACGCATGACAGCTGTAGTAGATATCACAGGATGCTCTTTTGGAGCAACCCTGTCCCGTCCATCGCATTTCCTGTACAGCGGTGATGTCAGCTCTATATTTTTGGAGGACATCCACCAGCTGGATAGAGGCACCTTCCCTGTAGAGGGTTCGGACATTCCAGGTGCATATCCGTAAATCGTTGTCCTTTGGGCGTTTGCGGGAGTCGTCAATATTAGAGGGGTTCATTATCCGAGGCTTGTTTGGAGGTTTCATTGGAGGGTATTTTAACGTGGTGGGTTCCAAGCCCGACGCACAACCATTCATTCAAGGCCATGGAGAAGCCCGCCGCACACATTAGTTAACTCACTGACGGTTGTCAGATCGCTATCCAGGGGACGCCACGAGGAGGCTGTGTGTCGACTTGAAACGTAGAAGCGCAAGGATCGACCATGGACGCACCTGCGACTGTCACGAACTTTACCTTGTGTCCTACGCCCCAGGCCCCCCTGAATGCCAATTTGGTTTATGTTAATACATTTTTATAATTTGGCCAGAAAATTAAATCAGAGAAGAGTGAAATGTGTCAGATCTTCGGATCAGGATCTTCGTGAGTACTGCTAGGCTTCAGAAAATATATGTGGAACTTTCTTGGCTAAAGAATATGGCCCGAGTATTTAGAGAGAAACTAAAGAAGTTTTCCTACCAGAACTAGAAAGTTTTTAGACTTACAAAAAATACCGGGAATTGGTCAATAAAACACAAAGCATTTATTATTCCATAAAATTTATAGTATCGCCTTCAAAGTAGGCCCCTTCCGGAATAATCCACACTCATGCCAACGAATAATTTAATCATCAAAACTGTAGTATTTTCTGAAATCGACTTCAGTTCTCGCCGCGAATTTTCTTTTAAGGAGTGAGATCAAAAAAATCGGATAGCTTTGAAACTCTTCATCAAGCTTTGCGTTGGAGAAATTCTAATGAAATACAATCACATGTTTTTTGACTTGTAAACTTTCATTTGAGTCATGGCATCGGTGGTGGAAAGACGCGATTTAGTTGTTGAATTATTTCGCGAAAATCCGCAGTGGAGCCAGAAAACCATTGCAAATAAGGCGAAAGTTGCACAAAGATGCACACTGTCTCGATGATTCTTACTCTCGGAGTTTGAAACAAATGAGAAACATTTAATTACAGTGACTGACTATACGAGGTATGATCGAAAAATAACCGTTATTTTCAAAAAGTATTTACTTATTCATCAACAACTATCTTGTCCACTTCAAAGTAATCCCCCTCAGATATAATACACATATGCCAGCGTTTTTTCCAATCCTCGAAACACGCTTTTTGGTATCGCCAACACAGCTCCTGTTTCGATTTTTCTTTTATCTCCTCAATCGTAGCAAAACGCTTTCCTTTCATCGGTGTCTTCAGTTTTCGGAAGAGGAAAAAGTCAGCGGGGGACAAGTCCGGTGAATACGGTGGTTGAGGCATGATAACGGTTTTGTTTTTGGCCAAAAACTTACGCACAAGCGACGTTGTTTTTGCTCAAAATTTAGCAATTTTGGAACAATCTTCGCTGCCGCACGTTTTATGCCTAAAACATCCGTAAAAATTGCTTGGCATTAGCCGAACGATATGCCAACATCATCAGCAACCTCTCTGATCTCTGATAGTGATTCGACGATTATCCAAAATCATTTTCTTCACAGCGTCAATGTCAATGTTTTCATCGGTTGTTGACGTGCTCGGGCGACCAGGACGAGCATCGTCATTGACATCTTCTCGGCCTTCCTTAAACCGGTTATACCACAATGGAACTTGTGTTCTGCTCATAGTAGACTCGCCAAAGGCCACAGTCAACATTTCAAATGGGAAATGCGCATTTAATTTCATTTTTTACACAAAACTGAATACAGTTTCTTTGATCCATTTTTTCGAATAGTAAAAAATCGAAGAGCACACCAAAACACGACTAACCTTTTCATCTGTCAAAAACAAACTGACAATCCAAAATGGTTGGTATTGCCAACATATATAACAGACATGTGTAGCAACATAACAGAAAAAAAATGCGAAAATCGAACATACGTAACTCATGAAATTTTAAAATAACGGTTATGTTTTTATCACACCTCGTACATCTTCTTTTCTTTTAATGGAACAACAGCCCATGGAAGGTCTAGGTCTCCTCTACCTTGTCGCATCCACTCATGTTGCTTACATTTTTTGCCGAATCCGAACGGCGAAGTGAAAAGCATCCCGTCATGTTGCTTTGCGGCGAAGTGAAAAGCTTTTCATAGGCCATTTTTACTCTTGTAAGTTTACCATTGCCTGCCAAGAAGTGGCGGCATGAAGAAACTTCGTTTGTTCTACTTTTTTTTTTTATCTTGCCCATGCCGAGATTTGAACATCGGATACTATGCACAGCAGACCTGCACGCTACCAACTACGCCACAGCGTCCACGACTGACTTTACTACCATCACTATTTTCCCTAAATTATATAAGTATTTTAATATTTTTATGATTTAATTAAAATTTCAAAGATTTTTGCCAATAATTTTCAGTTCTTTTCAACATCATCATCATCACCATCATCATCACTTTCATTTTAATTTTTTCATTTTCTACCACCACTGATGTCATCTCCAATTATTCCTCTTCTAGTTTCTTCTATTCATTTCACTTTGGAAATTGTAAAATATTATAATTATATCAAAAAAACATTTTTCTCTTTTAATATTTTTCTCTGTTGTCAATTTAATAATGTCATTTCATTTTACCAAGCATAGAGCAGAAATAATGACAGGACCCTCTTTGATAAGCGCTCATTTGCAGCAGCATTTCAATTTGCAGAATATTTCCATTTCTATCCACGCTTAAATTAAATTTGCCTCTCCATCCCCCTCGAGAGCCCCAGCCAAGTAACGATGTCAATGTCAATAAGCGATATTTTTTACAATATTTTTGCATTAGAAACGTGCAGCAGCAGCAGAAGCAGCAGCAAAAGGAAAAACACCACAGAAATTATGACAGTGAAAATTGGTTTGAAAATGGGTTTTGCAAATGACATTTAATCAATGTCACAGCGAAATGGAAAGTAAGGGAGAGTAGCATCATTTAAGTATTTATAATCGATGGCAAGTAAGTAGTAGGTTGTTGTTGAGTTGTATGGTACAATTTGAAATTTGAAAAATTGAATATTTGGTTTGGAATCTAAGGAGATCAATTTAAACTTGAAATGTTCTGAAAGCAATTGAGTAGATTTCAAATAATTTTGAAATCAATTGAGAAGATTTTAAATACATTAGCAGGTACATAGTTTTGAACTACTTTGACTACTTTAAACTTATGCTGGAGAAAATACTTTGAGCTGCGAACATCGACATCTCTGGCTCTATCTTCTACAAAAGTGTCATGCTGCTAGCATACGCTGATGATATTGACATCATTGGCAAAAACGCTCGAGCAGTCAGTGCAGCATTCTCCAACCTGGAAAGGGAGTCTCGTCGTGTGGGTCTAGTGGTGAACGAGGACAAAACGAAATACCTTGTGTCAACAAACAAAGAGTCACGGCGTCTTGGACAAAATGTCACTGTTGACAACTATACTTTTGAAGTCGTCAAGGATTTCGTTTATTTAGGATCCAGCATAAACACCAACAATAATGTCAGCCTTGAGATCAAGCGGAGACTAACTCTTGCCAACAGGTGTTACTACGGGCTCAGTAGGCAATTGAGAAGTAGAGCCCTCTCTCCGCCGATGAAAAAAACGCTCTATAAGTCCCTCATCCTTCCCGTCCTAATGTATGGCGCAGAGACGTGGACATTGACCATCAATGATGAGAGGCTGTTAGGCTGTTAGGAGCGTTCGAGAGGAAGATACTCCGTAAGATCTACGGTCCAGTATGCGTGGACGACGTGTATCGAATAAGATGGAACGATGAGCTGTATGAGCTGCACGCTGACACTGACATAGTCAAGCGTATAAAACTCCAGCGGCTTCGCTGGCTGGGTCATGTTGAGCGAATGGAAGAAAGCGCTCCGCTCCGGCTAGAAGGGTGTTTTATTCGAACCACGGTGGAGGAACACGCAGAAGGGGACGTCCTAATATCCATTGGAAAGACCTGACTGCACTTGACCTTATCAACTGGCGCCAGCGCGCGCATAGCAGAGGCGACTTCAGAGAGAGAGCTTCATAGAGGCGGCCAAGACCGATTATCGGTTGTAGCGCCAGCTAAGTAAGTAAGTAAGGGAGTTTTGAAATCGCTATGTATAGTGTATTCTGAAATCGATTTGAAATATTGGAGAATTTTGGGACAATTTTTGAATTTGTAATTTCTATGAAAGCAATTGAAAATATGTAGTTTTAAATCAGTTTGGAATATTCTGATTATATTATATATATATTTTGAAAACGATTTGGATTAATTTTGAAATATATTTGGAAATTTTATAGCCGATTTGGAATATTCTAAAATTAAGTGGAATATTTTGAAAACGTCAACGACTCGAAATATTTTGAAATTAAATTGTATTATTTTAAAATCTGGGTTTAAGGTATTCTTAAATCGTTTTGGAATATACTGAAATCAATTAGAAGTATTTGGAATTATCTGATATCAGTCGAAATATTGTAAAATTTCACTGTATTGTATTAAATTAAAATCGCCTGAATTAGAATTGGAATATTTTTAAAATGTTAAACCGAAATATTGTAAAACTATTCCAAAATCGATTCTAAATTTTTGGAATAAAGTATTTTGAAATCAATTTGGAACATTCTGATTGTCGTATTTTGAAATCAGTTTAGAATATTCTCATCGCATTTAGAAATCAATTTGGAATATTCTGGAATACATTAGGAAGTTTCTGATTCTTTTATAACTTTTCATATTTTATAATCGATTTGGAATATTCTAAAATTAGCTGGAATATTTGGAATTCATCATCGACTTGAAATATTTTGAAATAAAACTGTATTGTATTAAAATCTAGATTTAAGGTATTCTTAAATCATTTTGGAATATTCATTTTGGAAGATTAGTTGAAAGTATTGGGAATTATCTGAAGTATTTGGAATTATCTGAAATCAGTTGGAAAATGTTTGAAATTTCTGAAATCATTTTGGTATAGTTTGAAATCGTGAAGTATATTTGTGTCATCAAGCCGATTTGGAAAATTCTAAAGTCATATTGCCAAATTGTGAAATTGGTTTGAAATATTTGAAATAATTTGAAAATTTTGGGCAATTCTCAAATAGCAGGGACCGAAATATATTTTAATGAAGTTGAAATGTTCTAAAATCATATCGTAAGTAGTAGTTATTTAGAAATCGATTTGGAATATTGTAAAATTAATTATTTTTGAAATCATTTTGGAATATTAATATTGAAACTTAAATCGATTTAAAATATTTGATCAATTTTAAATATTTCTAAAATCAATTTGGAAATTGGAAAATTAGTTTAAAAACTCTCAATGAATTTTGAAATTATTCTGAAATCCATTAAAAATATTTGAAATCAATTAGGAATATTTTCAAATCGATTTTAAAAATTTTAATGTATTTCGAAAATTTTTGAAAAGGACTTGGAATATTCTTATATTATCTCGAAAACTTCTGAAATTATTCTAAAAAATTCTGAAATCAATGAAAAATAATTGAATACAGTCAGGAATATTTTAAAATCGATTTTGAAAATTTTAATGTAGTTCGAAATACTTTGAAATGGACTTGGAATATTCTGAAATCATCTAGAAATCTTGTGAAACTATTCTGAAAAATTTTTATCAGCAATATTTCAAAATCGATTTTAAACATTTTAATGTATTTTAAAATATTTTGAAATGGACTTGGAATATTCTAAAATCTTTTCGGAACCTTCTGATATTATTCAGAAAAATTCTGAAATCGATTAAAAATAACTGAAATCAGGCAGTAATATATTGAAATCGATTTTAAAATTTTATAATGTATATGAAAATTTCCAAAATCATTTCTAATATTCTCAAATCGATTTTTATATTATTTTGAAATGTACAAATCGTTTTCAAAGAATTTTATATTAAACTGGAATAGTTTGAAATTAGAATGCAGAGTATTCTAAAATCAGTTTTTAATATTCTGAAAGTGGTTTGAAATAATTTGAAATTAATCACGATAATTTGTTCAAACAATTTGGATATTTTGAAATTTCTGAAAAGATTTTGAGCTATTCTGAAATTGATTTGAAATTTTCTTAAATCAATTTAGAAATCCTGAAACCTATTTAGGAAATAGGAAATTGGGAAATCAGCTTGGAAATCGAAGTATAGAATATAATAGTTGAAACAACCACAGGTGGATTGGAGGTAGAATTTCGAGTTAATCTCCATGCCCTTCCTCACACTTTCAATGGTGAAACACAAAATTTATTGACAAGTTGCAGGTGTCACTTCGTACAGGAAGAAATTGATATAATCCTCGCTAACCTCCCTCCCCGGGACTCTTTCCCCGAAGACTCTGAAGGTCTGAGTGCCACTATGAAAAATGTAATTCAATTTGTTCACAAATGTTTTCTACTACATCAATCTAGTGTGCGTACATTCTCTAACTAAATATATTCAAACTAACCCTAAATTCAAACTAACTAAATAGGTTTAGCTACATTTTCCCTGACCGATGCACATCCATCGGCAACCTGAAAAATTCATTACACCTAATTGTCAGTGCATTTATTCTCTCTATGTACTATGAGGCATGCAGCATGGGCTGCGAAATGCACACAAAGCACACAAAAAGCAGGGAAAAACCGCCGGGTCATTAAAAGTTCAAAATTACAGTAATAAAAATAAAACAGTATGTGCATGTATGTATATGTGTAAACCAAAGTACCACATAGGACAACAGCGTGCCAGCCTATAAATATGCAATAAAAAAAAATAATTTACATAATATGTAGTCGTAGTAGTTGTATACAACTAGCTGGACGGCTGCACCGGGAAACATTAACAACATGCAGTATACAGTACAGCCAGCCAGCTGAGAGCGGATAGTTAACAAAGCCGCGCACATACCTTCACACACACACACACGCAAACACACACACACGCGCGCACACACACAGTGATGATGGCAATTTGTCTCTTCCAGTTGAGTTGAAAATCCACAGAACTACATGCAACATTTAACAAATGTGCACACACACACACACATACTAACATAGCGATTACATACACACCTACATAGTATACTCCTACGCCTCGTATGCTTGCATGTGTGTGTACGTTTTTATGTTTATGTTGTTATGTGCATACTCGGAAATACATACATACATACATACGTACTTCCACATTACTAACAGCTAAAAAAAAAACAAACAAAAATAAATCACTTAAAACAAAACATCACAAATGATGAAAGACATCATTTGGTCATTTCTCGATTCTGCAGCAGTGTATTGTGTATTGTGTGTCCTCGCACTTACTTACGTTAGTGTGTGTGTGTGTGTGTGTGTGTGTGTGTGTGTGTGTGTGTGTGTGTGTGTGTGTGTGTGTGTATAGGTAGGTTGGCAAATGCAAAAGTTGTAACATAAATGCTCTACACATATTTCCTGTTCTAGTTGCAGCTTAGAGCGTTGTTGTGCCGTTGTTGATGTTGCATTGTTTGTTCGGAAATAGTAACGCGAATTGTTGAAATCCTGGGTTTATTTGGAATAATATTTTCGTTGTTAGTACGAATGCAAACTTGCATGCATGGATAAAATTTTACATTTTTGCTTTCATTTGTTGGGTTGCGTAGTTGTAATCGATTGGTGAGCGGATTATTAGCCATGCTACCTTCTCCTTACATTTCGGATTAATACAATTTAACAACAATAACCATTTCATTTCCATTCCATTCCTGTACAAATATAACACGCACAACATGAATGGATGCGAAAAGCTCGGCCTAGTCCCTCCATGAGCTGTTCTGAACAACAACAACAACAACAACAATAACAATGCATACAAACAAAAAATAAAGCGACTCTCTCAATGGATCTATTAGTCCTATACTCTATAAGGTAACTCTTAATGTTAGTGACCATTGGCGAGGCGGGGGCTGGTTTCCTGCCGACAATCCTGCCGAAGTTGTTGATTGATTCTCCTAGGCAGGACAGTATCTGTCCTGTATCTGTTACCATATGCCTGTGAAGGTGTGACTTGAGATCCATTGTCAGCTCGTCACAGGCTTCGCCACAGTCAATTATTTACTCGGGAAAATTGGTGTCACGGAATCGCTCTAACATCGCTTTCTTGAAGATGGAAGACCTTGCCTTGATTTGATCAAGCCATGCAGTTTTTACAAGGCTGCTGGCAGGATTAAGGCTGCTGATGTCGATGGATGGTTGGATGTGAAAAAGGCCGAGAACCAGACCTACGAGTGCAGGGCAGTTCCTCAAGCACTCAGGCTATGTAGCCCATTGTACTTAAGGTCTAGGAAAAGAAGAAGAGGTGACAGCAAGAATGGGGGCTGCAGATATAATTTCAGCCTAACTAAAGGTAAGAGCACCCTTATGATTTTGAGATAAAGGGTAAGTATGTTTGACAAAAATATTTGAAAGTGAAAAATAATTGATCATTTAATAGCGCTTCGATTTTCAGAGAAATGTCAACTTTGGTAGGGAGCCCCTTAAGGGTTAGCAATGAAGGTTAGTCCAATGGAATCAAATGTTTAGGATCACCGTGGAAGAAAGGGGACTTCCTTTTTCATGGAAATGGTAAATTTTGGTGGGAGGGAGGAGGGGGAGGGGTTTAGTGGGGTAGGAGGGGGCCTGTTAAAAGTAGGAAATGCGGGGTAAGTTTGTTGGGGTGGAATGTTGATCATTGAAATATAATGGGGGTCAGTCTTATATTTTACGATCAACGTGGAAGCACGGGGAGCCTATTTCATAAAAACAGAGTAAATTTCTTAAGGTCTGGGGTTACATACTCGTATGTTGGGCAAGTATAATGGGGAAAAATATTAGCCAACATTAACATTTATGGGATCAGTCTTGCATTTTAACCCTCTAGGAACGAGTCCTGATCACATGTGGAGTAATTTGTCGACTTTCTTTGAAATTTGTTTTACTTTACCCTCACCCTAATCCTAACCCTAACCCTCCCATTTCATGGCTCATGCATTTTCCCATCGAACCACACAAAATTAAAGATTCCAGCGTATTCAAATCGAAAAGTCGTGCTCTATTCCATAGCTAATATACATATGTACAAAGATACTTAGGTACGCCCCACACATATTTGCTCTTTGGACAGCAATTGAACATTAACTGGAAAGGTGAAATGCATTCCATGTTATTCATATCATCAGAACAAAAAGAAGCAAAAAAGAAAGAGAAAGAGAAAGAGTGCAGTAAATTGTGAAGGCGTGTGTAACTGACAAACAAGCCAGGTAGCCAAACAGTCAACACAGTCAGACAGATACAGACACAGACACAGACACACATGAAAAATGCAACTTTTATAGGAACTCACCCTAAAGTAAACATTCTCTCTTCAAGCTTTTGACTTTTATACCTTACGACTTGGCTGCACATTTATTACATTACTGCCTTACTGCTATTGAGTAGGCGTGGACCGAAAGCAGCTGCTGATCTAAAGAGGAAATAAGAAAAGTTCAATTCAATGGCAACAGCAATCTGTTACTTATTGACAGTGAATGCCATTGCAATGGAATGGAAAATGATGTGATATCGTATTGAAATTGACAGCCTATTTGCTGTAAAAGTAGCAAATCAAGGGGAAAAAAGTGAAAAATAAAGAGAGTGACGCAATGACAAACTACTTACTTATTTACTGGAGAGACAGAGCTTCTATTAAGCTAAAAAGTAAAATAAAAATAATTTACTGCCATTGCAATTCCATTGCAATTCCAGAGAAAGAAAGAAGAAAACAAAGTAAAAACGAAAATTTCTATTTGCCAAAAACTTCAAACAGCAAATGAATTAAGTTACTTACTTGTTTGCCTTCACATTCAAATCAACGTACATATGTATAGGTATGTGTGTGTGTGTGTATCTGTGTACTAAGTACAACATGCTAATTCTCAGGCTTGTTAACTTACAGTCAGCTCTCAACTTTTATGCATCGTTTTGTTGTACCTACTTACTGACATACATTTGAGGTATGCAGATGGCAGATGGCACCTACATTAATCAGTTTGGCAAACTATTCATCGTTGAAATGAGGCAGCGAGCGACAACTGCATTTTGTGCTTATTTGCTTCCAGCTGCGCGCGCAATGATCTGCACAAATTTTCTGCTCAATTTGATGTGCGAGTTGCGGTGTTAGTATTTTCGATTCTACGTTTATTTGTTATCTGCTTTAAATTCAAGTCACGTTTTTCAATTTCTTTTTTTGTACCAAACATCACCACCACCTTCAGGCAATTTTATTATAAAACAAACAAAGAAAAAAACAGAAGGAATGAAAATTTTCTTTTCAATTGGTATATTTTCATCTTCATCATTTTGTTTGATCCAATTTTTCGTTTTTTTGTTTTTTTATATTAGAAAGACGTTTTAGTAAATTGAGTTTATTAGGGTAAGTTGTTTTTTTTTCACTTTGTAGTTATGCGCATGAAGGCCGCTTTGTATTTGATCCAACTGCGTGTATCGAGTAATTTTTGGTTTACTATATAAATCTTTTGCAAGGCAATATGCTTGGCAGAATTACTATAAGTTATGTAGTAAGTATATATGTTTTACATTCGTTCTTTGTGCTCTCAGCTTTAAATTGATTTTTCTCCCTGTTTTGTACATGCCGTTAGCTTTACATTGATTTTTCTCCATGTTTTGTAGGTGCCGTTAGTTTCTATGAAATTTGTTATTGTTATTGTATTAAATGACATATTTAGACTGCTCTCAAAAAGAGAGAGAGAGTGAGAGAATTTTTTATTTTTAACAATCGAATATTACTTTGAGAATGAAACATTGTAATAAAGGAAGAGATTCCAACAAAAAAAAAAATGGCTGCGTAGCAGGTACTTAGGAAATTTTATTTGAGAAACCATCCAAACAAATGATTTACATATATGTACATATGTATGGTGAGTACACTATAGATTTGATGCGTTGTTGTTGTTGTTGTATAGAAAATGATGTGAATATTGATTGAAAATAAGAGAAAGAGAGAGATTTTGCAACAACACCTTCAAACTGTATTCTCAAGCCTCTGGCACCTAGAATGAATTGTGAACGTGAGAGCGTAGTATATAACTGAGAACCAAGATGAAATACTTGTAAATGTAAGAAGTGTGGCCCATAATAATCAACCCACACGTTTAAGTAATGCAAAAAGTTGAATACCTCTCAGCATCTGCCGTTCATTGAGAGCATGTGAGAAAAGGTGGTAGATATCAGTTGATTAATTTAATTGATATAAAAATATCCATTGACAACATATGTATCTCTCCTTCTTATAATTGATATAATTCGTATAGAAGCTTTACTCTGACGTACACAACAGATTCTGTAGGCCAGACGTGTACCAGCTTTTTAAGTTGTTAGGTTAGGTGGGGTAGAAAAAAGTACTAATCCTCTCTCTTCTTCCCCGTTCGCCATCATGCTGAAAAATAAAAATTGCTTTCAAGAGTTGGCCAATGTAAAAGCGAACTAAGTCTATACAAATTATGTACCCATGGAGCGAAAAGCAGAGGGAAAGGCAACCAGTCAACCAGTCTGATCTACATTAGCTATTGTTTATAGCAAACCAAATTATTTGTTCTTGTTTTCCATATAAAATAAAAAAATAATTTCATTTAATGTGAGAAGCAACCACAAATTCCAGATGGTCGCTGTGGCGTAGTGGTAGTGAGTTGGACTGCTGCGCAGAGTGTCCGGGGCTCGAATCTCGGCACAGGCCAAAATCATAAAAGTAGAAAAAGAAAGCATTTTTCTACACGGTTCCAAGCATTTGGCAAGCAAATGGTAAACATACAAGAGTAAAAATTACCTATGAAAAGTTTTTCACTTCGCCGTTCGGATTCGGCATTAAACTGTAGGTCCGTTCCCTTCCAGTCATGTACAAATATAACACGCACAATATGAGTGGATGCGAAAATCTCGGCCTAGGCCCTCCATGGGCTGTTGTGCCATTAAACTTTACTTTACTTTTAGTATTAGAAAAATTATTTTTTCTACTTTTTGATTTTTTGATTTTGCCTGTGCCGAGATTCGGACCCGGACACTCTGCGTAGCAGTCCAACGCACTACCACTACGCCACAGCGACCATCAGGTTGTGCCATTAAAAGTAAACGTAAAAAGTAACCACAAATTCCGAATGGTATCAATCAAGACAATGAAATGCTTCCAAAGCAGCTGCAGAAGCCTTCCAAAACAGCGTGAAATCCCTCCACTCCATATCCCACTCCATATCATTTTTCGCACATGATGTCATAGGGACTAAGGCTTACTTATCGCTAAGTACGTCAATCAGCTACGAGAAAGTCTTACTCAAAGCTGCCATGGGAAGAAAAATGGAAGCCTTCGATTTAATCGAAGAAGAATTATTCCATGCCATGCTTTCTTTTGGAAGTCTTCTTAAAGGCTTACAAACTTCAATTTACCTTCTCAAGAGTACAAAGTAGAGCCAATGCAATAATATTTTGAAATAAACTTCCCAAAACCTTCTTAAAGCAGCTTCGTGCATGTAATACCAACGACACAACTTCTTTTAGCCTTCTTAAAACACAAGATTGTATGACTTCCATATACTTTCTCTCTTTTTCTTGAGCGATTCTATGAACGATTTCTATGGCGATGTGTAGACGTAAGGCTTATCAAAGTTTAATAAACCAGGTTTTCATAACAGTTTCAGAAAAAATTGCTTTGTTAATGATGAGGTGCCAGACCAAACTTTATTTCACCTCTTTCGAGTAATACTTATTAAATTACATTAACTAAGTAACGATGAATTGTCTACGTCTCTTTCCACACATAAAAGTCTTGCAATTAATTGGCTAAGTAAATATCTTCATTTGTATTTAATTTTACATGAAGCTCTTACCGAAAATTACGTAAATAATTTACACAGAATCGAGAAGAAGAAAATATAAAGTGACATGCTGATTTTTAGATTGCTTCCTCTCATTCCATTAAAGAGTACAAGAAAGTAAGTACTTGAAAGTCTTACAAATTCATTTGAATAATTTCCCATTGAAATGATTGAAATCCAACAGTCAGACAGACATTTGGGCGTCTGTTGTGCCCAAATGTCTGTCGGCAACTGTCTTCAAGCTTACATACTAAATATCTGTATACATATCTATTATTGTATATTAGTAGTGTGCTTGTAGCATTTCGTGCGATTTGCATATATAATTTTCAATGTTGAATAAATGATTGAGGCGCGTGGCACAGCACAGCACAGCACAGCACAGCACAGCACAGCGCAGCACACGCTCAGGCAATGTTGAAATTCAGTCTACGACGAATCGTATGCATGCAGGAGCAGGAGAACAAAAACAATATTTGAATAATTTACAATTAAAATTGTGAAAACTGTTTCAGTTAAATGTTGATTTTCAATTCGAAATCGCAAGAAGATAAAATGGATTTCAATTTAGGGCAATTCATTTTCTTGTTTCCTCATTTTGGTTGCTGATAATAAATTTTCGAAGCATACTTATAGGCGACAACTATTACGCTATCGTAGCAGAACAGTTTTAGCCGCCGAAAATTACTACTTCTATGGCTGTTGAAAATCGCACATAAATGTTTGGATTTTCTATGCCACCAACTCTATCATAAACAAAGGAATATCATTAAAACAGTTTAAATGGCGGCAAACATAATTTAAGCACATTCACACACACACACACACTCTTACGCACATTTACAAAAACACACATAAACACTGGCATTCGCATGTCATGTTTTGTAGTGTGAATAAATGAAGCAAGTTGAATGGGGCATGATATGTGGGTGTGTGTGTGTGTGTGTGTGTGTGTGTGTAAAACTTTATAGTGTTGTTGTAAGCACATTTAAAGTTACAAGAAGTTAAGTAGTTGGCAATTTCATCCTTCAGAGACGTGACACATGAAGTTTTTCGGTGAAACTATAACTAATACTATGCTATACATACATACATATGTACGTCGACTGCACGAGCATGTGTAGCCATAAATTGAAAAACTTGTGAAAAATGTATTTAAAGTTTGCAAATGGTAAATGTATTCGTACACTTCACGAACATACATTGCTCGTATGTTTATTTGTAACGCAAATTTGTAATTTTTGTTGATTTGTCTGTGTGCATCGTGATACGCCACCTCTTATAATCCTACAAATTACTTCTCTCTGAATAATTAATTTAGTTCTTAAAGTACGAATTTCTTCTTTAGTTCATATTGAGAGAATTTAACTGTTATTGCTTTATTCTAAGCAACAATAATCGGAAATGAATCGTGGGGAATTTTCTCTCCACCTCATTACCCTTACACTCAGTCTACCAATGTTACTCTTTTGAAAATGATAAACATTGAAAAACTTAACACTCATTTAATTTAATTAATAAAATAAAATACGACTCACATTGAAAAAAAAAGAAGTTTTTTGAAATGTGTATGATGATCACACCGTCATCACACACCGTGGAAAAGCTCAAGAAATCACAAGGCTAATGCTCTCGCACGTACACTCTCTTTCTCTCAATTTCAATTACTTATGCATGTTAACCCTGGCTTTGCACGCACAAGAAAAAAGCTGCAAATTGAGAAAGGTATTTTATTTGAAAATTAGAAAAACTTCTGCTAGCAGCAAATGTGTGAATGTATTCGTAAAGTTTGATAGTATTGAGTTTTTCGAACTTGCACTTGCACGTGTAATCGTTTTATTAGTTTATACAAAATATAACAAAAATTATTATCAAAAGACATGTTTTTTGTAGATTTAAAGTTAGTGAGAGAGAGGGAGAGAGAAAGAGAGATAGAGCGTATTCCACGATTCCTATGCAATTCTTGTTAAAAAAATATAATTAAAATTATAACATAAAAAGAGTAACGTTTGTAGACTGAGTGTACGGGTAATGAGGTGGAGAGAAAATTCCCCACGATTCATTTCCGATTGTTGTTGCTTAGAATAAAGCAATAACAGTTAAATTCTCTCAATATGAACTAAAGAAGAAATTCGTACTTTAAGAACTAAATTAATTATTCAGAGAGAAGTAATTTGTAGGATTATAAGAGGTGGCGTATCAGCAACGCGAAAATGCTACTTTGGGAAAATAAATGAGTGGCTTTTATATCGCGGTTTTACATTTTCCTCGTAAACTAGTGCTATTGTACAGTGGCAATATGGCAATCAATGTTTTATATAATTTGTAAAGATTTGTTTTTGTTTATGTTTTTGTTTTCCAACTATCTCTTGATTTAAAAGTACAAGCACATACCGTTACTTTTCTTTGAAATATTTATTTGAATACTGTCCTCAGAGTAAGTAACTGCACAATTGGAAGTCAGAAAGCGAGAGAGAGAGAGAGAGAGAAGCACAACAAAATATATTGCGAGATGAAATATCATTTCAACGCAGCCCGTGGTAAAATTACAATAATATCAACATGCAAATGAGCAACGATTAAGCTCTCTTCGTATTTCATGTCGTTTGTTGTTGTTCTAATTTGTATTTCACATGCACAGGAACGGTTCATTGTTATCCAGCCCTATTACTTAATCATTTATGTAAATTTTATTTTTTTATTTATTTTTTATTGATATCTTCAACACACAGGGTGTACCCCTATGAATGCAGAGCATTGTGTTGAATGGAAGGAAGATTGATAGGTGAGAGGAAGAAGGAGGGAGAATGAGAGAGGGAATGTGATCACACAGGACACCGATAAAGAGATAGACAGCCATTGTGGCAGGTGTTGTGTCTTTACCACAATGAACTTCAGTTTATCAGTGTCGAGTGTGACCACATGTAGCGCCAAAGGCCAAGCTTTTCGCATCCACTCATGTTCGGCGTGTTATATTTCTATATTTCTGAAATTAATGTAATAAGCTGCTTTTTATTCACCACTCGCTTCGAGCGACTATGTACAACTAGCAGCGATAATGGGAATCAACAACGAAAGTTGACATCTTGATTAACATTTCTGGTTTCTATAACAACGCTTAAGTGAATTAAAGAAGAAGTAAAGTGGTTGCTGTGGTGTAGTGGTAGTATGTTGGACTGCTACGCAGAGTGTTCGGGGTTCGAATCTCGGCACACGCAGAATCAAAAAGTAAAAAACATAGTTTTTCTACACGGCACCACCTCTTGGCAGGCAATGGCAAACCTACAAGAGTAAAAATTGCTATGAACATCTTTTCACTTAGCCGTTCGGATTCGGCATTAAACTGTAGGTCCCTTCCATTCATGTACAAATATATCACGCACAACATGAGTGGATGCGAAATGCTCGGCCTAGGCCCTCCATGGGCTGTTGTGCCATTAAAAGTAAGTTAAGTGTGGGAAAAAAGAACCTTAAAAAGAAATGAATCAATATGTCCCTCGTTAAAAAAATTGGCTAATAAATTAATTGAAATTTCGGTCAATTTCTTTGTAAAATTGTAGACACAATTGGAGGAGACTGATTATATGTAATAACTATTTATAATTTTTTATATATTCCTTTTCCACTTTTTTTCCTTTCTTGGTGCTATAAACTTGCAACCACGCAATATGTAAATAACAATCCAAATCTTTAATATTTTGAACATAATTTACTTACTTATCTTCCCTTTACATTGTCATGCTTGACATAAAACTCTTTCACTTTTTTCCCCTCTATATTCCATTCAGCATTTTTCACTTTTACACTTTCGCTCTTTAGCTTTTAATTGCTTAAACCGCAATTAAATGCATATAAAATTAAACCAACGAATTAAAAAATATAAATACATACTAACTATACGCGGAAAAAATTCCTACCAGAAATGCTAGACTGCACAAAAGCATAAATTTTATCATACTCGTATACAACAAGTAAATCAGAAAAAAATTGTACAAAATTAACCGCTAGAGAGTAACTTTGCGGAAAAATGAGTACACAAATGAGAGAAGCAGTGATAGAGGAGAAGAGAAAAGCTAGAGCGAGTGAAAGTGAGAGAGTACGCTAAAATACAAACCAAGTCAAACCAAAACCCAAACCAAAAATAACCGAAACAAAAACAAAAACAAAAACAAAAAAGAAAAGGCAAAATGGTGCAACTTCCGTTGTAAAGTTTTGTTTAACAGAAATAATTACAGCATGTTATTTTCCGGTTTTGACTTTTTATGTCAGAGTTAAGTTGTTTTTTTTATTTATGTAGCTACTGCCGGTTTTTTCACTTTTGTTGTTGTTGTTGTTGTTGTTGATGGTTGGTTTCAGACGACATTATAATGCTTTATTATTCTGCTTCTTGACTGCGGGCATTAGCGAAGGGTAAGTATTCAAAATGGACCATACCAATTTGTTAGTTAGAATGGAGTTTTGAATGGAGGGAGAAATTTAATTTAAAAACAAGACTACGACATAGTTGCTGAATTAGGCTGCATTATGAGAATCTTGCAACGAAACCGTCATAAAGAGTTTTGAGACTATTCGCACTTATTAAGTCACAGTTTTATTGGTATTTTCAGTATCTTTGAAATAACGTTTTACTTCGGACACGTTCGTACATTTTGCGAGAAATCAAGTAATCTGCATTGCAATTACTTACTTACTTAGCTGGCGCTACAACCGATGATCGGTGTTGGCCGCCTCCACAAAGCTCCGCCAGTCACTTCTGCTATGGGCGCGCTGGCGCCAGTTGATAAGGCCAAGTGCAGTCAGGTTGCCCTGCACCTGGTCTTTCCAACGGAGATTAGGACGTCCCCTTCTGCGTGTTCCTCCACCGTGGTTCGAATAAAACACCCTTCTAGCCGGAGCGGAGCGCTTTCTTCCATTCGCTCAACATGACCCAGCCAGCGAAGCCGCTGGAGTTTTATACGCTTGACTATGTCAGTGTCGGCGTACAGCTCATACAGCTCATCGTTCCATCTTATTCGATACACGTCGTCCACGCATACTGGACCGTAGATCTTACGGAGTGGAGTATCTTCCTCTCGAACGCTCCTAACAGCCTAACAGCCTCTCATCATTGATGGTCAATGTCCACGTCTGTGCGCCATACATTAGGACGGGAAGGAGGAAGGACTTATAGAGCGTTATTTTCAACGGCGGAGAGAGGGCTCTACTTCTCAATTGCCTACTGAGCCCATAGTAACACCTGTTGGCAAGAATTAGTCTCCGCTTGAGCTTAAGGCTGACATTATTGTTGGTGTTTATGCTGGATCCTAGATAAACGAAATCCTTGACGATTTCAAAAGTGTAGTTGTCAACAGTGACATTTTGTCCAAGACGCCGTGACTCCTTGTTTGTTGACACAAGGTATTTCGTTTTGTCCTCGTTCACCGCTAGACAATTGCATTGCCCTTTATAGCAACCACCTTTTTATGCATTTGGTTAGCTTCTACTAATTAGCTTCAAGTTATTGTCTTTTATTTATGAATCATAATTTGTAAGTTTTTCTTCTGCCACATTTCGCATTATTTTTTTTTACACCCCCAATCTCTTTCTAGTGAAAATTTTCAACAAAAGTTTTAGAAGTTATCCCTTTCCCCCTTCTCCCCCCTCACCCTTATTCCATTTGATTTCTTTCTTACGTTTTTGATTGTCAACGCATTTTTTTTTTTTTTTTTTAAATTTTTATTTTTTAACGACTTTTGTGGCAAACTTTCACGGCGCCACGTTGTTTAGCGACAATAAATGAGCACAAAGTTTGTTCTTTTAAAATTTCATTGAAGGCAGATTGCTTATCTGGTGTGTGATTGAGGTTAAATTTTCAACATAAGTAAGTATAACTATGAGTGAGAGGTGGATAAAGGAAGAATTCTCGGCTTAAAATAACATCAACACCTCTCGAATTTGTGATTTATATAAAAATTTAAGAACAGGACAGAATATAGGCTGCGCATAGGACAGAGATAAAACCGAGACAGGATAGAGAAAGAAGAAAGTCAGAACTGAGGTTAGATAGAGACAACGAGAGAAACCGGCAGAAGCAAGAGAGAATAGAGAAAGAAGAAAGTCAGAACTGAGGTTAGATAGAGACAGCGGCAGAAACCGGCAGAATCAAGAGAGAAACAGGGGCGAAGGCTGAATAGAGAGATAGAACAGCGACAGGACAAAGACAGGATAGAGATAGGATGGAGGCAGTACAGAGACAGCAAAGGTAAGATACAGAGAAAAGCTCAGAATAGAGAAAACATGGCGATAGAGACAGAACAGAGCAGAAGAGAAACACGACAAAAGACAGAGTGTAGGAAGAGACAGGACATAGACAGAGCAGAGGCAGGAGAGGAATAAAGAGCAGCAAGTGTTGGAAGGTAAGGATGGATAGGCTAGTAAACACAAAATATGTAGGATGGATAGAAAAGAGTTAGAACCAGAAAGGTTGGGCCAGATGAAAAAGGGCAGCAAATGCTAAGCGAACAAGAAGGGCGAGAAAGGATGGAAAGGTCTAAAAATTAGCAGGGCTGAAAGGAAAGAATGGCACAATGGTCAGTGCAGAAGATAATACGTCCAAAAGAAAGCTTTAAGGACATGGAAGGCAAGAAAGACAGTGACACAAGAGGGTGGGTCGAGGGGGGTCGAGGGGGATACGATGAATAGCATAGCAAGATATCGATAATGGGTAAGAAATTAGAGATCGAAAACAATCGAAAAAGGTAGGAAGTTGACGAAGAGTAAGAAGGGCGGGAAAAAAGTAGGAAGATCAGTAACGATACGATCAACCGAATGGGCAAGAACATGTAGCTACTTAAGCAAGGTATGAAAAATAAGAAATACTGAGTTTAGAGTTTATAATTTTGTAAATTGTGTGGTCGCTGTGGTGTAGTGGTAGTGCGTTGGACTGCTACGCAGAGTGTCCGGGGTTCGAATCTCGGCACAGGCAAAATAAATAGAAGTAGAATAAATAATTTTTCTACACGGCACCAACTCTTGGCAGGCAATAGCAAACCTACAAGAGTAAAAATTACCTATGAAAAGCTTTTCACTTCGCCGTTCGGATTCGGCATTAAACTGTAGGTGCCTTCCATTCATGTACAAATATAACACGCACAACATGAGTAGTGGATGCGAAAAGCTCGGCCTAGGCCCGCCATGGGCTGTTGTGCCATTAAAAGTAAGTAAAGTAAAGTAAGTAATTTTGCAAATTGTAAATAAATTACCATATTCTTATGAAGCAACTTTTTACACTACCAAACAACAATGTTGGAGGTTCTTTTTGAGAGAGCTTTTTGATTACGAAAAAACACTTAAATCTGGTATTTAAATATTCTTATAACAGCCAAATCTTATAATAGCCGAGGTATGGCATGTATTAATGTTCTAACGTTTCTCAAAAATATCAAATAAACCGATTAGAGTGTCTTCAGACTATATTCGTATATGAAATTAAGAAGAGAAAGAGTGGGAGAGCACCTCATAATGACAGAGTAATCATGTCCTCCGATGTTGGCCCCTTTTTGAAGATCAAAACTAACTAATTGTCTAATGAAATATAAAGAGAATAATACTTATAATTGAGTTATTCACAATGTGTCTTATTCATTATCGTATCCTCTCAATGGTCCAACATTTTCGCATCTCTCATGCATTTATGTCAATTTAGAAGAATACAACAGCATTCGACACCTTGTGAATACCCCAAATGCTTATTAAGATTATGGTACTTCCTGGAACAATTCCTAAGTACAATTGCGATGTGATTATAAAAAAAAACACAGAAAATACGAGTAAAATATCTAATACGATAAGTATATAAATAATTTTTTGTATGGACAGAAGCTAAGTAAGTAAAACAGTCAGTAGCTACGAAAACAATTAATTAATTAAAAGTTAACTTGTTGACAACTAAAGGAAAAATTTTAACAGCTAGAACTTCATCACAAGAGTATATAATTTAAAGCCCAAGTAAATAGAAAATAATGGATAACAGCTCTCTATAAAAAAAAATGTAATATGAACAGGGACACAAACACACACACACACACACATTCATGCATACATAATTTTTCTCCACACAAGAGCACAGCCAAAATGATAATATTTCTCCTGTTTACTCTCTCTCAGCATGCGGCGCTGCTGCTCATAATGGCGTCTCATTTTATTTAATTTGAGAGAAAAAAAGTTACCGTTTTTTTTTCTGTTCTGTTCTCAACTTACATTAAAAATAGTCTCTAAGGTAATTTTATACTGCAGCATTTTTGATACAGACGACACATACAAACACACACTCACATACAGCGACGATATTACGTCGCCTTCGTTTACACTCTTACGTATGTTGATGCAGAAGGTGCGACATCATGAGGAGGAGGTTGTTGTTGCTGTTGCTTTTGGATCTGTTGCTGTTGCTCTTGAGTAGCTGCTACAATTTTGCATACTCGTATATGAGTACACTCATACATATAAAAAAAAAAGATATCATTACTTCTGGATGCTCATGTGGTGTGGTTTTTACGTGAACATTTTAACCAAACCCAAAATATTTGATATGCCAAAGGATACTCGTATGTCGTTAAAAAGAAGATGAAAAAAAAAGAAAAATAAAGTGTGGTGCTCCTCTGTGCAATTTAAGTATGTATTTAATAAAATATATTAACTTTCATCTATGACAGTTTACTGCTTTTCCAGGATTCATTATTTAATAGTGTGTTAAAGAGGAAAAAGTTCAGGGGGAAAGTAGCACAAAGGTCTTCTTCTGGTCTTCACCACTTGTCCACTGTTGTAAGTAGTATTAATAGGCTACTTACAAGGAGAAATATTCAAGGTACTATGCCAGGTGTCAGGAATCTCTGACCAGCAGTTATCTTTTCACTTGGACGAGATTAGTGAGACCTCAATATCGAACGGGTTTCCTCACCATTGCCTCCACAGCGATCGACTGCGCGATGTTGCGCGAAAGGCTAACCACAGCGCGACCAAATCTCCTGCCAAAAGCGGAGCAGAGCCTTCTTTAGCCAACATTAGAAGGCATCAGCTTAGCGTCGGTACTACATCCACGTCCGATATCGATACTCCAACAGCTCTTATCGGACGATTTCTTCATCGGCCATCGTTTCGGTACGATGTGCCGATGACCGTCATCGTTATATAAACTACCCGCATAGTTTGTTACTACATCCATGGATGAGATGAGCACATCAGCAACCCGCATCAGTACAACACAGTGTTGCCGGATCAGAAATTTTCCCCCCTAGATTTATGCAGTTTTTAGTCTTTCAGGGGGTGATTTCAAGGGAACAAATATTATTATACCTGTTACTTTAAATGCAATAGATAAAATTTTAGTATAATTAGGGGAAAACGATGGATATTAGGGGGCTATGGAGTCCCATTTGGACCATCGAGAGCTCTCCATGTCTGGTAACACTTGTACTAAATCTACGGCCGTCGTCGATGAAGCATCAGCCGGCATCGGCACGCCATCCACGGCTAGTATCAGCCAACGTCGGTACATAAACTGCCCGCATCGAACAGGTTTCCTCACCATTGCCACCACAGCGATCGACTCCGCGATGTTGCGCGAAAGGCTAACCACAGCGCGACCAAATCTCCTGCCATCGAGGAGCAGAGCCTCCAGCATCAGAAGACATCAGCTCAGCGTCGGTACTACATCCACCGTCCGACATCGGTACATCATCAGCTGGCATCGGTACGACATCCACGGCCAGGATCAGCACTGCATCACACAGTGACAGTATTGGAACTTGAGTATCGCCTGAAAATGTTATGCAGTTACAATCAAATCAATCTTTACTGAACTTTAAACTCAAAAACAGTTCTAAAATAAAAACTCAAATTATTCACATTATTAAGCAATCACGCTAAAGTTTTATTTCTGACTCATTCTCATTCTCATTCTCTTTTTCATTTCTTATTGCTGCTTTTATAAATCAACAATAAATTCAATTCAATATTTTTTTTTTGGTTACTTAACGGCGAACAAAATTTCCCTAAAGAATTTTCTTATTCTTATTTTTGTTCTTGTTCTTGTTCTTGTTTTTTTTTTGCGCAATGATTGTGTGCAAAAGTGAAACATGAAAGCAACAACAAAAGTACATACATAACAACCAACAATCGATTTTGTTGCCGGCAAGTGTGTGCTTTTGTATGTGTGTGTGTGTGTGTATGTGTATATGTGCTCATTGACGATTTGCAATTGTTGTCAACGTCAATAACAACCGAAAAGAAAAAAGAATTAAAAAAAAAAAAAGTAAAAATGAAATGTTCCCAAATGGAATTGGCATGTGTTCAGGCTAAATTCATTGCAAATAGTTTTGCCCTTTATTGTACAGCAATAAATTGTTAAGCGAAGAGAGTGAGAAAGAGGGTAAGCTTTTGAGAGGATGAAAGATGAAATTGAAATAGAGCTGAGCTGAGGCAGTAACTAGAAATGCAAAAACAAAATATGCACATACATACATATTTGTACCGTTCGGATTTTCATTTGCTCCTTCTACTGCACGTACTACATAAGCTGTAAGCTATGTTCTGAATATGTACCATATGTACATATGTGCGTGTGTGCATGTAAAAATATACGCAACATTTAGCACATTTTTATGGCCATCATTGAAGCATTAAAATGAAATTTTTGGTTAGAAATATGTAGAAATGAAATGGTGAACTTGGAAAATATGGAAATATGTAAATGGAAAATTCGATAAAATACAATATTTGGGTATGCCCGTAAATACTTAAAATAAAATGGAATTTTTAATAATCGAAAACAAACACAGCAGCAATAACAAAATAAAATCGACAACAATTAAAAGTTTAGCGTTTGCCATTTTTTTTCGGGCCTTTTAATGCTTTTTTGTTTTTTTGATTGTAAAATGTTCGTTCATAACCATAGAATAATAAGAAATATAAATAACTTTATCGTTGCATTTGGCTGACGGCAATCAAATAGAAAACTTTAACATTTGTGGATGAAAGAAAGTAAATACATGGAATGGATGAAGAGCGTAGGTGAGTGAGTATGGTGTAAATATTTGAGAGAGTGAGTTTATACTCGCATGTATGTGTAACGTACGTTGGAGCGCGTAGTTGGGAGTGAGAGAACCTTACGCAAACAATAATATCAAAAATAAACACAGAAAGTTTTTGCCGTTACTTTTTTTTTTCTCTTCATTGTTGTTGTTGTTATTGTCTTTTTTCCGCCCTGCATTTAATTCATATAAGAGTATCATGGTCTTGTCGTTCTTTAAAAGTTATTGATATTTTTGTTTGTTTCTGCTGCTGTTACCTTTATTTTCTGTTGTCTTAATTTAACTTTCTACTAACTAACATGTCGTTCTCTTATGTTATTTCTATAAGTTTTTGAGTTTTTGTTTATTCTTTGTGACCTTAAATTTCACTTTTCCCTCTGGATTTCCCTCTCTTTTTGGTTTTGGTTCTGTAAAGATTTTGTTCCTTTTATTGGTTCTTATTTATTGATGTCTTTAGTTTTACTATATATGTTTTGATGAGATGTTTGGATGTGTTTAATAAAAGTGAAACTTAGTTCATATATTGGGAAAGTTTGCGTCAATCAGAGTCTAAAAGAACCATAGGGGAAGAGAGCAGTATTGTGAATAGAAGATATTTCGAAATCTTGCGCTTGTGTGTGTGGAAAATTTGGTAGTTATATTGAGTGATTTTCAATTTCGTTCGAAAAGTAAACATTTTAAAATAACAGAAAAAGTTACAGAACAGAAGAGTGTGGAACGAGGGGAACAAGGGGTGCAAATAAGATACAATAATGGAGAAGAATGGGCGGAACAGCCATCAGATATTATTCCTGAAGATATCACTTAAGATTAAGGGGAATGTTACAGAGTGGAAGACAGAAAGGTAAAACCCTGAGATGAAAATAGAAATGTTTACATATCAAAAAGTACGAGTGGAACTAAACTTGATGCTAAAATGGTCCGAATTAAACATTTTAAATTAACAGGAAACTTTCTGCAACTGAGAAAATAGTAAGAGAGAGAAATACTTAAAGAAGCTTCAAAAGCCTTCTACAACTGCGTGGAATTCTTTTTTCTATGTCCCACTCCAGATATTTAGCACATGATGTCATTAAGAGTAAGGCTTACTTAATTCTACGCCAGTAAGAAAGTCTTACTCAAAGCTGCCTTGGAAAGGTGAAATAAAAGCCTTTGTTTTACTCGAAGAAGAAGCATTTCAAAGCGTTAAACATTTATTATTAACAGGAAAACCTCTGTAACTGAGAAAACAGTAAGAGAGAGAAATGCTTAAAGAAGCTCCAAAAGACTTCCACAACTGCGTGGAATTCTTTTTTCTATGTCCCACTCCAGATATTTAGCACATGATGTCATTAAGAGTAAGGCTTACTTACTTCTACAACAAAGCTGCCTTCTTACTCAAAGCTGCCTGGGAAAGGTGAAATAAAAGCAATATCTTTCACTCACATGCACATAGTTGGTTTTTAATCCCGCTGAAAATGTTAACCTGATCCAAAAACGAAATTAACCCAAATTTTACATCAACCGTAGATTTTAAATAACGGAAGAAGACGAAATTTTAAAAGCAATTCAAAAACTTCCTTTTAAACTGAACTTCGTAACTGTACTCTCGGGGAGAAAGAGAACGGAAACCAACGGTTTCTCTGCTAAATAAGTTGTTAAAAGCAGTACATGAAGTCGCTTTGTACCAGGTCACTGGCTGGCATACACTTTGCTCCCCTTTCGCATAAGAAATTCACTTTAATGCAGCATAATTTCTCTCGTGTAACCAGGCTCAATTGAGATATTACTTAAGATATTAAGAGGGCTTTAATCTATTCAGGTGCAACGTCCTCTTTGTACCTTTCAGCTATCATAAAACTATAAATATTAATAAAATCATATAAAAAAACGTCATCCTTTAGGGATAATCCAATTATATAAATATTACAGAGGACTTTAGCTTAGTCCATAGCTTCCCATCTGCCGCTGACACTGCATACACACGCACGTAAGACTCGCGTGGCTGGTCATGTGATAAAGCAAATAAGTATTTGTGCACACAATGGAAACTGTGAAATTGCCACACAAAAAGCTCAGGCTGCAAATAAATAAAATCGTAGTTTTTACGTTGTTTTCTTTTCATTAAATTTTTATGGTTTTTGTGCGTGAAAAAAAATACATGTATAATTTGTAAAATTATTTTGCGTTGTTTGTGCTGGATTTAATTGGCTGCTTCGTTTTCCACATAGAGGCGTCCCATGTAGTGTTGTAGGTGTCACATGAAATTGAATGAAGTGAAATGCATGCAGAAGTTCATGAGTGCATGAGTTTCTGGGAATAATACTAGGTCATAATAGGTCAGGGCATCAAGTTTTACAGAACACTTGCCCAGCTTTTGTCAGTTACACTTTTCTACTCGTCCACTTTAACTATACAGTAATCGGTTCTCGTTAGATTCTACTCGTTTATTTTAGCTAGACATAATTCACCATCTGCCATGCGCAAGTAGTCGCGTCGTATAACTCGCGGCTTTAGTCAATCAAATGATTGTCCCCGTTGGCTTTTACTAGCCATACGCCACTAATAATCGGCTCTAGTCAGTTGAACAGTCTGACAAGTAGTTGGTTTTAACTAGTCGTACGTTAAAAGTTATAGGCACAAGTTAGTCTAGTGATTCTACTCGTTGGTTTTTGTTATATACCACTAAAAATTATAGGTACTAGTCAGTCAAATGATTATACTTTTTGGTTTTTATTAGTCATACTCCACTAGTTATCGACACTAGTTAATAAAATGTTTCTACTCGTTATTTTAACACTAGTCGATCAAATGTTTCTACTTCTTAGTTTTGACTAGTCGTATGCCAAATGTCATAAGCACTAGTCAGTCAAATGATTCTACTCGTTGCTTTCAACTAGTCTTATGTCACTAGTTATCGACACTAGTCTATCAAATTTTTCTACTCTTTAGTTTATTCTACTCGTTGCTTTCAACTAGTCTTATGTCACTAGTTATCGACACTAGTCTATCAAATTTTTCTACTCTTTAGTTTATTCTACTCGTTGCTTTCAACTAGTCTTATGTCACTAGTTATCGGCACTAGTCGATCAAATGTTTCTACTTCTTAGTTTTGACTAGTCGTTTGCCAAATGTCATAAGCACTAGTCCGTCAAATGATTCTACTCGTTGGTTTCAACTAGTCTTATGTCACTAGTTATCGACACTAGTCTATCAAATTTTTCAACTCTTTAGTTTAAACTAGTCGCGCGCCACAAGTTATAGGCTCTAGTCACACAAATGATTCTATTCGTTGGTTTTAATTAGTCGTACTTTACTATTTATCGACACTCGTCGATTAAATGTTTCTACTCGTTAGTTGTAACTAGACGAGCGTCAATAGTTATTGGCTCTAGTCGGCCAATTGATTCTACTCGTTGGTTAAGGCTAGTCATACTAGTTGTCGACACTAGTTGGTCAAATGTTTCTACTCCTTAGTTTTAACTAGACATGCGCCAAAAACTCATTGGCTCTAGTAAGTCAGTTGATTCCTCTCGTTGATTTAAAGTAATCATACCTTACGAGTTGTAGGCTATAGTCAGTGAAATTTTTATACTCGTTTCTTTTAACTAGTTAACGCCCCTATTTATGGGCTCTAGTTAATCAAATGTCTCCACTCGTTTCCCTTAATGTCTCTTAGCTATATGCCACTAGTTATTCGCTTTAGTCAGTTAAATATTTTTACTAGTTGGTTTTAATTAATCATACGCCACTATTTAGTGGCACTAGTCAGTCAAATGTTTCACTCGTTGATTTTAACTAGCCACATGCCATTAGTTATTCGTTCTAGTCAGTAAAATGATTCTATTCGTTGGTTTTAACAAGTCGTACACCAAATGTTATCGATGCCAGTTAGTCAAATGATTTTTGCACGTTCGGTTTAACTAGTCGTACGTCACTAGTTATGGGCTATAGTCAGTCAAATTTCTTTACCCGTTGGCTTTTTAACTTGTGGTACATCACCAGTTACCGACTCAAGCTATTCGTTGGTTTTAATACGTAATTCGTCACTAGTTATTGGTCAATAAATAGACATAGCTCGCTAACTAGTCTCATGTCCTCAGTTCTTGTTAGTTGTATGCTCCTACTCTTTGCTTTTAAGTAGTAAGCTACTTGTTTTACATTTTCATTCACATACCTAATATAAAAAAAAATTTTAACATATTAACCAAATTTATTACATAATTCAATTGGAAATCAAATAATAAATTATAATTTTTCCTGTCTGTTTTTATGCAATAAATATGTGAACGGAAAATCACTAATAAATAAAAATGTAATTAATTGCGTAACAAATTACTTTTCCTAGCACATAAAAAAAAAAAAATTCTGACCTTCGAAGAAGGAACAAAAGGAAAACAAGTGGAAAACTTTTATATTTATAAAATTCTCTATTCACTTATTATGTCATTTGAGTTTCACTTTCGACTAGTTGAAAAACTAATAAATTTAAGGAGTTCATGTATGAGTACGAGTATGTGTGTGTGTGGGTTCCCCCCCCCCTTTGCATTGTCAATTGTAACAATGAAAATGATTTGTGGCATAACTTGTCGTTGTGTGTGCTCATGAGCTTCTGAGTGTCTATGTGTGTGTGTTTGCATTTACGTTCGACATAAAATGTATGGTTTTTCGATATTAAGTTGACACTTGTGTGTTGTTAAGCAAACAACAGCAACAGCAGCCGTAGCAAAAGACAAACGGCAACAATAACAACAAATAGTCAAGAGCCAACAGTCAGTTGTCAATATTTTACGCGGCCATCATTGTAGCGTGCCTTTCGTATGTACTTGACCCATCCATCGCACTGCCGTCGCTATCACTCTCTCTCTGATGATCACCATCCATCATAGCAATAAAATACACACATTAATGTTTCAGTTATAAAACTGAATTTACACCGTACTACAAATATACATAGTATGGTATCATCAATCAAAATAATAATAAAGTTAGTTGCGGTTATAAACGAGTAACTACAAAGCACGTCATATCATCTGATATCACAACGTATCGCATCATCATCACACCATGCCACACCACATCATATCATATCATATCAATAATATTGTGTTACATGCTGTCTGCTGCTTGCAGCTAGTGTTGCCAACTTGTGTGCTGAACGAAAACTATATTTTAGGTGATGTATTTAGGCCAGCTTAAAAAATATCTCACATCAGGAAACAAATAATTAAATACAATTTTCAAAACACAAGTGGCGATTAACACTGGCTCAAGCATGAGAGACTGTGGGAGAGAGGGAGAAGGAGAAGAAGAGTCGGGGAGAGAGAGAGAGAGAGAGAGAGAGAGTGATAGGGAGAGATAGACAGAGAGAGAGTGAGAGAGTGAGAGAGATAGAGAGAGAGAGAGAGAGATAGAGAGAGAGAGAGAGAGAGAGAGGGAGAGAGAGAGAGAGAGAGAGAGAGAGAGAGAGAGAGAGAGAGAGAGAGAGAGAGAGAGAGAGAGAGAGAGAGACAGAGAGAGACAGAGAGAGAGACACAGAGAGGGAGAGAGAGAGAGGGAGAGAGAGAGAGGGGGAGAGAGAGAGGGAGAGAGAGAGAGGGGGAGAGAGAGAGGGGGGGAGAGAGAGGGAGAGAGAGGGAGAGAGAGAGAGGGAGAGAGAGAGAGGGAGAGAGAGAGAGGGAGAGAGAGGGAGAGAGAGAGGGAGAGAGAGGGAGAGAGAGGGAGAGAGAGGGAGAGAGAGGGAGAGAGAGGGAGGAGAGAGAGGGAGAGAGAGGGAGAGAGAGGGAGAGAGAGTGAGAGAGAGGGAGAGAGAGGGAGAGAGAGGGAGAGAGAGGGAGAGAGGGGGAGAGAGGGAGAGAGAGGGAGAGAGAGGGAGAGAGAGAGGGAGAGAGAGAGGGAGAGAGAGGGAGAGAGAGGGAGGGAGATGGAGGGAGAGGGAGAGAGAGGGAGAGAGAGGGAGAGAGAGGGAGAGAGAGGGAGAGAGAGGGAGAGAGAGGGAGAGAGAGGGAGAGAGAGGGAGAGAGAGGGAGAGAGAGGGAGAGAGAGGGAGAGAGAGGGAGAGAGAAGGAGAGAGAGGGAGAGAGAGGCAGAGAGAGAAAGAGAGAGGGCGAAAGAAAGATAGAGGGAGAGAGAGAGAGAGAGAGAGAAGAAGTGAGAGAGAGGGAGAGGGAGAGAGAGAGAGAGAGAGAGAGAGAGAGAGAGAGAGGGAGAGAGAAAAAGAGGGAAAGAGAGAGAGAAAGGGGGAGAGAGAGAGAAGAAGTGAGAGAGAGGGAGAGGGAGAGAGAGAGAGAGGGATTGAGAGTGAGAGGGAGAGAGAGGGAAATAGAGAGAGAGCTAGTAAAGCAGGGTAGTAAGCAGGTAGAAATATGCTCAAACCTTCTGTCTCTTTTTTACTACTTTAATTTTCTCCGTATCTCTCTCGCACAGTCTTTCATGCTTGCATCAGTGTAAACAGCCACAAAGATAATAAATCATATTTTAAATCTCACATGAGATGATGATGCTAGTTTAATTGAATATCTGCAATGAAATAACTTCAATCCAAATATTCATGCACATAGTTAAAACTCAATTTTCAAAATAATATTTGCAATAACAAAAAAAATTCAACTCAAAGTAAATGTTTTATGTTCGCATACATACACATGCCGTGTCGTTACTCCACTGCACAGGTGTAGGAAGATGGAAATAAAAATTGTATGCGAGCATTTTATGTTCATTTTCAGTTTTACTTCCAAAGGAATTTATAAGTTTACAGCATGTCTCCGGCATGATTTTTCACATAGACAGCAGGCAGGCAAGTAGACAGGCAACAGAAATAGAGAGAGAGTAAAAGAGAGATAGACAGACAGTTAAGCTAAAGAAATTGTGTATGAATAAAGTGTTGGATGGTAGCAAATACCTTCTTACAAAATAAAGTACCTAGTTATCTTCACAAGTAAGAATTTTCTTTTACTTTACTTTAAATGGCACACCAGCCCATGGAGGGCCTAGGCCGAGCTTTTCGCAATTTTCTCTACAAAAAGAAAAATCAACTTAAAAAATAGTATAAGAAATTTTAGAGTATTCAAAATTTAAATTTTGACCTCAAATTAAAATATAGTTTAGGGTTCTTCCCTTAGACTTGGGGTCCACAGTCAAATTAACAATAAATGAAGGCCTCATTCACTTCGATCTATGGTAAATTTGTAACTTAAATGAGAAAATAATTCGACGTTACTTCACTTCCTGGCTGGAATGTAATCAGAAAATAATTCAGAGCCTCACTTAGACTTAAATATTGAACTAAAAATTAGTAAAGTTTAGAGTCACCCTTGAGTTCTAGACTCAAATCAGAAAATTATGTAATTCAAAGCTCCTTCACTTTAATCAAAGTTATAATTCTGAACTCAAATAGAATCAGAAAATAATTCGAAGCTTTACTTAGGCTCAAATTTTGACCAGGAATAAAACTAAATAATTTCAGTCCTTCTACACTTGAGGTCTGAAGTAAAACCAGAAAATATTCCAAAACTACTTGACTTTAACTCGATCTCTAAACTCAGTTAAGAAAATAATTTAAGGCTTCCACAAATAGACTTAAACTTGGGATTCATATAAGTAAATAATTGAGACCCTTTTCTCTTATGTAGATTTAAATTTTGTAGTGAAACTAGTGAATACAGTTCAAACCTGCTTCAATTAAACTCAAGGTATGTAGACAAAGCAACAAGTAATTCAAGACTCTTTTACTATTGAACTCAAATGGGAAAATAATTCGGGGCTGCTTCACTTTAATCTGAATTCTGATTAAGTCAATAAGTTCAAGCCTTCTATACTTTATAAAAAAAATACTTCATGTAGGCCTAAATTTTGTTCCAATATCAGGAAATAGTTTAGGGCTCACTTACACTTATGGTAAATTTGAAATACATAGAAATCAGTAACTAGTTTTTGGCTTCAGGTGTTCTTCACTAAGACTTGAGGTCTGCACTCGAATCATAAACTTATTTAAGGCTCCTTTATTAAGACAAGTCAAACGCTTAGACCTTAAATCTGGACTGGAATGGAATCACAATCTTAGTACATTTAGTTTATATTTTCTCTCCACTTAGACTCGAGATCTGTGATGGAGTCAGAAAATAATTCAAGGTAACTTTACTAAGTTTTGGTGTCTGAACTCAAATCAAAAATGAAATGGAATGAGAAAATAACTGGGAGCTTCACTCGGACTTATATTTTTAACTTATATAAATTTGAAATTATGGTAGTTCGGGTGGTCGCTGTGGCGTAGTGGTAGTGCGTTGGACTGCTACGCAGAGTGTCCGGGGTTCGAATCTCGGCACAGGCAAAATCAAAAAGTAGAAAACATTGTTTTTCTACACGACACCACCTCTTGGCAGGCAATGGCAAACCTACAAGAGTAAAAATTGCTATGAAAAGCTTTTCACTTCGCCGTTCGGATTCGGCATTAAACTGTAGGTCCCTTCCATTCATGTACAAATATAACAAGCACAACATGAGTGGATGCGAAAAGCGACTAGTTCTGTGGACTAATTATTCAACTGGTTCAACGGACTGGAAGCAACAGTTTTGGCTTCTTACTTTACTTTACTTTTAATGGTACACCAGCCCGTTTTGGCTTCAGCTACTGAAATAATTGCCTAAAAAAGATATTGAGTAATGCGAAGTGAACTAGTTCTGTGTAGTAGTTCTGAGGACTGGTTATATAATTGGATCTTTTGTCTGGCTATCAAACAAGTTCTGTGAGCTAGTTTTATAACTGGTTCCGTGGACTACTTATGTAACTGGTTTCAACTGATCCAAGACAGTTTGCTTTGATTGCTTTGTTGCAGCAGCTCATGATATTTCATGTTTGTAAAAAAGTTATCACCAGCTCTGGATAGAAAGAACTTCTTTGCATAAGTTTCATTGCATTGACTGACTGACTAACTGATTTACTCATCCGCTCTTCTCTTCTTCCGTCAACCGTGCCCCACGTCAAACTCACTCACACACACATACATTCTCAAAACAGCAAATTCGTTGAACTTCCAAATTACATCCATGCTCAAGTGCATGGCAAAACATTTCAAATGATTTCTGTCTGCGAAACTTTTGCTGCAGCATAACTATTCCCATTGAAAATTAACTTTTAATTGAGCTTGCCATAAAAAGTTATGAAATATGGTAAACACAAATAAATATGTTAAGGTACTTAGATACAGACAAACAAAAACTAAATTTATGTAATTTTGTTTCCAAATTAATACAAATAAATTAAGCAGAAGCAAGCACACACTCACACACACACACACACACACACT